>OZ022501.1:98788501-99388501 GCA_963989385.1 Ctena decussata
AGATAGATAGATAGATAGATAGATAGATAGATAGATAGACGGACGGACGGATAGATAGATAGTTAGATAGATAGAGACAGATAAATAGATAGATAGATTGTTAGACGGACGGACGGACGGTTGGGTGGATAGATAGATGATAGATAGATAGATAGAGATAAATAGATAGATAGACAGATAGATAAGTATATAGACTGGGATGCTGGCAGGCAGGTAGATAGATAGATAGATAGAAAGTATGTAGGTAGGTAGGTAAATAGGTAGGTAGGTAGGTAGGTAGGTGGGTAGGTATGTATGTAGGTAGGTAGTAAGATTGGTAGGCAGGCAGGCAGGCAAACAGGGAGGCTGGCAGGCATGTAGGTAGGTACTTAGGTAGGTGGGTAGGTGCACTTCGTCTTAATATGCATTTTAACAAATTATTAACTTCGATTTAATACACATTTTTATTTGCCAATAATAGATAGATAGATAGATAGATAAGTAGGTAGGCAGTCAGGTAGGCAGACAGGGAGGCTGGCAGGCAGGTAGGTAAGTAGGTAGGAAGTAGGTAGGAGGGTAAGTAGGTAAAAAGGTAGTAGTGGCACTTCGACTTAATATGCATTTTTAACAAATTTTAACTTAATACACATTTGTATTCGCAAATAATAAAGAGGACCAGGGGATAGATAGATAGATAGATAGATAGATAGATAGATAGATAGATAGATAGATAGATAGATAGATAGATAGACAGGGAGGCTGGAAAGCAGGTAGGTAGGTAGGCATGTTTACAGACAGATAGATAGATAGATAGATAGATAGATAGATAGATAGATCGATAGTAGGTAGGTAGGTAGGTAGGTAGGCTTGTAGGTGGGTAGGTTGGTACTTAGGTAGAAAGGTAGGTAGGTGCACTTTGTCTTAATATGCATTTTCAACATTATTAACTTTGACTTAATACATATTGTTTCGCCAATAATAGATAGATTTATAGACAGACAGATATATAGATAGTTAGATAGATAGATAGATAGATAGAAAGATAGATAGATAGATAGATAGATAGATAGATAGATAGATAGATAGATAGATAGATAGATAGATAGATAGGCAGTCAGACAGGCAAACAGGGGGTTGACAGGCAGGTAGGTAGGCTTGTAGGTAGGTAGGTAGGTAGGAAGGTGGGTAGGCAGTTAGGTAGGAAGGTAGGTAGGTGGGTAGGTAGGCAAAATAGGTAGGTAATGGCACTTCGACTTTATATGCATTTTTAACACATTACTAACTTCGACTTAATACACATTTCTATTCGCGAATAATTAAGAGGATAGATAGATAGATAGATAGATAGATAGATAGATAGATAGATAGATAGATAGATAGATCGTATAGATAGATCGTATAGATAGATAGATAGATAGATAGATAGATCGTAGGTAGGTACGTAGGTAGGCAGGCAGACAGGGAGGCTGGAGGGCAGGTAGGTAGGCTGTTAGGTAGGTAGGTAGGTAAGTAGGTAGGTAGGTAGGTTGGTAGTCAGGCAGGCAGACATGAAGGCTGGAGCGCTGGAGGGCAGGTAGGTAGGCTGTTAGATAGGAAGGTAGGTAAGTAGGTAGGTAGGTAGGTAGGTGGGAAGGTAGGTGGGTAAATAGGTAGGTTGGTTGGTTGATTTGATGCTTAACGTCCACGGTAAACAACTAAGGTCATGTCGGGACGGTCAGTTAACCTAACCACACTATTTCTGGGCAGGCTTAGACCTCCTAAGCGGTTAACCAGTACTAAGTGCACATACTTTCGCCAGTAACTGACAACTGCCCTTCTTGAATCAGCGGAAGGAGAAACGAAAGTATGTGGCCAGACCGAAATAGGTAGGTAGTGGCACTTCGGCTTAATATACATTTTTAACAAATTATTACATTCGACTTAATACATATTTTTATTCGCCAATAATAAACAGGACCAGGGGATAGATTGATAGATAGATAGATAGATAGATAGATAGATAGATAGATAGATAGATAGATAGATAGATAGATAGATAGATGGGTCGGTAGGTAGGTAGGCAGGCAGGCAGACAGACAGGGAGGCTGCCAGGCAGGTAGCTAGGCTGGTAGGTAGTTAGGTAATTAGGTAGGTTGGTTGGTTGGTAGGTAGGTAGGTAGGGAGGTAGGCAGGCAGACAGGTAGTCTGGCAGGCAGGTAGGTAGGTAGGTAGGTAGGTAAATAGGGAGGTAGGTGGACTTCCACGTTATATGCATTTCTAACAAATTATTAACTTCCGACTTAATACACATTTTTATTCGCCGATAATAAAGAGGACTAGAAGATAGATAGAGAGATAGATAGATAGATAGATAGATAGATAGATAGATAGATACAGGTCCGTTTTAAAAATAATCTACCCCTGCAATGTTGGATATTAAATTGCACCCTTTGCCTGCATTGCATCGGTTATTGCCGAATTTTTATTAAACTATCAGACATGAAACGTCTACAATCTGTTATCAGGCATATGTGTATTACAGTTGTAGTTGGTCAATTCAGATCATAAAAATTCCTGACCGAATGGGAGGCTGCGTTTGAAGTATACCGAACCTTAAGCAGATTTTAACTCCATTTTTTCAAGTTATTCCGACGGGTGCAGTGTATGTAATGTAAAAAGTGGCAATGTCTGGCATGACTGTCACGCATTGAGAGCTACTAAAGAGGCATACAAAAATGCAATTTATTCCAAAATATCTGAAGTATAGAAAAGGCATGAATTACACCGACTGTCTAATGGATATGAAAATGAAAAATAAACTTGTAAAAGTAAACAGTCTTTAGCTTGACTGCCTTGTACCCCGAAATCACGCTGGTCTGGCATTCAACACAGGCAACGAGGCAACGTACTTTAAAACACGATTATTTCGCATACTTCTTACATTTAATTTCAAACTATGATTCTTACGGACCCGGCAGTTTGTTAGACCTCTTAGTCAGACCAGATTTTCGAAGAAATTCCGTCTAGTATAAATGCAGTGCTTGAATAAGGTTTTTCACCAATTCGTTGGCTGGTCGTTGTAGCCCAAAAATTGTTTTCAAGCGTTTCTTGAATATGCATATCAATTCAGTAAAACTTTTGTGTCCTATTTCAAGAGAAGGGGGTCGGATGGTCCGTGAGACTATACTTCTGAAACAAACTTATCCTGATGAGGAGAACCAGCAGGTTCCTTGTACGTTGTCTTCGTTGCCTGTGTTGAATGCCAGACCAGTGTGGAAATTACAGTGTGCTTTCTCTGGCATTCATTGCAATTGCAAGTTTATTCAGGGTCACTGAGGTGAATTTATCATTCGAAATTATACAGTCTGGCCCACACCCTTTCTTTTGAATGTTTTCACTGCTCTTAAAGGAACTCACTTTTATGTATTCGATTTGAACTTTCAGACATCAAGAGAGAGAGAGAGAGAGAGAGAGAGAGAGAGAGGATATTAAATTGTGTACACCTTGTCTGTCAGAATTGTGTCATTCGTGTCATTTGAATGTTTGTGTATCACGTGTTAGTATTGGGTAGGTCTTCCTTTAGCCTTAAACTGCTAAATGTTGCTTGCACCCGTATCACAGTGTATAAGCGGACAGTTGCCAAATCGGAAGCGACAAGTGACTGTACACCCGAAAATCATTAGTTCCAGATAAACAACTTGTGAGGTGAAACGGTCAAAAGCAGGCAAGTCCTTATCGAATTTGTTCTTTTAGATGCGGTTTTTGACATCGGGGAGAGAATTGGTTGCACTTCACCTGTAGCATTGTCAGTTTGACATATCACCACCCAATCTCTATGTAAAAATCAAGTTTTCCTGCTTAATCATCAGTTTTGTTTTATAGTCTGTCGATCGACAATCGGGGTTAGAAGACTAGAATTATGGCATCATTTCTGTCAAAACCAACATAAAATCATTGCTACATCTTTATCCTGTAATATCCAATAGCTGAATCTATCGAAACATTACTTTAAACAAATATATTGCCTCCTGAATCGCACACGTTCGTCTCATTCGACTGTCCGACTAGTGACAAAAACAAAAAAATGGTGTTGAACGACTAGCGACGATTTTCTTGTAAGTCTTATTGAGCAGAAAATGTGTTAGTAAATATCTTGACTTATGTATTCTTTATCGAAATATAACGACAAAGGAGGGTAAGAACTTCTACTAGATTGAGTTTGATTTCAGAAGTCCAGTATGCTGTTTATATCTACCATAAATTTGCACAGGTTAGCATGGCAGGCTCAATGATTTATTCGTAAGATTCGAAATAAATTGAAAATACTGAGTGTTTCTGAATTTTTCTGTGTGAAGAAAATCTACTTTGAATGTGTTTTCCAACAGGCTAAACTAATAACAATGGTCAGACTAGCAGCTTAAAAGATATGAAAACATATACAAACGGCACAATATTGTTACCTAGATGTACATTGATATCCTATACTACCCTTCTACATCCTCTTTGCTCTCCCTAACCTAAATTACAATGTAGAACGAGGACGTGTGCTTGCATTAGGTGCGTAATGTGGGTGTAGTTTTTTTGTGTGCTTTTTGTGTGTGTGTGTGTTTTTTTTTTTAATTCACGTCTACCCTATCTGTCTTTCCTTATTCCCCATCTCTTGGGAAACAGCTTAACGTGCCCACAGAAATATACCTGAATATGTGAGGTTATAACCAACGGTACTTGTCATTTATTGTCGGAGAACTTACCTGCTATTTGTTTCACTTGCTTAGATAGTCTAAGCTTGTATATGAACAGTTAACTGGCTCGTCATGACCCTAACTGTGCACCGGACCACTAACCCAAACAAAGAAACAAACTCCCCATTTCTACCCCACCAGCCTCGCCCTGCCCTACCCTAAGCCTACCATTTAGCTTTACACTAACAAAATCACCCAATCAGACCGAAACTACCCAGGACCGAAAAGATCCGAGTTTCTTTACAAAAACAGGAAAGGTATAGATCCGAGGACAGAGTCCTGGTGTACACCTACAACGTCATGAACTTTGTAGAATTGGCCATTCAATATAACGCTGCTTAAATACTACCGAATTTCTTAAAATGCTTAAATGCTAATGCAGGCATCATTAAATAACGTGTATTCTTTTTTGTTTTTGTTTGACAGTAAACAGCTGATGTCATGTCGGGGCGGTGAAATATCCTGAAACAAAAAGCAAACATGCACCATGACGAACATTAGACACAGTAATTAATGTAATGTGTGAGTTTTGACCAATGACCATCGATTTTCTGAGACATAGCACTGAGTTTGTCTTCACAGACACAGAAGTTGCTTAGAAAGATGATCGACTAATAATAATTAAGGTCAAAATATATTTTTACAGGTATGGGGTGGTTGGGGTTTACATGTAGCTTTCTTTACTTTTTATTGTGTCCCCCAGGGCACCGTGCTTGGACCATTGTTGTTCACGTTGTGCATTAACGATATAACAGAAAATATTGACTCGGAATTAAGACTTTTCGCTGACGACTGTTTGCTATCGTGAAATCAGAGATATTGAAGACACGGTGAAACTTCAGGAGGATATAGATCATTTAGGTTGTTGAGCAAGGAGTTGGGGCATGAGATTTCAACCTGTTAAATGCAATATAATGCAAATTACAAGGAAACGGATCAAGAAGATCAACGCTTCCTATACCTTAGAGGGAACGGTCCTCAGTAATGTAGAAACTATCAAGTATCTCGGCTTGACCATTACCAATAATTTGAAATGGAACATACATGTCAGCAATATTTGCACAAATACTAATAGGACCCTCGGCTTCCTCAGACGTAACTTGGCAGCATGTCCACAAGATGTTAAAGAGTCAGCATACAAGGGACTGGTGCGTCCAGTCCTGGAGTATGGCAGTTCAGTTTGGGACCCTCAAAGTATACTTCTTCAAGATTAACTTGAGAAGGTGCAGAAAAGGGCAGCTAGATTTGTAACGGGAAATGACACATATGGAACTGGGAGTATGACTGGCATTCTGAGAAACTTAAGTGGGAATCCCTGAAAAAGAGAAGGAAAAATAGTAGACTCATAATGCTTTACAAAGGTCTGAGTGGTGCAGCCAGTATACCCATAAATGACCTTGTTCCCCCAAGTAGGCGTACCAGGAATCATCATTCCCTGACATTTCAAACCCCGTTGGCTGAGACTGACATTTACAAGTCCAGTTTCTCCCCCCCAGACTATTAGAGATTGGAATTCCCTGGACGATACACTTATTTCAGCTGCTGAGGGTGCAGAGGATTCAGTAACTAAGTTTACTTCTCTTATAAGGGCTAGGGACTAGCTTCCCTGATTCACAGGTCCTGGGGAATGATTGTCTTGGTTGATTGGTTGATTTGATGCTTAACGTCCACGGTAAACAACTAAGGTCATGTCGGGACGGTCAGTTAACCTAACCACACTATTCCTGGGCAGGCTTAGACCTCCTAAGCGGTTAACCAGTACTAAGTGCACATACTTTCGCCAGTAACTGACAACTGCCCCTCTTGAATCAGCGGAAGGAGAAACGAAAGTATGTGGCCAGACCGGGATTCGAACCCAGGACCTCTGACTTACGAGTCAGGTGCCCTACCGATTGCGCTACCCGGCCCGGCTGAATGATTGTCCTTGGACGCATCACCAGTAAACAATTCTGATTCTGATTGCATTGATGGTTTCTTAAACGGTACCGGAAGCCAGAAAATGCGAATTTCTGAAAACCAGTAGCGCATCATAAAAGCGGTACGCGGCTAGGTCACAATTTCGATTGAAATGTTGACAGAGAAAAACTTAGCCATATGATCATTTTTTATCAAGAAATGCTTGATAGCCTTCTCCCCAAATAATTTTCCAAGTGAAACGATCCAAAACGATATTTCTATTACCTTTTTCAAGCATTTGTTGAAAATGAATGTGAAAATATAATCACAACTAGTCGGACAGTTTTTGTTTCTTGATATGTCGCTAATGATTAGGTACAGTTGTCACTAGTCGGACAGCCGAATGAGACGAATGTGTGCGATTCAGGAGGCAATATATTTGTTTACAGTAATGTTTCGATGGATTCAGCTATTGGATATCACAGGATAAAGATGTAGCAATGATTTTATGTTAGTTTTAACAGAAATTATGCCATAATTCTAGTCTTTTTAGTCCCGATTGTCAGCGTCGATCGACAGAAGATAAAGCAAAACTGGTGATTAAGCAGGAAAACTTGATTTTTACACAGAGATTGGGTGGTGATATGTCAAATTGACAATGCTACAGGTGAAGTACATCTAATTCTCTCCCGATGTCGAAAACCGCATCTAAAATAACAAAGAACTTACCTGCTTTTTACCGTTTCACCTCACAAGTTGTTTATGTCGCACTAATGATTTTCGGGTGTACAGTCAATTGTCGCTTCCGATTTGGTGACTGTCCGCTTATACACTGTGCGTATTGTATTTAATCGTACAGTTGCATTAATATATTCCTGTTAATAGAATACCAAACAGAGACTATGCGTGTCCATAAAGTTCTTTTACAATTTGGCTTTTTTCATGTTTTCTTTAATAATGTCCTCCTTTTTTCAATTGGATTTAAGTCCTTGGAATTTCGAGGGCAATCTTAAACTTTTACTCCATTATAAGCTAGATTCATTTTCAAATCCATTAGACAATGGGTGAATTTAATCATTCTTTCTATACTTAAGATTTTTTGTGATTCAAATGAAATTTTGTATGTCTCTTTAGTAGTTGTCATTGCATAACAGTCATGCCAGATATTGGCATTTTTCACATTACATACAGCGCACTAATCGGAATTACTTGAAAAATGGAGTTGAAACCTGCTTAAAATTCGGTATACTTCAAAGGCAGCCTCAGATTCGGCCAGGATCCTCATTATCTAAATAAACCAACTAACATTTTATTAAATATATACATATAAACAAATTGTAGAAGGCTCATGTCAGCCAGCTCAATAACCATTCGACACTAACCCATACAGTGCAGGAAAAAATGCAATTTATTGTGCCATATTGCAGGGGTATATTATTTTTGAAATAGATAGATAGATAGATAGATAGATAGATAGATAGATAGATAGATAGATAGATAGCCAAAACAGATAGATAGATAGATAGATAGATAGATAGATAGATAGATAGATAGATAGATAGACGGACGGACAGATCGTTTGTCAGATAAATAGATAAGTAGATATATAAGGAGATAGACAGGGAGGCTGGCAGGCAGGTAGGAAGGTAGATAGATAGATAGATAGATAGATAGATAGATAGGAAGGTAGGTAGGTAGGTAGGAAGGTAGGAAGGTAAGTAGGCAGGCAGACTGGGAGGCTGGCAGGCAGGTAGGTAGGTAGGTTGGCTGGTAGGTAGGTACTTAGGTAGGTAGGTAGGTAGGTGCACTTCGTCATAATATGCATTTTAACAAATTATTAATTTCGACTGAATACACATTTTTATTTGCCAATAATAGATAGATAGATAGATAGATAGATAGATAGATAGATAGATAGGTAGGAAGGTAGGCAGTCAGGCAGGCAGTCAGATAGATAGATAGATAGATATAGATAGATCGTAGGTAGGAAGGTACGTAGGTAGGCAGTCAGGCCGGGAGGCCAGTAGGTAGGTAGTTAGGTAGGTAAGCAGGTAGGTAGACAGGCAGGTATGTACGTAGGTAGGTAGGTAGGTAGGTAAAAAGGTAGGTAGTGGCAATTCGACTTTATATGCATTTTTAACAAATTATTAACTTCGACTTAATACACATTTTTATTCGCAAATAATAATTAGGACCAGGGGATAGATAGATAGATAGATAGATAGATAGATAGATACGGAGGATGGCAGGCAGACAGAGAGATAGATAGATAGATAGATAGATAGATAGTTAGACAGAAGGATAGGCAGGGTTTTGATTTCGACTTCAAACACATATTTTCCATATTGAAATGAATATCAGGTTACTGAATAAATCAATTCAATTCAATTCTTTATTCAGATTGCCAAATACATTTTAGCGCATCTACAACATATCATAGAAACAAGATAAATAGATAGATTGATAGATAGAGAGATAGATATATAGATAGATGGGGTTTGATTTTGACTTAAACATATTTTCCGTCATGAAATGAATATCAGGTAGATTGCAGGATAGATAGATAGATAGATAGATAGATAGATAGATAGATAGATAGATAGATAGATAGATCGAAAAAAGGAAAGGCAGTGTTTGATTTCGACTTTCTACACATATTTTCCGTATTGAAATGAAGGTATCCGAATAGATAGATAGATAGATAGATAGATAGATAGATAGATAGATTGATAGATAGATAGGGATGCTGGCAGGCAGGAAGATAGATAGATAGATAGATAGATAGATAGATAATAGTTAGGTAGGTAGGTAGGTAGGTAGGTATGTATGTAGGTAGGTAGGAAGGAAGGTAGGCAGGCAGGCAGGCAGACAGTGATGCTGGCAGGCAGTTGGTAGGTAGGAAGGCGGGAAGGTAGGTAGGTAGGTACTTAGGTAGGTAGGTGCACTTCGTCTTAATATGCATTTTAAGAAATTACTAACTTCGACTTAATACCCATTTTTATTTGCCAATAATAGATAGATAGATAGATAGATAGATAGATAGCTAGATAGATAGATAGACATGTAGGTAGGCAGTCTGGCAGGCAGACAGGGAGGCTGGCAGGTAGGTAAATAGCTAGTAGTTGCACTTCGACTTAATATGCATTTTAACAAATAATAAACTTCGACTACACATTTTTATTCGCAAATAATAAAGAGGACCAGGGGATAGATAGATAGATAGATAGATAGATAGATAGATAGATAGAGGGGGTTAGATTTTGACTTAAATGTATTTTCCGTAATGAAATGAATATCGGGCAGCTGAATAGATATTAAGATTGCAGGATATATAGATACAAAGATAGATAGATAGATAGATAGATAGATAGATAGATAGATAGGGAAGCTGGCAGGCAGATAGATAGAAATATACATGGGGTTTTATTTCGACATTATAGACACATTTTCCGTAGATAGATAAGGCGATCGATAGATCGACTGATAAATAAATAGATAGATAGATAAATACAATGTAAATAGAAAGTAGAAAGATTTCGACTTAATACACATATTTTCCGTAATAGATAGATAGATAGATAGATGGGGTTTGATTTTGACTAAAATATATTTTCCGTATAGAAATGAATATCAGGCAGCTGAATAGATATTAAGATTGCAGGATAGATCGATAGATAAATATGTATATAGATAGATAGATGGATAGAAAGAAAGATAGATAGGTAGGTAGACAGGTAGTTAGAGAGGATAGGCAGGGTTTTGATTTCGACTTCATATACATATTTTCCATATTGAAATGAATATTAGCTCACTAGATAGATAGATAGATAGATAGATAGATAGATAGATAGATAGATAGATAGATGGGGTTTTGATTTTGACTTAAACATATTTTCCGCAAGAGGCCCAAATGGGCCTGATATCGCTCACCTGGCTTTTGTGCAACGGGACCATTCTGATACAAAATTGGTCCAATTCCAGAGATTTTCTCAATTCAACATTTTGCTACTTTTAGTTACAGAGGCCAACTTGTCTGGTCTTTATATATTTACTTTTGAAAAACCTCAAGGCAAGAATCATTTTGCCACACATTTCATCAAAATCCATTCAGGGTTACTGAGATATTGTCAGTTTCATGTTTTGTGCTATTTTTACTAACGCAGATGGCGGCCATCTTAGAATGCCAAAATGCAAAAAATTGAAAAGCTTTCATGCAAGGACCATTTTGACACAAAATTGGTCCAGTTCCATTGTAATTTTCTAATTTTCAAATTTTGCTATTTTAAGTAACAGAGGCCAACTTGACGGGTCAATATTTGTTAATTGGTGAAACACGTCAAAGCAAGAATCATTTTGCCACAAATTTCGTCTCAATCGCTTCAGCGGTTAATGAGATGCTGTCATTTTCATGTTCTGTGCTATTTTTAGTAACGGCAGATGGCGGCCATCTTGGAATGATAAAATGCAGAAAATCGAAAAAGCTTAATGAAAGGACCATTCTGACAGAAAATTAGTCCAATTCCACTGAGATTTTCTTATTTTCACGTATTTCTATTTTTAGTAACAAAGGCCAATATGATTTGTCTATATTTAGTTACTTTTGAAACATCTCAATGCAAAAATCATTTTGACACAAATTTCGTCAAAATCTACTCAACGGTAACTGAGATATTGTCATTTTCATGTTTTGTGCTATTTTTAGTAACGGCAGATGGTGGCCATCTTGGAATGCCAAATTGCAACTAATCGAAATGGCTTCATGTAAGGAACATTCTGACACAAAATTGGTCCAATTCCATTCAAGGGTTCTTGAGTAATTGTCATTTAATGTTTGTGCTATTTTTAGTAACGGCAGATGTCGGCCATCTTGGAAAGCCAAATTGCAATTAATCGAAACGGCTTTATGCAAGGAACATTCTGACTCAAAATTGGTCGAATTCCATTCAAGTGTTCTTGAGTAATTGTCATTTTTATGTTTGTGCTATTTTTAGTAACAGCAGATGTCGGCCATCTTGGAAAACCAAATTGCAATTTATCGAAACGGCTTCATGCAAGGAGCAATCTGACACAAACTTGGTCGAATTCCATTCAAGGGTTCTTGAGTAATTGTCATTTTTATGTTTGTGCTATTTTTAGTAACGGCCCCCATGGTGACCATCTTGGATAGTCAACTGGCACAAAATTGAAATAATTCCTTTCAAGGACCATTTCTGACCAAATCGGACCACAATCGATAGCCTTTTCTTGAGATACTGACATTTGAGCAAAATCGGTCTTGTAAACGCTAAGTAGGTCACTGTGACCTCATTCCGCTATAGATTTTTTTCATTTTTACAATTTTTAATCCCAAGGTCCCATTTATGTTCCATGCAAACTTTCGGCCAAATATACCAAATGGTTCTTGAGAAGAAGTTGATTTTGTTGTTTTTGCTATTTTTAGTAACATCGGCCATCTTGGATTCTTGACCTGACCCAATTTTACAATTTTGAAACCCTGCAGTCTGGTCATGCTCCATGTGAAATTTGAGACCCATGGGTGCAGTTGTTTTAGAGAAGAAGTTGTTTGAAGTCGTTTGAATAAGTCATTTTTTGACATTCGCATTTGAGCAAAATTACACTCGTAAACAGAAAGTAGGTCACTGTGACAAAACTCCGCTACAGATTTTTTTCATTTTTACAATTTTGAATAACAAGGTTTCATTGATGTTCCATGCCAAAATTCAGACAAATATACCTAGTGGTTCTGGAGAAGAAGTTTATTTTGTTGTTTTGGCTATTTTTAGTAACGGCGGCCATCTTGGATTTTCAACCTGACCCAATTTTACAGTTCGGAGACCCTGGAGTCAGGTCATGCTCCATGTGAAATTTGAGAACCATGGGACCAGTAGTTTTACAGAAGATGTTTGAATATTTGTTTTTAGGTGTTGACGGACATTTTGCGTGACGACGCACGACGCACAACGCACGCCGGACGCATTGGTATGACAATAGCTCACTATGGCCCTTCGGGCCAGGTGAGCTAATAATGAAATGAATATCAGGTAGCTGAATAGATATTAAGATAGATAAATAGATAGGTAGATAGGTACATCGAAAGAAAGAAAGGCAGGATTTGATTTCGACTTATTGAAATGAATATCAGGTCTCTGGATAGATAGATAGATAGATAGATAGATAGATAGATAGAGCGGAAGATAGATAGATAGATAGATAGATAGATAGATAGATAGATAGATAGAGATTTCGACTTAAAACACATATTTTAATAATACATAGATAGATAGATAGATAGATAGATAGACAGATAGATAGATAGATAGATAGATAAATAGATAGGGTTTGATTTTGACTTGAACATATTTTCCGTAATGAAATGAAGGTCACTAAATAGATAGATAGATAGATATATAGATAGACGGGGTTTTGATTTTGACTTAAACATATTTTCCGTAATGAAATGAATATCAGGTAGCTGAATAGATATTAAGATTGCAGGACAGATAGATAGATAGAAAGGTTGTAGGTAGGTAGGTAGGGAGGTCGATAGATAGATAGATAGATAGATAGATAGATAGATAGATAGATAGATGGTGTTCGATTTGGCCTTAAACATATTTTCCATAATAAATATCAGGTAACTGAATATATATGACATTTGCAGGATAGATAGATAGATAGATAGATAGATAGATAGATAGATAGATAGATAGATAGATAGATAGATAGATAGGCAAACAGACAGCTAGATAGATAGAAAGAAATACATATGGGGTTTTATTTCGACATAATAAACATATTTTCCGTAGATAGATAAGGCGATAGATAGATAGACAGGAAGGCTGGCAGGCAGGTAGGTATGTAGACAGATAGATAGATAGATAGATAGATAGATAGATAGGCGGTAGGTAAGTAGGAAGTTAGGTAGTACGTAGATAGGTAGGTAGGTGAAAGGAAGGTAGGTAGGCAGGCATGCAGGCAGACAGGGAGGCTGGCAGGCAGGTAGGTAGGAAGGTTAGCTGGTAGGTAGGTTACAAGGTAGGTACTTAGATAGATGCAGATTTCGACCTTATGCACATATTTTCCGTAATCGGTGAATAGATAGCTAGATAGAAATAGATAGATAGATAGATAGATAGATAGATATAAAGATGGGGTTTTATTTCGACATTATAAACATATTAGTCGAAATGAAATATTAATCAGGTCGCTGAATAGATATTAAGATTACTGGATGATTGGATGGATAGATAGGCAGATATATAAATGGATAGGTAGATAGATAGGTAGATAGATAGATAGATAGATAGAAAGAAAATATATGGATAGATAGATAGAATGGTTTTGCTTTCGACTGAAACATATTTTCCGTGACGAAATATTTATTAAGTTGCAGAATTGATATTAAGATTGCTGTATGGTTTGATGGATAAATATAAAGATAGAAAGATAGATAGATAGATAGATAGATAGATAGATGGATAGATAGAATGACAGATTTCGACTTAATACACATATTTTCCGTCATCGGTGAATAGATAGATAGATAGATAGATAGATAGATATAGGTAGATAGAAAGACGGATAGGCAGGGTTTTGATTTCGACTTAATACACACATTTATCATATTAAAATGAATATCAGGTCGCTGAATAGATAGATAGATAGATAGATAGATAGATAGATAGAAATATAGATGGGGTTTTATTTCGACATAATAAACATATTTTCCGTAGATAGATCGATAGAAAGATAGATAGATAGAAAGTAGACAGATTTCGACTTAATACACATATTTTTCATAATCTGTGAATAGATTAGATAGATAGACAGATAGAAAGTAGACGGATTTCGACTTAATACACATATGTTTTATAATCGGTGAATAGATAGATAGATAGATAGATAGATAGACAGATAGATAGATAGATAGATAGAAATATAGATGGGGTTTTATTTCGACATAATAAACATATTTTCCGTAGATAGATAGATAGATAGATAGATAGATAGAAAGTAGACAGATTTCGACTTAATACACATATTTTTCATAATCGGTGAATGTATAGATAGATAGATAAATAGATAGATAGATAGATAATCTATCTATCTATTCAGCGACCTGATATTCTTTTCAATATGGACAATATTTGTATTAAGTCGAAATCAAAACCCTGCTTATCCTTCTTTCTATTTGCCTATTTATCTATCTATCTATCTATCTTTCTATCTATCTATCTTCCTACAACCTACCTAACTATCTATCTATCTATCCGGCAATCTTAAAATCTATTCAGCTACCTGATATTCATTTCATTACAGAAAATATGTTTAAGTCAAAATCATACCCTATCTATCTATCTATCTATCTATCTATCTATCTATCTATCTATCTATCTATCAATCAATTTATCTATCTTTCTATTTATCCATCCAACCATCCAGCAATCTTAATATCTATTCTGCAACCTGATAAATATTTCGTTACGGAAAATATGTTTAAGTCGAGGCAAAACCATCTATCTATCTATTCAGCGACCTGATATTCATTTCAATGAGGAAAATATGAGTATTAAGTCGAAATCAAAACCCTGCCTATTCGTCTTTTTATCTACCTATCTACCTACATATCTATCTATGTAATCTTAATGTCCATTCAGCGACCTGATAAATATTTCATTACGGGAATATGTTTTTTAAGTCGAAATTAAACCCCATCTATCTATCTATCTATCTATCTATCTATCTTTTCAGCGACCTGATATTCATTTCAATATGGAAAATATGTTTCAAGGTTCCGCAGTACACTTCGGCCATTTTGGACCATATTTCTGCATAAAATCACATCTAATCACAGCCCAAATAAAGCAAATTTTTGAAATAAAAGTGGTTCTTTCCCCTAGATATAATGAAACTGTATCTCTAAATGTACAGAATGCTATTGTTAAAGGTACCTTTGAAGAGTTCTCATTTTTTTCGTTTTTCTCTCACATGGTCAAAATTTGTCTAAGTCCAATTTATACAAGAAAGTGTTGACATATACCCTGCTTAGGCTAACATTAAAAAGTTGCATGTTTCAGGCAAGTCAGTGATGTCTAGAGTTTTTCCACTGCAACACCGACATGTTTGGAAAGATTTCTTGAGTATTCCCTTAGTCATCCATATTGGCTCCCTATTGTCTCAATATATAGTTTTTTTTATATATACTTAGTAAAACAATTGAAGGATATTAAATTTGAATCCTATATGTGGCTTTTAATGGAATATATACCAAATTAAATATGCATGCATGTACTTGTACCGGGCGTATGCAATTGA
This sequence comes from Ctena decussata, assembly GCA_963989385.1. Lineage (NCBI taxonomy): Eukaryota > Metazoa > Mollusca > Bivalvia > Lucinida > Lucinidae > Ctena > Ctena decussata. Next base: position 98,804,413 of record OZ022501.1, read on the forward strand.
TGCGCAGGATTAAATAACGTCACGCTACAGTGGTCACTGGACGGTACCATTCCAAATGTACTGACCCCCTACTGCAAAAAATCACAAACAATTAAAATTGAGTTTAAATCTCCTTTTTCGCATGTAAATCACATAGGCAGCTTGCCTGATCATTTAAGCGCCATTTACAATATTCTGATGCCGACTACTCTGCTGCTGATCAAGGCTAAACTAAAGAATATTCAGGGCAGTGAGTAGGAGTAGTCTTGATCCTTCAGATCTGCACATGTGTCAAATGCTTTTATTGTGTAACTAATGTTTTATGGGAATAATAGCCTCCTTATGGTAAACCATTCAACTCCTTAAAACCGGTATTAACAACAATATAGCGATAAGTATGCATGTTTGTGAATTCATGATGTAGGGGGTTATTCCATTTGGAGCGGTACTGTAACGTAACCACTTAAGCGTGACTTTTAATTGGACAGGCTTTTAATTGTAAATACCCGATACTATTGAATGCATGCATATTGAAAATTGTAAAGATTTTGTCTTAAGCAAAAATAATCATAGAATTTTAATATCCTTCAATTGTTTTACTAAGTATATATATAAAACGAGTCTATTGGAAATCAAACGTTACTGAAAACACACATGTATCATTTTATTGGCCGTATATTTAATACCTATTTCACCTGTGGAAGTTACCTGTGAAACTGTTGCCATATTTACAATCTTATAAAGTCCTATAGCAAACAGCATTGTTTCTTCTGACCACATGTCAGTATGCATCATGTCTCTGTCAAAAATTTGGTGTGTGGGTGGGTATGTGGATTTGGTTGTGTGTTTGTTTAGACATATGTTGTGGAATAACCCTGAAAAATATCTTTGATATGCAGGTTGAATATTTCACATTTAAAAGTGGGTAATACCAATTTTCCTACCTGTGCTGTCAACCGAAACATTCATTAGCCATACATGCAAAAGTGGCTGTTCACAGAGATAATCAACAGCACTTTCAACTCGGTCGACAGCCACTAACACTAGTATCGTTCATCGTTACTGGTAATTTTTGCTACCGTGTTCTCGGTCAACAGCCACTTTGTATAGGTAGCTAAAATGGTATTACCATCGTTTTAATGGCTGCATAATTTTGCCTGTTGCAGCCCTTCTCTGACTGTATAAATTTATATGTTGATGTGACATTGAATGAGTGATATCACTATTTTTTCAGCTTCAAGAATGGGGGACGGAAGGGGGGGTTCTCTTCAAAAACAATCCAAATAATCTAGAACTGTCTTATCAAATGGATTTAGATGCATGATACTAACATATTCTGTTTCAGCCACATGTTTGTGAAATTTATTTTTTAAACTCTGTATCTAAATTATAGCATGAGATTTTTCATGAATCAAGTTTCTGACTCAATATCACAAATGCAAGGCTTTAAATGTCTACAAGCAAATATATGTATCACAGCATAGCTGTCAAACACTCCGGATATCCAGTTGTACACAGAACAATTGAAATAGGGGAGAATATTATGAAAACTTTCATTCTATGGGCAGTTTTAATTTCATGTCACAAATATAGTATTAATTCTAACACTTGGAGATAAATTGGAGGGCGAAGATGCCAAGACAGCCTTTAGCACTGGGGAGTACTGCTGATACTGGCCAATGTTGGGACAAGGCTCTGCTGTTCTTGCAGTAGGTGCTTTATGGGGATTGTTTGTAGCTGACTTTTTCATCCAATTCATTTTTTTTCTATCCAATCTTTCTGGGCAGAGGTATATGGGCAGTAAAGTTGCAAATTTAAATAACTGCACATGAACAGAGTCTGCTAATTTCATTCTTTGATTCCAGAAGCTCATCCATCAGATTTTTTTTCATTCTCGCTGCATTAGGTGATAAATGTTTGGTAGGGCCATAAAAAAACTCCCCTGCAGGTATGAGAGACTATACAATGTTATACGAAAAACAAACGCGCAAAGAACTTCCATAATTAGCTATCCATAATGGCACCTTACTGAGAAAGTACTGTATGTGTCTTAATAAATTCCAGGGGCAGTGCTAGTCCTAGGGTCGATATATGAAACTCTTTAGACAAAACTATGTCAATGAATAAAAAATGGTGGTCTGGAGCCAATCTCTTTGTTATTTTGTCAATCTTTACAGAAAAAGAAGGGAAGGACTGTTTGTTAGAGAGGGGACATTTATTGGAAGAAATACAACAGGCTTTAAATTTGCAAAATGCATGACAAGATTAAGCTTTTATATTGATTTAAGTAGTACATGTATGTGCCAGAGCTTTTCCAAGTATTTTGAAAATGTTGCCTTTTTCCCAAACCTTGGGTTTTTTAAACATTGTCAATTCTGCATGATTTTAATGATATTTCCATCGACAATAGGGCTCGGCATTTTCGGCCCCTGTGAACAGAAAGAAAATCCCTCCAGGGTTTTCAGTAGGATGTTGAAATAAGAGTCGCTTACAGATATCTTGAGAAAACGTAGATGTCCCATAATGCAGTTTTTACGATAATGCAGTTTTTACGATATAGTTAAGTTAACTTTTGTTATCTCAAACACTGATATTTCAAAGTACCCTCTTAAATCAAAGAAAATGGTTTGGACATATTTCATCTCCTGTTATTATAAACTATTGGTATCTCAAAATAAATTTTCCGGGATCAGAAAATTGACTTTGAGCTACCAGTAGTTTGAGATGAACTTTGACTTTCAGATATCAAGAGTGGACTATTCTCTGAAAAAAGGAGTGCCCAGCCAAACAAATGGAGTAAAGGGCTCCAAGTAAGGAGCAAATTAGAAGTCTAGGCTGTTTATCACTTGTTGTAACATGATTTTTAAAAGACAAGTAAATCACAGAGATGGACGTTTTAATCATTTTATTGAATTGATGATACAGAACATTGTTATGAAAGACTGTTCAAAATAAGCACTTAAAGGTAGGTTCTTGTACTAGCGATAACAATTATGTCCACAAAATAATTTCGTCTTTTTCTGAGCAGTATTGAATTCTCTTATTTTTCTAAATTTGTTGCTACTGAGAAACTCGTCAGATGTTGAAGAAAATAGTTGTTTTCCCTTTTGGTTTATTTTCTTTCGTTGGAATTCCAGTTCTAAAAATAACTATGTTTATTATGTCTATAAGTGTGCGATTTCTGATGCCATTCTCCAAAGGTCAATTTTCCCTTGTCGTGAGCTCTCCTAGAGGTCCTGGCATGGTGGATGGGTGAAAACTATCCCAAAATGCAATGCAGCATGACCTCAGCTGCGTTATCTATTTTTGGCGCGAACTAAAAATAGCGCAAACTGGTGTGCGAAGCAGAGTTAGGAAATCCCTTGCAAAACAACTTTTCTAATATTTTTTCATTTACACTTTTTAGTGAAACTTATTCATTCCCTTTTATAAGTGCTTTCCAACAACTTGGATGAAAAATCATCAAAATTATGATGCATTCCAAAGTACAGGATTTGGTTGATTTGATGTTTAACGTCCACGGTAAACAACTAAGGTCATGTCGGGACGGTCAGTTAACCTAACCACACTATTCCTGGGCAGGCTTAGACCTCCTAAGCGGTTAACCAGTACTAAGTGCACATACTTTCGCCAGTAACTGACAACTGCCCTTCTTGAATCAGTGGAAGGAGAAACGAAAGTATGTGGCCAGACCGGGATTCGAACCCAGGACCTCTGACTTACGAGTCAGGTGCCCTACCGATTGCGCTACCCGGCCCGGCCCAAAGTACAGGAACCTACCTTTAACATTACAGAATAGAAAGAATGATTCATACAGTCGTATATGGCTTCACATTAGGCTCGAAGCCCCCACAGTTTCAATTACTTGCCCAGGCTTAGCTGCTGGAACTTGCTGCCTTCAACACTGATGGCGAATTCCTAGCACTTCTGTAACAATACACAGACAAATAATAGTAGCATGCACTGCAAAAAGTGCATTTTCCCATAAACTTATATGAGCATGTTTTGGCATGGGCACCAACTTGTTGCATCTGGGTGAACAGTGTGTTCAGGAGGACAAACTCAGTAATGCTTGAATAATATCATGTGACATCACGGGGATAATATCAACACTTTCTTGTATAAAATGGACTTAGACAAATTTTGACCATGTGAGAGAAAAACGAAAAAAATGCGAACTCTTCAAAGGTACCTTTTACAATAGCATTCTGTTCATTTAGAGATACAGTTTCATTATATCTAGGGGAAAGAACCACTTTTATTTCAAAAATTTGCTTTATTTGGGCTGTGATTAGATGTGATTTTATGCAGAAATATGGTCCAAAATGGCCGAAGTGTACTGCAGAACCTTAAGTCGAAATCAAAACCCTGCCTATCCGTCTTTCTATCTAGCTACCTTTCTATCTACCTGTCTATTTGTCTATCTATCTATCTACCTACCTACCTACCTACTACCTATCTATCTATCTTATCTATCTATACTTAGTAAAACAATTGAAGGATATTAAATTTTAATCATATTTGCTACTTTTGACGCAATATATACAAAATTAAATGTGCATGCACGTACTAGTACGGGGCGTATGCAGTTGAAGTGTAGGATTAATTAACGTCACGCTACAGAGGTTACTGTACGGTACAATTCCAAATGTACTGACCCCATACTGCAAAAATTCACAAACAATTAATATTGAGTTTAAACCTGCTTTTTCGCTTGTAATTTACATAGGCATCTTGCCTGAACACTTAAGCGCCTCTTAAAATATTCTGGTTCCAACTATTCTGCTGCTGATCGGTGCTAAACTAAAGAATATTCAGGGCAGTGAGTAGGAGTAGTCTTGATCGTTCAGATTTGCACATGTGGATGATGCTTTTATTGTGTAACTCGCGTTGAATGGGCATGATGGCCTCCTTATGGCAAACTATTCAACTCCTTAAAACCGGTATTAACAACAATATAGTGATAAGTATTACATGTTTGTGAATTCATGATGTAGGGGTTATTACATTTGGAGCGGTACTTTACTGTAACCACTTCAGCGTTTCTTTAATTGGACATGCTCTTCAATTATAGATACCCCATATTATTGAATGCATGCATAATGAAATATGTAAAGATTTTTTTAAGTTAAAAAAAAATCTTAGGATTTCAATATCCTTCAATTGTTTTACTAAGTATATTACGGAAAATTTATGTATTAAGTTGAAATCTATCTATCTATCTATCTATTCAGAGACCTGATATTCATTTCAATATGGAAAATATGTGTATTAAGTAGAGTCTGGCTGATCGCAAGCGGGCTCGACAAAAAGAATCCGCATTTCAGAAAATAATTATCACAACATAAGCTGCGAGATTATTGTCTTCAGATAAGTTTCATTTAATGGTGGGTCAGATTTTAGGTGCTTTTTGAAGACCCATATTTCACTCAAGTTATCAGCCCGTGTGAGCAAGTCACTTCCGACACGTTGATCAGGCATTAGTTGCCACAAAAACGGTGCGTTTCGTCGCTTCAAAGGGTTGATCAGGGAACCACGTGGCTTGGAAAATCGTGTTCCATGACACTTGACTCTGACTTTCATGCTATGCACTGAAAGTCCAATGAACAATGTAAGGTGATATACCATGGACAATTTACCAGTTTGATCAAACTTTTTCATCATGAACCATTGTCTGGAGAAGCTGCAATTAATTTACATGAATTTAACTTGAAAATTTTATTGAAACATTCTGGATAATCGGAGTAAATGATTTGCTTTACTTTTAATTGCAAGGGAGACAATTTCAAAGACACGGCATCTTTAAGATCTTATGTCTTAGAGCTGCTGGTTAAATATCATAAGGTTCATAGCTTTCCTTATTGGCAGTTACAATGCAAATCCAAAAGTGCAAAAATGTAAGCCCTTGCGCATGCCCATCAAGCCTTTCACATTGTCTGAAGTGTTTTAAGTCAAAGTGGAATAATTTTGTAACAAATAATGCAAATCGAAAAACGATTAATTCATAAAGTTGCCTGACGTCTGGCACGTGGGAAAATAACGTATCATTCTTTGAAAATATTGTTCTTTAGCTTAATATTCATGAATAAATTATGTAACATTATTTTTTTGTTCAGTATATTTTTTTGGAAAACAAAACGGTGGATTTTTTTTCTTACCAAAATATTCTATAGCTCGTTGGGTTATTTAGCGGTCATGATGGTTTGAATGCCCCACCAATATTTCTTTTCAGCATCTTTCTACCTTAAGTGCCAACGTAAATGAGCCAAATCGTTTTTCACAGCATTTTTATGTGAAACTCAACGTTGGCTAATGACGGCCATTTAATTTTTGAAACTGCAGTGAGGATCTTGCACCAATATCTTGCAATAAAATATTTCATTAATTTATACCACCGATAAAGCAATGGGGCCTTTAAGTGAGTCTAACAAAGTTTCAAATTGACTGCTAGAAAATGGGGAAAAGAGCTGATCATACAAACTTGGCATTATAATTGTATCATCAGTAACCCTAAAAATTACAAAGTTTTAAAACTTTCACCAAAAACAAATTAACCTGTTCCAAAAGGCACAGGCACGTCTCCTGTTTGTTTGAAACATCTATGCCAAGTTTCAAACTGATAGTTTGAAAACTGTGTCAGTTTTCGGTGTCTGCTCTTTGCATTTAAAGTGACTCCAGTTGGGCCAAGTTGCAAAATAGCTGATTTTTGGTTGTAAAGGAGATGACCTATGGACACTCACTGAAAATTTGTCACCGCAGTTACAAAATTTCATGCTGAATGGATGTACTTCAAGGATACCAGTTGTTTTTACATAGGAAAACAAGTTTTGTGACTTCCTGTTTGCTTCCCTGAATTACAAAGCCCTTCCAAAATGGGGTTCACCTTTGGTGGGAAGATTTTGCTCATGAGGAGCAAATTCTTTTCTGTTTAAAATGGATAAAACTTTAAAATGGTATTGTTGTGTAAATCTTCACCTTAAGTCTTCAGCCCAGAAGTCATGTTGTATTTTGAATACAAGGAACTCAACCTATGGACACCTACTGGAAATTTACCAATTGGAAAGTCTTGACGTTACATTATAGTTTTATGATGATCCGGGGCACCTCTCTGTTTATATGATATTTCTACAAAAGGGATTAAATTTTGTGAGTTCCTGTTTGCTTCCTTGGACTATGAAGCCCTTCCAAAATGGAGACTACTTTTAAAGGAAAGATTTTGCTCCAAGAAAAGCTAATTCTTCCCTTAAAAAGTTGATCCCCATTATACTAAGAGCCCACTGAGAAGAAGAACAAGAGGGCCATGGTGGCCCTGAATCGCTCACCTGAGCATTAATCAGTTCACTGGCTCTGGTGAAGATTTATAAGAGTTTTTACCATACTATCATTTGACCTAGTTTTTGACCCGACATGACCCAGTTTCAAACTTGGCCTGGATATTGTAAGAATAAACATTCTGACACAGTTTCATTGAGATTGGATCAAAACTGTGCCCTCTGGAGCGTATACAAGGTCGTTCTTATATTTGACCTAGTGACCAAGTTTTTGACCCGACACGACCCAGTTTCAAACTTTACCTAGATTTCATTAAGATAAACATTCTGACAGAGTTTCATGAAGATTGGATCAAAACTGTGCCCTCTAGGGTGTACACAAAGTTTTTCTAAGATTTGACCTTGAGCCGACGTGACTCAGTTTCATAGGGGGCTTAGATATATGGACAATAAACATTTTGACATAGTTTCATGAAGATTGGATCAAAACTATGCGTTCTAGTGCTTACACAACGTTTTTCTAAATTTGACCTAGTGACCTAGTTTTTTTTTACCCGACATGACCTACTTTCGAACTTGGCCGAGAGTTTATGAAGATAAACATTCTGACAATGTTTCATAAAGATTGGATCAAAACTGTGTCCTCTAGAGCATACATAAGGTTTTTCTATGATTTGACCTAGTGACCTAGTTTTAGACCCGACGTGACCCAGTTTCGAACTCGTTCTAGATATTATGAGGATAAACATTCTGACAAAGTTTCATGAACTTTGGATGAAAACTGTGCCTTCTAGAGCGTACACAAGGGTTTTCTATGATTTGACCTAGTGACCTAGTTTTTGACCCGACATGACCCAGTTTCAAAGTTATCCTACATATTATAAGGATAAACATTCTGACAAAGTTTCATGAACTTTGGATCAAAACTGTGTCCTCTAGAGCGTACACAAGGTTTTTCTATGATTTGACCTAGTGACCTTGTTTTTGACCCGACATGACTTACTTTCAAACTTGGCCGAGAGTTTTATGGAAGTAAACATTCTGACAAAGTTTCATAAGATTAGATCAAAACTGTGTCCTCTAGAGCGTACACAAGGTCTTTCTATGATCTGACCTCGTGACCTAGTTTTTGACCCGACATGACCCAGTTTCACATTTGTCCTACATATTATGAGGATAAACATTCTGACAAAGTTTCATGAACTTTGGATTAAAACTGTGTCTTCTAGAGCGTACACAAGGCTTTTCTAAGATCTGACCTAGTGACCTAGTTTTTGACCCAACAAGACCCAGTTTCGAACTTGGCCTAGAGTTTATACAAATAAACATTCTGACAATGTTTCATAAAGATTGGACCAAAACTGTGTCCTCTAGAGCATACACAAGGTTTTTTCTATGATTTGAACTAGTGACCTAGTTTTTGACCGGACGTGACCTAGTTTAAAACTTATCCTAGATATTATAAGGATTAACTTTCTGATTACGTTTCATGAACTTTGGAACAAAACTGTGCCTTCTAGAGCGTACACAAGGTTTTTCTAAGATTTGACCTAGTGACCTAGTTTTTGACCCGACAAGACCCAGTTTCGGACTTGGCCTAGATTTTATGGAGATAAACATTCTGACAAAGTTTCATAAAGATTGGATCAAAACTGTGTCCTCTAGAGCGTACACAAGGTTTTTCTATGATTTGACCGAGTGACCTAGTTTTTGACCCGACGTGACCCAGTTTCAAACTTTTCCTAGATACTATGAGGATAAACATTCTGACAAAGTTTCATGAACTTTGGATGAATACTGTGCCCTCTAGAGCGTACACAAGGTTATTCTAAGATTTGACCTAGTGACCTAGTTTTTGACCCGACATGACCCAGTTTCAAACTTGGCCTAGATTTTATGGAGATAAACATTCTGACAAAGTTTCATAAAGATTGGATCAAAACTGTGTCCTCTAGTGCGTAAACAAGGTTTTTCTATGATTTGACCTAGTGACCTAGTTTTAGACCCGACGTGACCCAGTTCCAAAATTGTCCTAGATACTATGAGGATAAACATTCTGACAAAGTTTCATGAACTTTGGATGAAAACTGTGCCCTCTAGAGCGTACACAAGGTTTTTCTAAGATTTGACCTAGTGACCTAGTTTTTGACCCGACATGACCCAGTTTCGAACTTGGCCTAGATTTTATAAAGACTAACATTCTGACAAAGTTTCATAAAGATTGGATCGAAACTGTGCCCGCTAGAGTGTACACAAGCAAAAGTTGACGGACGGATGTCCGTCCGTCCGGACGTACGACGGACATCAGGGTATCCCAAAAGCTCACCCTGAGCACGAAGCTCAGGTGAGCTAAAAAATTGAAAATGGCAAAGTTGCTTCCAGTGGAATTGTTTCTCTCACCTGAGTCTTCAGCTAAAATGTCTGGCTGAATTTTGGATGTTCAGGGGCTCACATATAAGCATCCAATGAAAATTTGCCACCTCAAACAAGTTTTGACTTATTTACAACGTTTCATGCTGAAGGATTGACCTCCATGTTCATCTGCCATTTTTACAAAAGGGAACAATTTTTTGTGACCTCCTGTTTCTTCCCTGCATTTCTAAGTCCTTCCAAAATGTAAACTTCTCTTGAAGAGAAGATTTTGCTCAAAAGAGAGTAAATTCTTCTCTTATGGGTTGATCCCCACTGAAAATAGTGGAAAATCTGAAATAGGCTTAATTGCTTTCCTTGAACGTGTATCTCTTCAACTTGAGTCCTCAATCCAATAGTCTAGCCGAACTTTGGATGTCCAAAATTTGAGCTATGGACACCCACTGGAAATCTGCAACTCAAACAAAAAAGTTCGATAAAGCTGAAAAGTTTCAAGGTGACTGAATGCACTGCCACATTTTTCAGCCATTTATAAAAATGTGAAACAATTTTTGTGTCTTGAACTATGAAGCCATTCCAAAATGGTATGTACTCTTGATGCTCAATGGGGAGAAAACTCTTTTCTTAAAGAGTTGCTCTCACTGAGAATGCGGGAAAGTTGAAAATGGCAGAGATGTTTCCCCTAAAAAGTCTCTTTACCTTAAGACTTAGTCCATTTTTGCTACAAAAGGTGCAATAAACGAAGTTTTTTACAGTCTCATTTATCCCATATCAAACCTGGCTGAGATCTGGTGGCCACTGACATTCCATATAAATCTGGTTATGATTGCTTGAAAATGTAATCTTCAGGGTGTTCACCAGATAGGTGGTGGACAGCAGCTAGACAATGGATAGGTGATGACTGATCACAGCAGCTCATCATGAGTACACAATGAGCACTTTACAGCTATTGAAGCCAGTATGTAACTGCTATCTTTGATTTTTAGTAATCCTCCATTAAAACATATATGCCCATGCTGCTGAATTAGAATGTGGAACCTCACTTGAACAGCCTCTCCAAGTTATTTCTAAAGAAGACCTATATGTTACAGAAAACAACAAATATCCTTCAATACTCCCTTTATGTGAAACTCTGTATTTGGTCAGATACAAAGTTAATTAAACAAAACTATTCATATTTTATGCACTTTTAAATACGTTTACAACTCAAAATAATTTAAGAAAAGCTTATATTTTCAAAACAAACAAGTTCTACTCTACCTAAATATTTGGCCTGCGGCATTCTTCAGTAAACGGAACTACAATTTAACAATAATAATAATAATAATAATTACTTTATTAAAAGAGGAAGCCCAGTTGGATGTACATCCAATCTTCCCTGCAGTCCTCTTTGAATCACATGTATACAGACATGTATTACAACCCAAATTATTTAAGAAAATACATTTACAAGCAATACAATAATATATACAGAAAAAGCAAATTAACGAATATGGAAACACCTCAGGGGAAGCTGCTCTACTGTTTTCCCCTTCCAGAGGGGGGCAATTTCTAAAGGAAAGAACTTGCTCCTCCAGAAGCAAATTCCTTCTTCCCATAACAAACTCATTTTGGTAGGGCTATGTCATCCAAACAAGCAAAATAGGCAGTCACAAAAGCTGTGCCCCCACCACCCCAGTAAAATGGCAGAGAACATGGAGGTGTACTGAAACAGTTATTTACAGGCAATGCCTTAACCCTTAGACTGCTTACAGCAACTGTTGTCGCCCTCAGGGAGTAGGTCACTTGAGAGCTGTCAGGCACACTACACATCATGTATACACCCCATTATTTGCAGATGTCATATGCAGGAGATAATCTGCTTTCTACTAGAGCGAAGTTTTACCCACCTAACTGATTTGTTGACTTTAAAACTCAGAGAAACATCAGCTTTTCAGGTGGCTACCCCTACTTAGTTGATCCCGATTTTCTGAAAACTAGACTTCATCCTTCCAAACTTCTCTCTTGATAAATATTCAGCAACAACACAGGGCCTCAGACAAGCAAGCACTTTTGTCATACAAAGCATATAACTGACGCTAATATCTTGTATTTTTTTAAGTGTGTATGTCGGTTCCCGTCTATCACCTGACATCCAAATATGGAAGGTCACACGATTTTGGTAACTCCCGAAAATGGCGGTGTACATATCGTTGTTATTGAGTGAAAATTTCAAGCAAATCGATCAAAGTTTGTGGAAGTTATGACTTCTAATATACACCCACCCCCAGTTTAGGGCCAGGTGAATTAGTTTTCTAGCAGTGTAAGGTTTAATATACAGAAACAGCAAAATAAGGAATATGGAAACACCTCAGGGGAAGTAGTTTTACTATTCTTATTTCCTTCCAAAGAGAACCAACTTCTAAAGGACAGAATTTGCTCCTCTAAGGGCAAATTCCTTCCTCAAAAGAACAAAGCCCATTTTGGAAGAGCTATGTCACCCAAACAAGCAAAACAGGAAGTCACAAAAGCTGTTCTCCCCAGCACAATGGCAGATAATATGGAGGTGTACCCAAACATTTCAAAACACAAACAGTTTTTTTCTATTAGTCAGGTTATATAAATAGTGAAGTTTCTCCAGAACTCAGTGGAAGGGAGCAATCATTCTTGTATGAGACATGCTGTCTTAATCTCATATATATTGCTTCCAAGTTTAATCATAATATTCCAAAGAGAAACTTAGTTATGGAAGGCACAAGAACTGCCACACAAACTGCAAGTCAATTTTTTTCAAAGGGCTGTAACTCTGGTAAAAATGCCTGTGAATCGTAGACATTTACAGCAGAGTTAGATAAAAGAATGCGGACCTTTGAGATGAGATGCAACCAAAGGTTACTGAACATTTCGTACAAGGCCCATATAACCTATGAGGAGGTTCACAGAAAGATCCAAGCAGCCATATGAGAATATGATTAACTCCTAACCCTGGTAAAGAAATGGAAACTAAGGTGGTTTGGCCAAGTCTCAAGGTCTTCTGGTTTAGCAGACAATTCTACAGATCAAAGTGAAAGGAAAAGGAAGAGGTAGACAGAAGAAGAGATGGGAAGAAAATATTAAAGAGTGGACAGGAATGGACTTTGTCAGCTCAACTAAGGCAGCTGAAAACAGGACAAGGTGAAAAAATATTGTTTGAAGTCATCTGTGGTGCCTCAGTGACCTTGTAAGGTTATGGGATAGAACAGAATAGAATAGATAGCTTAATTGTATTGAAAACATAGCAGGAGTTACCCAGGAATGAACATGCTAAAAAGTCTAAGTAAATGGCGATAACTCCCCTAAAATTAATATGCACTGGTCCACTTCATAGTCTTTCTATATACCAAGTTTCAGCTCCATCGGATGTAAACTGTACGAGTTATTCGGACATGAAAATGCTGGACAGATGGATGGATGGACAGACGGACCCCAGCGCTAAAATAGGTCCAGTTTTTCAAACTGGCATATGAAACTGATTTACAAGGGTTGGATGGATAATCAGAGGTTTTTGAGCTCTTTTGGCAGAACTTCAGTCACAAAAGAACTTATGTGTAATGGGCCAGATGATAAAGATGAAATAATCCAGCTCCAAGACCAGAAACATGGCCTTACCTGGAACCAAACCAACAACCTCTGTATCACTAGATTGAGCATTTACTTATTGGCCAACCTAAAAATGTCATTCTACTTTTGCTCAAGTCGGAAAATGGTACTCAAGATAAGAAAGGGTAACAGGGGTATTTTTTTTTTCTTTTTTTTTTTCAATACTTTTTCATTAAAACATATGCTATGAACCCCCATTAGAACTGTCTCGTCAACATAGTTTTATAGTGGCATCAAAACGTATGTTTCTATTGAGAAATAAAAATTATCTCAGAATTATCATCAAAATCCCACTTTATCTGGGTCTCTGTGAAAAGGACTGGAAGTACTCCTCCACCTTTTTTGACACACTAAAGACTGTTTTAAATACATAAACTATAAATCACTTTAAATATAACATATCATAATCATCATATCTAGAGAGTAGTGAAAATCTATTTGTAGCCCAACAAAGATTTATGGATACCCATCCTTTAAGGGCCCTTGGAGCACGGACTGTCCCATTTGAGCTCCAGATAAGAAGGGGTACTGAGGGTTATTCAAGATATTTTTTTTTATTTCTAAAAAAACCAACAACATATGTTGTGACCCCTTATTAGACCCGTCTCAGTGAGACGGTTCTAATGATGGCTCAGAACATATAATTTTATGGGAAAATAAGGAAATTATCCATGTTACCCCTCCTTATCTGGAGCATTGCCCCATATTAAATTTTTGTCACTGGTTCAATGGCACTAATCCCATCATCTTCATGCTCTTCTCTTTCGTACTGGCTTCACCTGAAATAAAGTATACAAGAACTTAAAGAATTGTGACCTTGTCAAAGAGAACCTGCAGTGTCTTGATAGCTACCAAAAAGTAATAATGCCGGACATAAAGATAACACAATGCCAAAAATAAAAACTGCTCTTACTAGGAATACCTTTGATGACACTCTGAAATTAACATTCCTTCAGAGGATAAGAGTAATCCTTGCACCAAATCACTTGGACCATTAGACCTTGGACTAGTCCAACTTGGACTGCACTGGTGTAATCCTTTGACCAGTTACCTGTTGAACCAAGTTTTTCAGGCACTTTGGACAAATGAATATATATATATATATATATGTAAATTATATCTGTCACTGCATAATAAATGACTGTCTGAGAAGCTCTATCTTATAGTTCACTACATATATTGATTACTAACCCTGAAAGATAATGAAGTTACAGAAAAACCATAGAAAAGCTGATGTTATTGTAAAATAGTAAAAATATTATTTTAGTTAAGAAAAAAGAGATTTTGCATTTTTCCAACAAAGATTTATGTGTGTGAAATTAAACCACAAATCTAGTTTCTTCCTTTTATTTTTCATTTTAATTATTTATTTTATTCATTTACATGTAAGTTTATTTATGAAGGAAACAGATAATTTAACCGTGGGCTAAGAAAACTACTTTGCGGTTTGAGCTATTTGATAAATTTGCTATGATTCTTGAATTTGGTAATTTTTGTTTTAAGTTAGAATAAGTGATATAATTTTCTTTTTTAATTTTCAATGAATTATAGAGATTTCTCGATGAAATCGAAACTGATAATCTCACTATTTCAAACAGTGAAATTATCACTTTCGATCTCACTGTTTCAGAAATCCCATACCGAAATAAGGGACAAAAAGGTACAAAATTTTGTATCTTTTCTGTACCTTTTATGTGCCTTTTGAATGAAGGTACAAAAAAGGTATACATTTTATGTACCCCAGTGATAACTTAGACAATTTTCCATGTAATTTTTGTGTGCCTCTATCGAACTTAGTCATTTTTTTATGTACCTTTCTTGTACCTTTGCAGTCTTATTTTAAATTCCATGTAACTTTTGAGTGCCTCTGTTGAACTTAGCCATTTTTCATAATACCTTTTTTGTACCTAGAATAACTTAGACATTTCAATTAGCTGACAATGTTTAAAGTCCCTAGCTCTTATACTTTTCAAGCTATCTTGCTGACAAAGTCAAGTTGCAGAAATTTTCAAAGGGCCATAACACCTACAACAAGGGCTTCGCAAGCGGCGCATAATACACCCATTTTAATGTCATAAAGGAGTTACAGAATGACCAAGACGGTTTACAAAAGGATAGACCGGCAGACAAACAGGGGAAACCACTCTATAATTAATGACAGCAACATTATTTAAATATTTAACACATCAAATACTATTAGTATACCAAAAATCAGCTTACAAGGGGAAGTGGCTCCTAAGTTGAGTAATGCCAAAGTCAAACAAAGGCGTTAATTCATAAACTAACAAAAGGCCCAAATAAACCTGATATCGCTCACCTGGCTATTTTGTCACGAGACCGTTCTGATATAAAATTGGTCCAATTCCACTGAGGTTTTCTCATTTTCACATTTTGCTTTTTTTAGTAACAGTGGCCAATTTGACTGGTCTATATTCCGCTATTTTTGAAACACCTCAATGCAAGAATCATTTTGCCACAAATTTCGTCAAAATCCATTCAACGTTTACAGAGATATTGTCATTTTCATGTTTTGTGCTATTTTTAGTAACGGCAGATGGCAGCAATCTTGGAATGCCAAAATGCAAAAATTCGAAAATGCTCCATGAAAGGACCATGCATTCTGACACAAAATTAGTCCAATTCCACTGAGATTTTCTAATTTTCACATTTTGCTATTTTTAGTAACAGAGACCAACATGACTGGTCTATATTTAGTTACCTTTGAAGCACTTCAATGCAAGAATCATTTTGCCACAAATTTCGTCAATATCCATTCAACGGTTACTGAGATATTTTCATTTTCATGTTTTGGGCTATTTTTAGTAACGGCAGATGGCAGCCATCTTGGAATGCCAAAATGCAAAAAATCGAAACAGCTCCATCAAAGGACCATTCTGACACAAAATTAGTCCAATTCCATTGAGATTTTCTAATTTTCACATTTTGCTATTTTTAGTAACAGAGACCAACATTACTGGTCTAACTTTAACTACAATTGTTTTTCTACGAAAAACAGAATGTCTCCCCCCTTTTTGATGTCAAAAGGATCAGTCATTAAGAGGCCAAGGGAAAAACAATATGTTTCCCTACCCTGAAGCAGGGATCCATAATAAGTAAAAAGTATAAATGCAAGAGTTATAGTTGTTATGCTCTGCATGTCATGTAATGTTGACTGATATTCATATTTAGTTTTTGTCAAAAAATATAAATGCAAGAGTTACAGTGCTCTGCATGTCGTCTATTTATATTTTGACTGATATTTGTATGAAGTTTCATGAATATAGCTTAAATGGTTTTCAAGTTATAGAGCTTAGACGATTGAGACACGATTTTGTGAATGACAAAATTCCAAGGGAAATAACTCAAATAGTATAAATGCTGTGCTCTGCAGGTTGTCTAGTGTTGACTGACATTTGTATGAAGTTTCGTGAATATACAAGTAGCTTGTCCGGTTTTCAAGTAATAAAGCGATTGAGACACGATTTTGTGACTGACAAAGGTCCAAGGGAAATAACTCAAGAAGTATAAATGCAAGAGTTATGGTTCTTGCACTATGCAATTCTTCTAATGTTGATTGATATTTGTATGAAGTTTCGTGAATATAGCTTGAATGGTTTTCAAGTTATAGAGCAGACACGACTGAGACACGATTTTGTGACTGACAAAGTTCTAATGGAAACTAGAGCATGTGAGCAGGGGCTCACATATACCCCCGGCCAGTGCCACCGCCAAATAAAAACACATTTAATACAAGCAAAATTTGTTAACTAACAGACAGACAGATGGACAATCTATTACAAATCCAGTGAAAGGCCTATAGACAAATACCAAAAGGTTCCATTAAAATAAATGCAAATTATGTTATCCAAAAAATATACAAATTTAACACAAAATTTCAATGTAAGTTTACATTAACTTCTATGTTTGCAACCTTGACCTAAACTCAGCAGCAGCATCCAAATGATGTCCACTAATCAGTTTAAACCTACCATTCTTAAGATGTATACAAAATTTGAAGACTGTGGCTCTCATGAGAACAGAGAAATTTGTGACAAAAAATTAGAGAGAAAGAAAAAAGGACAAAGGAAATGAAAAGCAGGAGGAGACTGATTCACTTGTCATACACAATGTTTGAACCAAATTTCAAAATCCTAGCTAAAGTGGTTCCTTAGTTATCTTTGAAAGAAATTTTATTGGAGAGAAAGAAAAAACGGACAAACAAAGAGAATGATAAGCAGGAAGAGGCTGATTCTCTTTTACATGATACAACTAATTATATCCAATGTTTGTACAAAATATCAAAATCCTAGCTAAGCAGTTCCCCAGAAATCTGTGACAATAATTTAATTGGAGTGAAAGAAAAATGGACAAACAAATGGAAGGATAAGCAGGAGAAGGCTGATTCTGTCTTACACAGTACAACTAGTCATATCCAACATTTGTGTCGAATTTCAAAGCCCTAGCTGTAGAAGTTCCTGAGAAATCTGTGACAAAAATTTAATTGGAGAGAAAGAAAAAATGAATAAACATAGCGAATGACATGCAGGAGAAGGCTGATTCTCTCCTACACGGTACAACTAGTCATGCCCAACATTTGTGCCAAATTTCGATGTCCTAGCTATAGTGGTTCCTGAGAAGTCTGTGACAAAAATTTAATTGGAGAGAAAGAAAAAATGAATAAACAAAGAGACTAATAAGCAGGAGAAGGCTGATTCTCTCTTACACGGTACAACTAGTCATACCCAACGTTTGTACCAAATTTCAAAGTCCTGGCTGCAGTGGTTCCTGAGAAATCTGTAACAAAAATTTAATTGGAGAGAAAGAAAAAAATGGACAAACAAAGGGACTGATAAGCAGGAGAAGGCTGATTCTCTCTTACACGGTACAACTAGTCATACCCAACGTTTGTACCAAATTTCAAAGTCCTAGCTATAGGGGTTCCTGAGAAATCTGTGACAAAAATTTAACTGGAGAGAAAGAAAAAATAGACAAACAAAGGGGCTGATAAGCAGTAGAAGGCTGATTCTCTCTTATACGGTACAACTAGTCATACCCAACGTTTGTACCAAATTTCAAAGTCCTAGCTATAGCGGTTCCTGAGAAATCTTTGACAAAAAATTAATTGGAGAGAAAGAAAAAATGGACAAACAAAGGGACTGATAAGTAGGAGAAGGCTGATTCTCTCTTGCACGGTACAACTAGTCACACCCAACGTTTGTACCAAATTTCAAAGTCCTAGCTATAGGGGTTCCTGAGAAATCTGTGACAAACAAGCAAATTCGACGAATTTATGTCCCCCAATGGAAACTAGGTCTCCACTGTATATACACTTAGTGTTTGAGCTGGAAAAGCGGCTAAGTTAAAAATGTGAAAAAAGTAATAAAAAAAATAATGTGAGGATTATATCCAAACCACATGCATATCTTCAGACCATGATCAAAACACCTGTGAAGTTTCAAAGGAATGGGCATAAAACTGTAGGAGGAGTTGAACACACAAGGTACCCACTATCTATTCACTTTGATAGTAAAACTGTATGAAAAATGGCTAAGTTCAATTTGTGAAAAAAGTGATAAAAAATAATCTCAGGATTATATCCAAACCACATGCAAATCTTCAGACCATGACCAAAATACCTGTGAAGTTTCAAAGGAATCGGCATAAAACTGTAGGAGTTGCGCACACAAGGTACCCACTATCTAGTCACCATGATAGTAAAAAAGCCTAAAAAAATGACTAAGTTCAACTTGTGGAAAAAGTGACAAAAAATAATGTGAGGATTATATCCAAACCACATGCATATCTTCAGACCATGACCAAAACACCTGTGAAGTTTCAAAGGCATGGGCATAAAACTGTAGGAGGAGTTAAGCACACAAGGTACCCACTATCTATTCACTTTGATAGTAAAAACGCCTAAAAAACGACTAAGTTCAACTTGTGGAAAAAGTGACAAAAAATAATCTCAAGATTACATCCAAGCCACATGCGTATATGTTCAGACCATGACAAAAACATCTGTAAAGTTTCGAAAGAATCGGCATAAAACTGTAGGAGGAGTTGCGCACACAAGGTACCCACTATCTAGTCACTATGATAGTAAAAACGCCTAAAAAAATGACTAAGTTCAATTTGTGGAAAAAGTGACAAAAAATAATGTGAGGATTATATCCAAACCACATGCATATCTTCAGACCATGACCAAAACACCTGTGAAGTTTCAAAGGCATGGGCATAAATCTGTAGGAGACGTTAAGCACACAAGGTACCCACTATCTATTCACTTTGATAGTAAAAACGCCTAAAAAACGACTAAGTTCAACTTGTGGAAAAAGTGACAAAAAATAATCTCAGGATTACATCCAAACCACATGCGTATGTTCAGACCATGACAAAAACATCTGTAAAGTTTCGAAAGAATCGGCATAAAACTGTAGGAGAAGTTGCGCACACAAGGTACCTACTACTTTAGGGGGACGGAAGGACGGAAGGATGGACGGACGGAAGGACAGACGGACGGAAGGACGGACGGAAGGACGGAATGCCGAAAACTATGGAGAGAAAGAAAAAATGGACAAACAAAGGGACTGATAAGCAGGAGAAGGCTGATTCTCTCTTACACGGTACAACTAGTCATACCCAACGTTTGTACCAAATTTCAAAGTCCTAGCTATAGTGGTTCCTGAGAAATCTGTGACAGAAAAAATGTTAACACACACACACACACACACACACACACACAAACATATTAACGGAAAGTCCAAAAACTATATACCCCCTATATACTTCGTATACTGGGGGTATAATAACTCAAATACCGTAATCAACCTAATTAGCGCACATACCCCTATAAGCGCACATCATGGGAATTTCTGGGGCATATGACTATAAGCGCACATATTTTTGCTGATTTATCTTTTCGATTGCTTGTTTGCAAGTGCTGAAAACACTACAAAAATCTCCCAGTTTTCGCTTACAAAGCTTCTCCATCCTATATGACTATAAGCAGCTATACTCTGAAGCTTGAAACATTAAATTCTGTTTCTTTCTATATATATATATATATATATATATATTAATTCTTTGAAATGTGCGCTTATTAGGAGAAAGTTTGCTGCAAGTATTTAATGCCATTTTGAAAATGTTAAATGCACAGTGCGCTAAAAGGGTCGAATACGGTAGTATAAATGCTAAAGTTATGGTTCTTGCATTCTGCATGTCGTCTGATGTTGATTGATATTTGTATGAACTTTCATGAATATAGCTTGAATGGTTTTAAAGTTATAGACGGACTCGACTGAGGCGCAATTTCGTGATGGACAAAGTTCAAAGGGAAATAACTCAAAAAGTATAAACGCCAGAGTGCATTCTGCACGTCGTCTGATGTTGATTGATATTTGTATGAACTTTCATGAATATAGCTTGAATGGTTTTAAAGTTATAGACGTACTCGACTGAGACGCAATTTTGAGATGGACAAAGTTCCAAGGGAAATAACTCAAAAAGTATAAATGCCAGAGTTACCATTTGTGCACTCTGCACATCGCCTATGTTGATTGATATTTGTATGAAGTTTCGTGAATAAAGCTCAAGCAGTTTTCAAGTTATAATGCGGACACAATTGAAACACAATTTTGTGATGGACTAAGTTCCAAGGGAAATAACTCAAAAAGTATAAATGCCAGAGTTACCATTCTTGCACTCTGCATGTCGTCTCATGTTGATTGATATTTATATGAAGTTTCGCGAATATAGCTTGAGAGGTTTTCAAGTTATAGAACTGACACGATTGAAACACAATTTTGTGATGGACTAAGTTCCAAGGGAAATAACTCAAAAAGTATAAATGCCAGAGTTACCATTCTTGCACTCAGCACGTCGTCTCATGTTGATTGATATTTATATGAAGTTTCCCTAATATAGCTTGAGCGGTTTTCAAGTTATAGAACGGACACGATTGAAACACAATTTTGTGATGGACTAAGTTCCAAGGGAAATAACTCAACAAGTATAAATGCCAGAGTTACCATTCTTGCTTTCTGCACGTCGTCTCATGTTGATTGATATTTATATGAAGTTTCGCGAATATAGCTTGAGCGGTTTTCAAGTTATAGAACGGACACGATTTGTGACAGACGGACAGACGCCCGGGGAAAAACAATATGTCTCCCGACCCTAAAGGGGGGAGACATAATTATGTTTGAAACACTTCAATGCAAGAATCATTTTGCCACAAATTTTGTCAATATCCATTCAACGGTTACAGAGATATTGTCATTTTCATGTTTGTGACTATTTTTAGTAACGGCAGATGGCAGCCATCTTGGAATGCCAAAATGCAAAAAAAATCGAAAAGGCTCCATGAAAGGACCATTCTGACAAAAAATTAGTCCAATTCCATTGCTATTTTTAGAAAACAGGGACCAATGTGACTGGTCTATATTTGGTTACGTTTGAAGCACTTCAATGCAAGAATCATTTGCGACAAATTTCGTCAAAATCGATTCAGCGGTTACTGAGATATTGTCATTTTCATGTTTTGTGCTATTTTTAGTAACGGTTGATGGTGGCCATCTTGGGTTGACAAATTGCAATTAATCAAAATGGCTTCATGCAAGGAACATTCTGACATAAAGTTGGTCCAATTCCATTCAAGGGTTCTTGAGAAATTGTCATTTTTCTGTTTGTGCTATTTTTAGTAACAGTCCCCCTGGTGGCCATCTTGGATAGTCAATTGGCACAAATTTGAAACAATTCCATTCAACCCATTTCTGACCAAATCTGACCAGAATCCATTTAAGATTCCTTGAAATATTGGCATTTGAGCAAAATCGGTCTTTTATTCGCTAAGTAGGTCACTGTGACCTAATTCCGCTATAGACTTTTTTCATTTTTACAATTTTTAATTCCAAGATCCCATTAATGTTCCACACACACTTTCAACCACATATACCCAATGGTTCTGGAGAAGAAGTTGATTTTGTTGTTTTTGCTATTTTTAGTAACGGCGGCCATCTTGGGTTCTCAACCTGACCCAATTTTGCAATTTTGAAACTTTGCAGTCTGGTCATACTTCATGTGAAATTTGAGACCCATGGGTACAGGGATTTTAGAGCAGAAGTTGTTTGAAGTTGTTCAAATTAGTTATTTTTGGACATTCGCAATTGAGCAAAATTACACTCGTAAACAAAAATAAGGTCACTGCGACAAAACTCCGCAACAGATTTTTTTCACTTTTACCATTCTGAATACCAATGTTCCACTGATGTTTCATGCCAAATTTCAGACAAATATACCCAGTGGTTCTGGAGAAGAAGATGATTTTGTTATTTTTGCTATTTTTAGTAACAGCAGCCATCTTGGATATTCCACCTGACCCAATTTTTATAATTCTGAGACCTTGGAGTCAGGTTATGCTCCATGTGAAATTTGAGAACCATGGGTCCAGTGGTTTTATAGAAGAAGATGTTTGAATAATTTGTTTTCAATTGTTGATGTACGACGAACGCCGCATGACGAACGCCGGACGCTTTGGTATGACAATAGCTCACTATGGCCCTTCGGGCCAGGTGAGCTACATATACTAGCTATACCATTCTTCGTTATAATACATTCCCTTGACAATATACACATCACCATCAAGTTGTGTTAGAATATTCAAAACGGTTAATTTACGGAAATTTATGCAAGGGCAGATAATTCAGTAAGCAAGTCAGAGTTGTGGTTCTTGCTTAGGATACGTTTACCCATTATTATACACATTCCTACAAAGTTTCATTCTAATATTTCAAAAGGTTAAGGAGATATGGAGTGAACTGAAAATTCTAAAAATACTATTCAAAGGGAGGTTACATCAAAATTAAGAAAGGGGGAGCAACCATTCTTATATGTGACACATCATCTTATGATCATGCACATTGCTTTAAAGTTTCATCATGATATTCCAAACAGTTACTGATTTAAGGGATGCACAAGATAATCATACACAAAAATAGTCTAAAATAACTAGTAAAAGGGATGTAACTCTGAAACAAAGAAAGGGAGAGCAATCATTGTTTTGAGACACATCGTTGGGACTTCATACACATTGCTATGAAGTTTTATGAAGATATCCCAAACAGTTATCTACTTATGATGCGCACAAGACCTGCAGGGTAAAAAAAAATCAAAGGGGCATAACTTCAAAACTAAGGAAGGTGGGGCAACCATTCTTACACATGACATGTTCCCCCTACCTAATACATATGCCTATAAAATTTCATGAAGATATTCCAAATGGTCACTGAGTTATGGGGCGCACTAGAATGTTTACGGACGGACTATTCAAAGGGAGGTTACTCCAAAATTAAGAAAGGGGGAGCAACAATTCTTATATGCGACACATCATCTTGTGATCATGCACTTTGCTTTAAAGTTTCATCATGATATTCCAAACAGTTACCGAGTTAAGGGATGCACAAGATAAGTATACACAACAAGAGGACCATTGGTCCTGTAGCTCACCTGAGTCCATTCAGCCTCAGTATTCTAAGGTACATTACTCTAAGGCAAATCGTACAATATGGTCCAATGTGAAATGCATCTGAGATACTGGCAGGTGAGGGATCTTTGCCCATGGGCGACTTGTTATATATTCCGCTACCCATACTAGTAGTGGATATGGCCACCTCATCAATCTGCATACATTCGCAAAATGTCCAGGCCTTTTAAGGGGAAAATTCCTATATACAATGATGTCCTTCCGCATAAATAACAAAGTGTGCCAAGTATTAGGTGTGCATCAAATGTTGGCGACCAATAATAGGGGTGCAGAAGCCCATGCACAGGAACTGTAACTAGCATTTCTCTGTAAAGCGAACTGGTTCAAGATATTGTCATACTAAACACTTGTGTGAAGTTAAATCAAAATCGGTCCATAAATGAAATTGCTAGAGCAATGACAATGTTTTTCTAAATAGAGCAACTGTGACCTTGACCTAAGAATGCTGCAACGCGAACTTGTTCAAGATTGTGTCCTACTAAACATTTGTGTGAAGTTAAATCAAAATCGGTCCATAAATGAAGTGGCCAGAGCGATGACAAAGTTTTTCTAAAAACGGCAACTGTGAACTTGACCTTAGAAATGCAAACTTGTTCAAGATCTTGCCATACTAAACATTTGTGTCAAGTTAAATCAAAATCGGTCCATGAAAGAAGGCGCTAGAGCGATGACAAAGTTTTTCAAAAAATTGCCACTTTGACCTTGACCCAAGAACACTGAAATGCAAACTTGTCCAAGATATTGCCATACTAATCACTTGTGTGAATTTAAATCGAAATTGGTCCATAAATAAGGCGCTAGAGCGATGACAAAGTTTTTCTAAAAATAATCACTGTGACCTTGACATTGACCTCAGGACGCTGAAACCTGAGCTTGTTCAAGATATTGTCCTACTAAACATTTTTGTGAAGTTTTATTCAAAATCAGTCCATAAATGAAGGCGCTAGAGCGATGACACAGTTTTTCTAAAAATAGCCAATGTAACCTTGACCTTGACCCAAGAACACTGAAACGCGAACTTGTCCAAGATATTGTCATACTTATCATTTGTGTGATATTAAATTGAATTGGGTCGAGAAATTGAAGGCGCTAGAGCGATGACAAAGTTTTTTTAAAAAAGCCACTGTGACCTTGACATTGAACTTAGGATGCTGAAACGTGAGCTTATTCAAGATATTGTCATACTAAACATTTGTGTGAAGTTTTACTTTTACTTTTTTTTTTATTTTTACTTTAATCAAAATCGGTCCATAAATGAAGGAGTTAAATTGATGACAAAGTTTTTCTAAAAATAGCCACTGTGACCTTGACCTTGACCTCAGAATGCTGAAACCCGAAATTATCCAAGATATTGTCATATAGTCCGTTTGCTCCCAAATGCAAACGGCATCCCCAATATTTTCTCAAAATTGGTGAGAGGTAGAAGATTTTCGAATCGCTCACTCTTAATTTTCATCCAATACATTTTGCAGAAATGTGAGGTTTTGCATAAAAAAGTTTCTATACAAAAACAGGACCTAAAATATGTCATTTTCACCTCTTAATCACAAGGGAGTAAAAGTTAGCTGTTGGAATTCCCGTTTAGTTTACCTGTTAGAGCATGTGGCCAATGTTTGCTATCCCTAGAACAAAATTTGCATAATTAATTGAAATTTTATTCTAAATCCATTTTTTTTCTACTTTTTGTTTCATCCATATATTATCAAATTTTAAAACATACAATTTTTACTCGCAAAATAATATAATAGTTTAATATTTATTTACAACATAGTATCACCTGACCAGTGATACCATGCATTACGCGTGCGGACAGGTGAATACATTTTACTATTTCATTCATATACGCCCACACTTGTAGTAAACAACGAGTTTACGCTATTGCCTATCAACAATATTTTGGCTATTCTAACATGCATACGACACCCTTTTGTGAAACTGCTCAGTTTTTGCATTAAAGTCAATGGAAAATATTTTACAAAAGCATCCAAAAAATTGGACTTTCCGTATTCTGTTATGTATAGTTATAGGAATCATTAGGACATTGGAACATTTGATGGAACTTTCATCGTTTTCGAGAAAATAAGCAAAACCCCGTTTGCACTTGGGAGCAAACGGACTATACCAATCACTTGTGTGAAATTAAATCCACAAATCAAGGGGACAGCCTCAGTGATGACAAAGTTTTTCTAAAAATAGCCACTGTGACCTTGACCTTCATCCCATCATGCTGAAATGCAAACTCATTCGAGGTAATGTCATACCCAATACTTGTGTGAACTTACATCAAAATCAGTTAATAAATGAGGTAGCTAGGTAGCAATGACAAAAGGTGTACATACGTACATACATACGTACGTACGGGACAGGCCCTATATCCCCTCCACAATTTCATTTGTACAACCTGGCCAACATTTGAAAAGGTCCCAAGATGTTTTGGCCATCCTGGATACCTGCGAGTTTCAAGGAGCTGTGATCAAAAATGAAGAAGCTAGGGCCCGGACAACATTTTCCCCATCGTAAGTCTATGGGAAAATATTTTATCGTTCAAGGACAAGTAACTCTGAAAAGAATGATCCAACCTGGCCCAAATTCAAACTGGTCTGAGACGTTTTGACTGTCCTGGATACCTACAAGTTACAAGAAGTTGTGATCAAAAATGAAGAAGCCAGGGCCCGGACAACATTTCTCCATTATAAGTCTATGGGAAAATATTTCAACACTCAAGGGCATGTAACTCTGAAAAGAATGATCCAACCTGGCCCAAATTCGAACTGGTTCGTGATGATTTGGCAGTCCTGGATACCTGCAAGTTACAAGAAGTTGCGATCAAAAATGAAGAAGCTAGGGCCCGGACAACATTTTCCCCATCGTAAGTCTATGGGAAAATATTTCATAGATCAAGGGCAAGTAACTCAGAAAAGAATGATCCAACCTGGCCCAAATTCGAACTGGTCCATGATGATTTGGCTGTCCTGGATACCTGCAAGTTACAAGAAGTTGCAATCAAAAATGAAGAAGCTAGGGCCCGGACAACATTATTTTCATAAAGCCTTCAGCTTTCACAAGTATGAGATAGCATATCCTTGGCAGTGTAGCTCACTGTGCAACGCCCTTTAAAAGAGAGTAAATCTGGTAAGACCATGTGACCACACCTATATAAAGCAGGTATTCACCATAACAGGTCATATTTTCTTTGGCGTGTAGCTACTACACATCTCACTGTGGTAAGTTTGTGAATTTTGTGAAATTTTGTTATTAATTAATCTCCAGTTTATGATGTGACTGTTGCACATAGTGCAGATTTGGTCACTACAAAGTTCCTGAAAGGACGCTGTCCTTCAGTAGGATACTTTAAATAAATTCATCTTCTATTTATTGTGTGATTTTGGCTCACACTGTCCAAACATTTTCTGTTGAAAAATCATTGTTTTCCATGACTAGCCTGTTGACAAGCAATAGCTATTTTTCTGCCATATTGTGAAAGACGTAGTCTTCCTACTTAGACCCAAAGAAGTTTCTCTTTGGTCCCAGATAATTTGTTTTTGTACATGCAATCTTACACTGGGACAGTGTGACAGGTTGTAGTTTGGGTGGTCTTGGTCTGACTCCCAATATATTTAGCTCTATACTGAATAATAGTGTCTACTATCAGGTTAGCTATAATGAGAGATGTTATCTCCAAAAAAAAAAAAAGGAAAAGAAAGGAATTTTTCACTGGAGATTATTTTACAAATGATTTTTAGGCGCCCTGACAATAATTTATTGTAACCTCAGATTATAGTGCAAATGAAAATTTATATCCTGACCATGCCAGTGCATGTCAGTTCAGATTATTTTATAATTATTCCCTGAGCATGCTGAAAGCATGTAAGCTGAGATAACAAGTAAACAACTCATGTTAGACAGTTGTTGGTCTGTAAAGAAGTACATACTGGTTACATGTGGGTACAGTTATCTTGACCCTGGGATACGATATACTGGGTAGTTTTAGTCCTTGCAGAGGCAAGATACTGTTTTATGTTTACCCATATAACCTGTATCTATTTTGTACACTAGAAGTCATTTTTAGTGTCAGAATGGCATTAAATCGAGACATGTAAGGAGAGGAATGAATTCCGCCTTTCATAATCTGTGCCAAATATACAGTGGGCCTTTCACCCCCACTGCCCCTAAGGCCTTTAGGTCTTGGGAATCTTTACCTTATATTGTGTTCAGCAGTTTTGTATGAGTTTTCCTACAATAATAATTAGGTTTCCTGTAATACATTGACAGGTTAACCTGTATAATTGGTAAGAATTCTGCAGAATGCAGTATTTTGCCTGTTTGTGCAGTGACACAAAACAACTCAACTAAGATTATATGTCGACAGGGGAAAATTATTTCCTATGTCTTATTTCTGCTTGTATAGCAGGTGAGAAAAACTGCTGTATTCACTTCAAAATTATTATAGTACAACTTATGTAAGAGTTGTACCAGGCTGCAGAAGCCTATATCATATCACTTTTCTTGGTTCATGAAGATAAATGTTTGTACTGAGAAATTCTCAGGCTCAAACAAAATAAATAAAATAAAGATGATCTATAATTAATAAATTGACACATAATATAATAATAATATATGCATAAATAATAGAAAAAAAAATAAATAAATAAATAAAACAAGTAGCCCAAAGGGCAACAATTGCTCACCTGAGAGACATTGTAAACCTATAGGGATATTTAAGATGCTCAAGGGCAGCTAACTCCACAGTCAGTGGTCCAATCAGGCTGAAAATTAAACTCATCCAAAACATTATGTAAGCCCTCATTTAATATATGCAAGTTTAAAAAGTATCCGATCAAGAGCACAATAGACAGAGCTGTCAAGGGCAGCTAACTTCGTAGCGGTTGGCCTGATCTGGCGAAAATTTGAACTTGTTTCAGATATTATGCATTTCCTCATTACCTGCAAGTTTGAAAAGGAGCAGATAAGTAGAAACCAAGAAAAAGTGGCAACATTGATTTTTTGGATGCTCAGGGCACTGGTACTCCATAGTCAGTGGTGGGATCTAGCCGAAGTGCTAACTAATCCAAGCTTTTATGCATATCCTCATTACCTGCAAGTATGAAGAGGATCCGATGAAAAATGAAAATGTGATGACGTTGTTTTCTCCATTATAAGACTATGGGATTTTTTTCAAACGCTCAAGGGCAGCTAACTCCGAAGTCTGTGCTTGAATCCGGCCAAATTTCGATCTCATCCAAGCTCTTATGTATGTCATCATTACCTGCAAGTATGATAAGGATCTAATCAAAAACCTTGATTGCAGCACCCTGAAAGTCAAACTTGCTCGAGATATTGTCATGCCCTACATTTGTGTGAATTTATTTCAAAATCCGTTGAGAAATGTAGGTGCTGGAGCAATGACAAAGTTTTTCTAAAAATAGCCACAGTGACCTTGACCTTGGGCACAGCATCCTGAAAGTCAAACTTGCTCGAGATATTGTCATACCCTACATTTGTGTCAAGTTATTTCAAAATCCATGGATAAATGAAGGTGCTAGGGCGATGACAAAGTTTTTTTAAAAATAGCCACAGTGACCTTGACCTTGGGCACAGCACCCTGAAAGTCAAACTTGCTCGAGATATTGTCATGCCCTACATTTGTGTGAATTTATTTCAAAATCCGTTGAGAAATGTAGGTGCTAGAGCAATGACAAAGTTTTTCTAAAAATAGCCACAGTGACCTTGACCTTGGGCACAGCATCCTGAAAGTCAAACTTGCTCGAGGTATTGTCATACCCTACATTTGTGTCAGGTTATTTCAAAATCCATGGATAAATGAAGGTGCTAGGGCGATGACAAAGTTTTTTTAAAAATAGCCACAGTGACCTTGACCTTGGGCACAGCACCCTGAAAGTCGAACTTGCTCAAATATTGTCATGCCCTACATCTGTGTGAATTTATTTTAAAATCCATTGAAAAATGTAGGTGCTAGAGCGCTTACAAAGTTTTTCTAAAAATAGCCACAGTGACCTTGACCTTGGGCGCAGCACCCTGGAAGTCAAACTTGCTCGAGATATTGTCATGCCCTACATTTGTGTGAAGTTATTTTAAAATCCATGGAGAAATGTAGGTGCTAGAGCGCTGACAAAGTTTTTCTAAAAATAGCCACAGTGACCTTGACCTTCGGCGCAGCATCCTAGAAGTCCAACTTGCTTGAGATATTGTCATGCCCTACATTTGAGTGAAGTTGATTTAAAATCCGTTGAGAAATGTAGGCGCTAGAGTGATGACCAAGTTTTTCTAAAAATAGCCACAGTGACCTTGACCTTGGGTGCAGCATCCTGAAAGTCAAACTTGCTCGAGATATTGTCATGCCCTACATTTGTGTGAAGTTATTTTAAAATCCATTGAGAAATGTAGGTGCTAGAGCAATGACAAAGTTTTTCTAAAAATAGCCACAGTGACCTTGACCTTGGGCGCAGCATCCTGAAAGTCGAACTTGCTCGAGATAATGTCATGCCCTACATTTGTGTGAAGTTATTTCAAAATCCGTTGAGAAATGTAGGCAATAGAGCGATGACAAAGTTTTTCTAAAAATATGTGATGACGTTGTTTTCTCCATTATAACACTATGGGATTTTTTTCAAACGCTCAAGGGCAGCTAACTCCGTAGCCTGTATTCGAATCCGGCCAAATTTCGAACTCATCCAAGCTCTTATGTATGTCATCATTACCTGCAAGTATGATAAGGATCTAAGCAAAAACAGTTGAGAAAACGTGATGACGCCATTTTCCCCATTATAACCCTATGGGATTTTTTTCAAACGCTCAAGGGCAGCTAACTCCGTAGTCTGTGCTCGAATCTGACCAAATTTCGAACTCATCCAAGCTCTTGTGTATGTCATCATTACCTGAAAGTATGATAAGGATCTAATCAAAAACAGTCGAGAAAACGTGATGACGCCGTTTTCCCCATTATAACCCTATGGGGGCTATCTGTTGCCATGGAAACCAGAGTTGTGAGCTGATTGGCACCAAAACCTAATGCAGCCTTTCCCCCACCCAAATGATGCTTCAGATAAAATTTGATTGCGATCTGCCCACTGGTCTCTGAGATATTTATGTTTGAAAGTGTTGACGCACGCACCCACCCACGGACGGACGGACGACGGCTCGACTCCCATCCTATAAGCTCACCTCTGAGCCTTCGGCTCAGGTGAGCTAAAAAAAGAAGGCATGAATTCTATAATATTATGCGAGAGATTTGTTTTACATAGTACATGTCTACATACATGTACATACAGCAGCAAATGTAGATTTCTTCCTCATAGATAGTCGTTGGTTTGTGTGTAACAGATCACAATAATACCAGTAAAAAATAATTTATATTATCAGAAAGTTGTGATGATGCTTTCTTTGAAAATGAGCTCAGTCTTTGAGGCATTTTCTCAGTCTGGACTGGAAACTGAGATTTTAATAGTTGATTTATACTGTTACATCATTGAAGATGAAAAAATAAAAAATAACAATGATAAAAATGATCACAAGAATAGTGATATCCAAGTATTTGGAATAATACTTCCAAACAATCAGAGATGTTTAACTGTTATTATACACAGAGACTGACACTTTATGTTGTCAGCTGATGTGTAGAGTTCAAAAAGAATACTGAAGGTGGTCATTTCCATCACATGGAACTCATATTGTTCAATGTGATTTCCATTCCATGTATTTTTGTGTTTGAGAAATATTGGCCTTCTTGCCACAAACAAGACAGTAAGTCCTGATGGTTTTTACTGTTTGGTGATAATTGATCAAAAATCTTTATTTAAAATACCATATTTGTCTGTTCATTATTACAACAACGGTAGTATATTTTTTCTCTAGATCATGGTCAGCGTAATGACACAACATTCACATTTCTGCCACAAGTCCATTAAGCATTAAAACAGAAGATTTTGTGTCTTTACCTTTATATAAAATTATTATTAATCAAGGCTGAATATTGCAGGTTTATTGTTCATTATGAATTGATTAAATATTCATGATAAATTATGTCAGTATAAAAAATGAGTATTACAGAGAAAAGAGAGACCTATTTCCTCCTGTTGCTGGTTTTGTTCAGAATTTTCATTTCTTTATGGTAAATATGGTTATAACAAGCTTTTATAAAACAGGCAGTATCATATTAGTGATAAGCAAGATTTAATTAATATTTCCTGTTACAGAAGAGTTTGATTTATAGAAACCATATAACATGATGGTTAAAAATATATTGTTTCAATTTTGGTTTCATGACAGTTTGGTTTTATAGAAAATTTTTGCATGTTTTGTCCGAATGTTGAGAGTAATTTTGGTAGTCAAATGCTTCATTGGTGTTGATATACCATACAATATGAACCAAAAGATTGGTAATAACTATTTTATACTGTACTGTTCAATGTACCAGTAAAGATATATTTTAAACTTGAAGTAGTTATTTAAGGAACTTACAAGTATTCAGCAAAAATAAATAAATAAATAAATAAATAAATAAATAAATAAAGCAGCTTTTAAGCTGTCAGAAGCTACTTATATTATTCTTAGTGGCTGAATCTGTAAGATCTGTGTAAATTAGAAACATTACAAGATCTTTTCTGTCTCTAGGAGTCTCCATGTGCTTTAGTTGTAAATAGATAAATAAATAAATAAACAAGAGGGCCATGGTGGCCCTGAATCGCTCACCTGAGCATTAATCAGTTCACTGGCTCTGGTGAAGATTTATTACCATACTAACATTTGACCTAGTTTTTGACCCGGCATGACCCAGTTTCAAACTTGGCCTGGATATTGTAAGAATAAACATTCTGACACAGTTTCATTGAGATTGGATCAAAACTGTGCCCTCTGGAGCGTATACAAGGTCGTTCTTATATTTGACCTAGTGACCAAGTTTTTGACCCGACACGACCCTGTTTCAAACTTTACCTAGATTTCATTAAGATAAACATTCTGACAGAGTTTCATGAAGATTGGATCAAAACTGTGCCCTCTAGGGTGTACACAAAGTTTTTCTAAGATTTGACCTTGAGCCGACGTGACTCAGTTTCATAGGGGGCTTAGATATACGGACAATAAACATTTTGACATAGTTTCAAGAAGATTGGATCAAAACTATGCCTTCTAGTGCTTACACAACGTTTTTCTAAGATTTGACCTAGTGACCTAGTTTTTTTACCCGACATGACCTACTTTCAAACTTGGCTGAGAGTTTATGAAGATAAACATTCTGACAAAGTTTCATAAAGATTAGATCAAAACTGTGTCCTCTAGAGCGTACGCAAAGTTTTTCTATGATTTGACTTAGTGACCTAGTTTTTGACCCGACATGACCCAGTTTCAAACTTGTCCTACATATTATGAGGATAAACATTCTGACAAAGTTTCATGAACTTTGGATCAACACTGTGCCTTCTAGAGCGCACACAAGGTTTTTCTAAGATTTGACCTAGTGACCTAGTTTATAACTGGACATGACCCAGTTTGGAACTTGGCCTAGAATTTATGGAGATAAACATTCTGACAATGTTTCATAAAGATTGGATCAAAACTGTGTCCTCTAGAGCGTACACATGGTTTTTCTATGATTTGACCTAGTGACCTAGTTTTTGACCCAACATGACCCAGTTTCGAACTTGTTCTAGATATTATGAGGATAAACATTCTGACAAAGTTTCATGAACTTTGGATGAAAACTGTGCCTTCTAGAGCGTACACAAGGTTTCTCTAAGATTTGACCTAGTGACCAAGTTTTTGACCCGACATGACCCAGTTTCAAACTTATCCTACATATTATGAGGATAAACATTCTGACAAAGTTTCATGAACTTTGGATCAAAACTGTGTCCTCTAGAGCGTACACAAGGTTTTTCTATGATTTGACCTAGTGACCTTGTTTTTGACCCAACATGACCTACTTTCAAACTTGGCCGAGAGTTTATGGAAGTAAACATTCTGACAAAGTTTCATAAAGATTGGATCAAAACTGTGTCCTCTAGAGCGTACACAAGGTTTTTCTATGATTTGACCTAGTGACCTAGTTCTTGACCCGATATGACCCAGTTTCAATCTTGCCCTACATATTATGAGGATAAACATTCTGACAAAGTTTCATGAACTTTGGATCAAAACTGTGTCTTTTAGAGCATACACAAGGCTTTTCTAAGATTTGACCTAGTGACCTAGTTTTTGACCCAACAAGACCCAGTTTCGAAGTTGGCCTAGAGCTTATAGAGATAAACATTCTGACAATGTTTCATAAAGACTGAATCAAAACTGTGTCCTCTAGAGCATACACAATGTTTTTTCTATGATTTGACCTAGTGACCTAGTTATTGACCCAACATGACCCAGTTTCAAACTTGTCCTACATATTATGAGGATAAACATTCTGACAAAGTTTCATGAACTTTGGATCAAAACTGTGCCTTCTAGAGCACACACAAGGTTTTTCTTAGATTTGAACTGGTGACCTAGTTTATAACTCGACATGACCCAGTTTCGAACTTGGCCTAGAGTTTATGGAGATAAACATTCTGACAATGTTTCATAAAGATTGGATCAAAACTGTGTCCTCTAGAGTGTACACATGGTTTTTCTATGATTTGACCTAGTGACCTAGTTTTTGACCCGACATGACCCAGTTTCGAACTTGTTCTAGATATTATGAGGATAAACATTCTGACAAAGTTTCATGAACTTTGGATGAAAACTGTGCCTTCTAGAGCGTACACAAGAATTTTCTAAGATTTGACCTAGTGACCAAGTTTTTCACCCGACATGACCCAGTTTCAAACTTATCCTACATATTATGAGGATAAACATTCTGACAAAGTTTCATGAACTTTGGATCAAAACTGTGTCCTCTAGAGCGTACACAAGGTTTTTCTATGATTTGACCTAGTGACCTTGTTTTAGACCCGACATGACCTACTTTCAAACTTGGCCGAGAGTTTATGGAGATAAACATTCTGACAAAGTTTCATAAAGATTAGATCAAAACTGTGTCCTCTAGAGCGTACACAAGGTTTTTCTATGATTTGACCTAGTGACCTAGTTCTTGACCCGATATGACCCAGTTTCAAACTTGTCCTACATATTATGTGGATAAACATTCTGACAAAGTTTCATGAACTTTGGATCAAAACTGTGCCTTCTAGAGCGTACACAAGGCTTTTCTAAGATTTGACCTAGTGACCTAGTTTTTGACCCAACAAGACCCAGTTTCGAAGTTGGCCTAGAGTTTATAGAGATAAACATTCTGACAATGTTTCATAAAGATTGGATCAAAACTGTGTCCTCTAGAGCATGCACAATGTTTTTTCTATGATTTGACCTAGTGACCTAGTTTTTGACCCGACGTGACCCAGTTTCAAATTTATCCTAGATATTATAAGGATAAACTTTCTGATTAAGTTTCATGAACTTTGGATCAAAACTGTGCCTTCTAGAGCGTACACAAGGTTTTTCTAAGATTTGACCTAGTGACCTAGTTTTTGACCCGACATGACCCAGTTTCAAACCTGGCCTAGAGTTTATGGAGATAAACATTCTGACAAAGTTTCATAAAGATTGGATCAAAACTGTGTCCTCTAGAGCGTACACAAGGTTTTTCTATGATTTGACCTAGTGACCTAGTTTTAGACCCGACGTGACCCAGTTTCGAACTTGTCCTAGATACTATGAGGATAAACATTCTAACAAAGTTTCATGAACTTTGGATGAAAACTGTGCCCTCTAGAGCGTACACAAGGTTTTTCTAAGATTTGACCTAGTGACCTAGTTTTTGACCCGACATGACCTAGTTTCGAACTTGGCCTAGATTTTATGAAGATGAACATTCTGACAATGTTTCATAAAGATTGGATCAAAACTGTGCCCTATAGAGCGTACACAAGGTTTTTCTATGATTTGACCTAGTGACCTAGTTTTAGACCCGATGTGACCCAGTTTCGAACTTGTCCTAGATACTATGAGGATAAACATTCTGACAAAGTTTCATGAAGTTTGGATCAAAACTGTGCCCTCTAGAGCGTACACAAGGTTTTTCTAAGATTTGACCTAGTGACCTAGTTTTTGACCTGACATGACCCAGTTTCGAACTTGGCTTAGATTTAATGGAGATAAACATTCTGACAAAGTTTCATGAACTTTGGATGAAAACTGTGCCCTCTAGAGCGTACACAAGGTTTTCCTAAGATTTGACCTAGTGTCCTAGTTTTTGACCCGACATGACCCAGTTTCGAACTTGGCCTAGATTTTATAGAGATAAACATTCTGACAAAGTTTCATGAAGATTGGATCAAAACTGTGGCCGCTAGAGTGTACACAAGCAAAAGTTGACGGACGGACGTACGTACGACGGACATCAGGGTATCCCAAAAGCTCACCCTGAGCACTTCGTGCTCAGGTGAGCTAATAAAAATCTAATCAGTTGTGTCAGCATAACTGCATATGAGTTTATGCCTGTATAGTAAGCAAGTAAAGTTTTTATTTTACGAGGGTGACAACATTTAGCATTACAACTAATCTTCCATAGAACTTGTTTTTTATTTTATCACTTCAGGCAGTAAACTAGAAATGTTTTTCAGAGAAAAACTGATGTCCCCCCACCAGCCAATTTCCCATCCCCTCTAATGAATAAAAAGCCTGAAGAAGTAAAATATCTAGTCAAGTTTGGAGAAAATCCATCCACTGGTTCTAAAGATATCCTACATAGATGACTATGATCTTGAAAATGAGGTCAAGGTCACCAAAATCTAATCAGCTCTTAAACTTGTCCCAATGATGTAGCCCTGCAAGTTTGGTGAAATTCCATCCATTGGTTCAGGAGATATAGTGGGTAAAAGAAATTGTCATCTAAGTCCTCCAGTGACCTTGAAAATGAGGTCAAGGTCACCAAAATCTAATGAGCTCTTAAACTTGCCCCAGTAATGTATACTTGCAAGTTTGGAGCAATTCCATTCATTGGTTCAGGGGATATAGTGAGTACAAGAAATTGTCATGTAAGTCCTCCAGTGACCTTGAAAATGAGGTCAAGGTCACCAAAATCTAATGAGCTCTTAAACTTGCCCCAGTGATGTATACTTGCAAGTTTGGAGAAATTCCATTCATTGGTTCAGGCGATATAGTGGGTACAAGAAATTGTCATGTAAGTCCTCCAGGGACCTTGAAAATGAGGTCAAGGTCACCAAAATCTAATCAGCTCTTAAACTTGTCCCAATGATGTAGCGCTGCAAGGTTGGTGAAATTCCATCCATTGGTTCAGGAGATATAGTGGGTAAAAGAAATTGTCATCAAAGTCCTCCAGTGACCTTGAAAATGAGGTCAAGGTCACCAAAATCTAATGAGCTCTTAAACTTGCCCTAGTGATGAATACATGCAAGTTTGGAGAAATTCTATTCATTGGTTCAGGAGATATAGTGGGTACAAGAAATTGTCATGTAAGTCCTCCAGTGACCTTGAAAATGAGGTCAAGGTCACCAAAACCTGATCAGCTACTAAACTTGTCCCAATAATGTATCCATGCAAGTTCATAGAAATTCTATTCATTGGTTCAGGAGATAAAGTGGGTATAAGAAATTGTCCTCTAAGTCCTCCAGTGACCTTGAAAATGAGGTCAAGGTCACCAAATTCTAATAAGCTCTTAAACTTGTCCCAATAATGTATCCATGCAAGTTCAGAGAAATTTCATTTATTGGTTCAGGTGATATAGAGGGTACAAGATATTGTCATCTAAATCTTCCAGTGACCTTGAAAATGAGGTCAAGGTCACCGAAAATGAGGTCAAGGTCACCAAAACCTAATCACCTCTTAAACTTGTCCCAATGATGTATCCATGCCAGTTTGGTGAAATTCCATCCATTGGTTCAGGAGATATACTGGTTACAAGAAATTATCATATAAGTCCTCCAGTGACCTTAAAAATGAGGTCAAGGTCACCAAAATCTAATCAGCTCTTAAACTTGTCCCAATGATGTATCCATGCAAGTTTGGTGAAATTCCATCCATTGGTTCAAGAGATATCGCGTGCGCAAGAAATCTGTCACGCCGACGCTGACGCCGACGCCCGGGATCCGCACTGAAAACAATATGTCCCCCCTCACCTTTGGTGGGGGGACATAATTACTGTTGTCTTTGCACACAGTCCTTTTCATTCAAGTGTATTTTTCTCTGAAAATGAAGTTCATTACTTGCTAATAATTATTACTTTTATTGTTTTAAATTATCATCATTATTTAAAAAAAAAAATTAAAAAAAATGAATAAAAGTTAAATCTGTTGTACCAACAGTGGAGACATTAATTGCTGTATGCCTATTGTACAGACTTTACTTATTCAGGATTCCTTTTGGGGCTAT
This sequence comes from Ctena decussata, assembly GCA_963989385.1. NCBI lineage: Eukaryota > Metazoa > Mollusca > Bivalvia > Lucinida > Lucinidae > Ctena > Ctena decussata. Next base: position 98,842,573 of record OZ022501.1, read on the forward strand.
AATGTGAGACTTGAATGAGTATGAATTTAGTCCTCAGTTTGAAAAGTAGATATTCTCTGTGTTTTCTATTCATTACTGGTGCACAGACAGATGTACATGTATTTATCAGCTGTACTTATTAGATATATAATTTACTTAGGAAGTTTATTAAAAGTTACAGAATTCAAATTATTAATGAATAATAGCTAGTTGATGTAAAACAATTTATGATAAATTAGTTAAGAATTGTAAAATAAATAAAATGATTTTGTGTATTAGATGCTGCTGAAAATTCAGTCAATTTCTGAAAGAGGTAACAGTTGTATCTTTAGATTTTTACACACATACACACACACACACAAACACACAAAAAAAGAAAAAAAAAAAAAAAAGAAGTGAAATCTCTGAATCTAAAGTTTTGTGAAATATTTGCATAATGCAGTCGTAACAGTTTACCTATTTTATATTTGTATGGGGAATTTACCAGTATTGCCTGTGTTGGGAAGTTCTGTCACTGGTTTTCCACAAACGTGTTTTATAGTGTTGAAAATTTTTCTAATCTTAAGATAGGTCTATGTTCTTTAATTTTCCATTATGATGTTATTCTTTTAAATGAAAACATTTAGACAGTTGCAGCTGTCTTTTGCAGAAAAAAAAAAAAAAAAGGTTCAGAAGTGTTCCTGGTTATATTGTTATCTTGTAGTATTATCCTGATTTTGAGATTTTTATAGTTTTTTTTTAGTATGTTTGTTAATTGAGATTTGTATGTTATGGGTGTAGACTTTTTAAAAGTGTATGCCAGCAGTTGTTCTGCTTTGTATAATGCAGATACAGATATACACACATTATTATATATTTGATTCACCAGATTTGAGTCATTTGGTTTACAAGTAAATATCACAAATAAATTTCCATTTTAACACAAATTTCTCCAGGAAGACTTTCATTATCTGTTTTTGATGATTAATACATTTACTGGCACATCAAAACTTTCTTCATGGTTTTATATGCCTAATGTTTTGTTGCCGTTAAAAATGCTATCTCATACTTGTGAAAGCTGAAGGCTTTATGAAAATAATGCACCCTCATCCAAGCTTTAGTGCAGGATGAAGGTCATTATTGGAATAAAGCCGGAGGCTGAGCAAGTATGCACCCACCCATAACAGGGTTATCAAATATTAAGAACATATTATGTAATAACATTATTGATAGAATTACATTTCATTGAACCCTCCCAGTTATTTGCATGCAACAAAACATACATCTTTAAAATATGACCTGTTATGGTGAATACCTGCTTTATATAGGTGTGGTCACATGGTCTTACCAGATTTACTCTCTTTGAAAGGGCGTTGCACAGTGAGCTACACTGCCAAGGATATGCTATCTCATACTTGCTCAGCCTCCGGCTTTATTCCAATAATGACCTTCATCCTGCACTAAAGCTTGGATGAGGGTGCATTTTCCCCATTATATATTTTATGGCTCAAGGGCAAGTAACTCTGAAAAGAATGATTCAACCTAGCTCAAATTCGAACTGGTCCAAGATGTTTGCGCTGTTCTGGATACCTGCAAGTATCCAGAAGTTGCGATCAAAAATGATGAAGCTAAGGCCCGGACAACATTTCCCCCATTATAAGTCTATGGGAAAATATTTTATCGCTCAAGGGCAAGTAACTCTGTAAAGAATAGTCCAACCTGGCCCAAATTCGAACTGGTCCCAGATGTTTGGGCTGTCCTGGATATCTGCAAGTTACACGAAGTTCCAGTCAAAAATGAAGAAGCTAGGGCCCCGACAACAGTTGCTCCATTATAAGTCTATGGGACCTTTTGGTTGCCATGGTAACCACAGTTTTCAACCAATCTGTACCAAAACTATATGCAATCAATCCCCCACCCCAACCATGCTACACTGGCGCTCACGTATTTGTACACATTCAAAACGCGTCGGGGACGCAGTTGATGCGCTCGGGATACGCGGTAATTATGGACGCGAATATTTTAGTAGCCAATGAAAATTCGTTCTCAGTTTTGCGTATACCGCGAAGCGACGCGTGCAACCCGCATTTTATGCAAATTTCATGGACCCAATCAAAATTGCGCACATGATACGGGTAGTGACATAGTCCTTTGCGTCTCAATGCGCGCGTACGGGAACCAATCAAAATCGCGTATTGAATGCGCATTTTAGTGAGGTGCATTTAAGTAAATCATGTGAAAGAAAGAGCCTTTAGTCTACATCAAGCTTGATGTCGAATGCTCATTTGTTCTTACTTGAACCATAACGGGAAAGAAAGAAAAAAAAGAAGCCTAGAAACTCGAACCAAATGCGACTGGGACAGTCCCATGACACTTCGCCATTGAAGTGGAAATAAATCACACTCTTCAGCCTTAAATTCCTTTCGTATCAGAAATTAAAATCGTGGAATCTGAATTTAATATGGCCTTTATGGAAAATAAGTGCCAGGCGGCAGTCACTTTGAATCTTAAAGAATTCAAGTCAGGGTGGGGGGGATAAAATCCTCTGATCAGTGACCTATAAATAGCAGTGACTTGGAGGGCTGATTGGAGTTTTACGAGAGCATGTTTGGGAGAGGAGTGGTAGGTCACTGCTCTGATCAACATGACTTGGAAACGGCTGTCTCCAGGGCAGTGTCCTCAGCCCTATCCTATTCATTGTAATAATAAATATCCTTGATGATGCCCTGGGGGGGGGGGGGGGGGGGGAGGGGGCAAACCTCTCTCTTTCTCAGTTTGCCGATGACAGTGCTATCTGGACCTACCACTCCTCTCCCAAACATGCTCTCGTAAAACTCCAGTCAGCCCTCTAGAAAATTCAGGCATGCGAATGTTTTTACATTGTCTCAAAGGCAAGGATAATTGCTTATTTGTGGCCTTGGTTGTGGAGAAAACTGGAGTACCTGAAGAATACCACCAACCTTCCTGCAGAGACTGTCCGAGTGATTCTGCTTCCTGTCGAGGAAGTCTCTGCAAGAAGCAAAAGATCGTGGACAGTCTCGGCGGAAGTCAAATATGATGTGAAGTCCGCCGAGACTGTCCGCGAGTTCTTGCTTCCTGCAAAGACTTCTGTACATGATAATTGGCTTCCTGCTGAGACTGTCTGCATGACTCTGCAGGAAGCCATTTATCATGTACAGAAGTCTCGGCAGGAAGCAAGAACTCGTGGACAGTCTCGCCAGAAGCCAAATATGATGTACAGTCTCTGCAGGAAGCGAAAATTAGAGGAATTGATTATACCCTGTGGTATTGTTTAACTCAATATAATAGTCTGGGTCCAAATTTCACTGGTCAGTTTAATTCTTAGCGAGGGTTACCGTGTGTGTTCTGGCCCAGATAAGTTGTGACTTTTTTTTTTTTTTTTTTGTTTGTTTGTTTTCTGGGCTTAGAAGTTAAGAAAAATAGAAGTTATGTATAGTTTCTAAGCCTAGAAGTTCAATTATAAAGTTAGTCTAAATAGTGGTTAATGAGTCCCACTGAATTCAGAAATCGAGACGTTACGAGTTGTTATGTAAAAATTGACCCAGATAATGTGGGACTACTTTATGGTTCTCGTCTTCTGCGCATCGATTCGGTCAGATTCCCGGTAGAGAGATCGAGACAATATTTAATTAACTTAGTGACTTATATTGTTTTAAGCTATCTTAAAACTATTTTAATTAGGCCAACGTACAATCTGCGGTTGTACGCGTATTGAACAAGTCATGAATATTCATGTTATCATCGTTTGCGTCTCCCGCATCGAGACGCTTCAGGGCGCGTCTAGACACGTCTGATGCGCGGTTCTAGGTAATACGCACGCAGCACGCGCATGCAACGCGGTACAAACGCGTTTTTGGTGTACAAATACGTGAGCGCCAGTGTACACATGAAATTTGATCAAGATTGGCCAACCACTTTAGCAGATATTAATGCTTAAAAGTGTGAACGTACGAAGGACGGCCGACCAAACCTATACAATAAGCTCACCTTGTGAGTCTTTGGCTCAGGTGAGCTAAAAAATGATATAACCAGGCCCAAATTCGAACTTGTCCGAGATGTTTTGGCTGTCCTGGATACCTGCAAGTTTGAAGAAGTTGCGATCAAAAATGAAGAAGCTACGGCCCGGACACTTTTTTCCCCATTGTAAGTCTATGGGAAAGTATTTTATTGCTCAAGGGCAAGTAACTCTAAAAAAAATGATCCAACATCGCCCAAATTCGAATTGGTACAAGATGTTTTGACTGTCCTGAATACCTGCAAGTTTGAAGAAGTTGCGATCAAAAATGAAGAAGCTAGGGCCCGGACAACCTTTTCCCCATTGTAAGTCTATGGGAAAATATCTTATCGCTCAAGGGCAAGTAACTCTGAAAAAAAACTAGAAGTGTGTCCATACGACACAGATGGCCCCGCCTAGTGCCCTACGTAAGATGGCGCCTTCTTTAAGGTAAAGGCACTTGTAGCATAACTAGGTTCACAAAGGCAGACTTCTGTGGTTCATGTTTTATTGTTTTCCTTGGGCAGTTGTATTGTGCTTCTTGGATCAAGAGAAGTGCATGGGGGGGGGGGGGGGGGGGGGGGGGATGGGGGGTCATGACTAATATGTGATGACATTCTGTATCTTATCGCAGAAATGGATGCCATGCAACTTTCCAAATGAAATAGCCCGGAAACAAGTAACTTTTCAAAAACTAACAAACTGAAACCATTATTGTATGAAATGAAGTCGAGAAAAGGCTATAACTCCCACAATAATTGACGGATTTTACCAAACATCGAACTTGACCTGTATTTTATAATTATATACCTGTGTATAAAATATGAATTCAATATACCAATGCTTTCAAAAGATAATGAACGGAAACCAGTTTTTCATACAAAATGAAGTCGAAAAAGGGCCAGAACTCTCACAATAATCGACAGAATTTGGCTGACATCGAACTTGACCTGTATATTATGATTATATAGCTGTGTATAAAATATGAATACAATACACCAATGCTTTCAAAAGATATCGAACAGAAACCATTTCTTCATACAAAATAAAGTCTAAAAAGGGCCATAACTCCCACAATAATCGACAGATTTTGCCCAACATCAAACTTGACCTGTGTTTTATGATTATATACCTGTGTATAAAATATGAATTCAATACACCAATGCTTTCAAAAGATATCGAATGGAAACCATTTTTTCATTCAAAATAAAGTCGAAAAAGGGCCATAACTCCCATAATAATCAACTGACTTTGCCCAACATCGAACTTGACTTGTATTTTATGATTATATACCTGTGTATAAAATATGAATTCATACACCAATGCTTTCAAAAGATATCGAACGGAAACCATTTTTTCATTGAAACAGAAGTTGAAAAAGGGCCATAACTCCCACAATAATGGACAGATTTTGCCCAACATCAAACTTGACCTGTATTTTATGATTATATACCTGTGTATAAAATATGAATTCAATACACCGATGCTTTCAAAAGATATCGAATGGAAACCATTTTTTCATTCAAAATAAAGTCGAAAAAGGGCCATAACTCCCATAATAATCAACTGACTTTGCCCAACATCGAACTTGACTTGTATTTTATGATTATATACCTGTGTATAAAATATGAATTCATACATCAATGCTTTCAAAAGATATCGAACAGAAACCATTTTTTCATTGAAACAGAAGTTGAAAAAGGGCCATAACTCCCACAATAATGGACAGATTTTGCCCAACATCAAACTTGACCTGTATTTTATGATTATATAGCTGTGTATGAAATATGAATTCAATACACCAATGCTTTCAAAAGATATTGAATGGAAACCATTTTTTCATAGAAACAGAAGTCGAAAAAGGGCCATAACTCCCACAATAATGAACAGATTTTACCCAACATCGAACTTGACCTGTATTTTATGATAATATAGCTGTTTATGAAATATGAATTCAATACACCAATGCTTTCAAAAGATATTGAACGGAAACCATTTCGTACGTACATACGCTACGTACGTTACGTATGCTACATACGTACGGACAGGGGTGATACTATATGCCCCCCCAATTTTAAATTGCGGGGGCGTAATGATCCAACCTCGCCCAAATTTGAACTTGTCCGAGATGTTTTGACTGTCCTGAATACCTGCTAGTTTGAAGAAGTTGCGATCAAAAATGAAGAAGCTAGGGCCCGGACAACCTTAAATTCCCCATTGTAAGTCTATGAGAAAATATTTTATCGCTCAAGGGCAAGTAACTCTGAAAAAAATGATCCAACCTTGCCCAAATTGGAACTGGTCCCAGATGTTTTGACTGTCCTGAATACCTGCTAGTTTGAAGATGTTGCGATCAAAAATGAAGAAGCTAGGGCCCGGACAACCTTTTCTCCATTGTTAGTCTATGGGAAAATATTTTATCGCTCAAGGGCAAGTAACTCTAAAAACAATGATCCAACCTGGCCCAAATTCGAACTGGTGTGAGATGTTTTGACTGTCCTGGCCACCTGCAAGTTTCAAGAAGTTGCGATCAAAAATGAAGAAGCTAGGGCCCGGACAACATTTTACCCATTATAAGTCAATGGGACCTTTTTGTTGCCATGGTAACCATAGTTTTAAACCAATCTGTCTCAAAACTATATCCAATCAATCCCTCACCCCAACCATGCTACACATAAAATTTGATCAAGACTGGCCAGCTACTTTAGCAGATATTAATGCTTAAATGTGTGGACGGACGATGGACAATGGAAGACGGACGATGGACCAAGCCTATACTATAAGCTCATCTTGTGAGCCTTCGGCTCAGGTGAGCTAAATATAGTCTAATAGAACTAGTAAAAGGATGTTACTCTGAAATGAAGAAAAGGAGAGCAACCAATGTTGTGTGGGACACATAGTTGGGACTTCATACACATTGCTATGAAGTTTTATGAAGATATCCCAAACAGTTATCTAGTTATGGCAGTACAAGACCTGCAGGGTAAAAAACAAGAGTCCCAAATGGGCCTGATATCGCTCACCTGGCTATTTTGCCATGGACCATTCTGACACAAAATTGGTCCAATTACTTTGAGATTTGCAAGAATCATTTTGCCATAAATTTCATCAAAATCTATTCAGTGGTCACTGAGATATTGCCATTTCAAGTTTTGCGCTATTTTTAGAAATGGCAGATGGAGGCCATCTTGGAATGCCAAAATGCAAAAAATCAAAAGCCTTCATGCAAGGACCATTCTGACATAAACTGGTCCAGTTCCATTGTAATTTTTCAACTGGTCTATATTTAGTTACGTTTGAAACACCTCAATGCAAGAATCATTTTGCCACAAATTTCATCAAAATCCATTCAGTGGTTACTGAGATATTGTCATTTTCATGTTTTGTGCTATTTTTAGTAACGGCAGATGGCGGCCATCTTGGATTGCCAAATCACAATTAATCAAAACGTCTTCATGCAAGGAACATTCTGAAACAAAATAAGTCAAATTCCATTCAAGGGTTCTTGAGAAATTGTCATTTTTTATGTTTGTACTATTTTTAGTAACGGCCCCCCTGGTGGCCATATTGGATAGTCAGTTGGCACAAATTTGAAATAATTCCATTCAAGAACCATTTCTGACCAAACCTTATCAGAATCCATTTGTGTTTTCTTGAGATATTGACATTTGAGCGAATTCCGTCTTGTAAACGCTAAGTAGGTCACTGTGACCTAATTCCGCAACAGATTTTTTTTGTTTTTATAAAATTTAATTGCAAGGTCCCACTTATGTTCCATGCAAACTTTCAACCAAATATACCCAATGGTTCTAGTGGAGATGTTGATTTTGTTGTTTTTGCTATTTTTAGAAATGGCGGCCATCTTGGATTCTCAACCTGACCCACTTTTATAAATTTGAAACCCTGCGGTCTGGTCATGCTCCATGTGAAATTTGAGACCCATGGGCTCAGTGGTTTTAGAGAAGAAGTTGTTTAAATAAGTTATTTTTCGACATTGGCATTTGAACAAAATTACACTCGTAAACAGAAAGTAGGTCACTGCACCAAAACTACGCCACAGATTTTTTCAATTTTACAATTCTGAATACCAATGTTCCACTGATGTTTCATGCAAAAATTCAGACAAATATACCCAGTGGTCCTGGAGAAGAAGATGATTTTGTTATTTTTGCTATTTTTAGTCACGGTGGCCCTCTTGGATATTCAACCTGACCCAATTTTACAATTCTGAGACTCTGGAGTCAGGTCATGCTCCATGTGAAATTTGAGAACCATGGGTACAGTAGTTTTACAGAAGAAGATGTTTGAATATTTGTTTTCAAGTGTTGACGGACGACGCACGACGGACGCTTTGGTATGACAATAGCTCACTATGGCCCTTAGGGCCAGGTGAGCTAAAAAATCAAAGGGGCATAACTTGAAAACTAAGGAAGAGGGAACAACCATTTTTACACGCAACACATTCCCCCTACCTAATACATATGAGCCGGACACATAGCGCAATCGGTAGGGCACCTGACTCGTAAGTCAGAGGTCCTGGGTTCGAATCCCGGTCTGGCCACATGCTTTCGTTTCTCCTTCCGCTGATTCAAGAATGGCAGTTGTCAGTTACTGGCGAAAGTATGTGCACTTAGTACTGGTTAACCGCTTAGGAGGTCTAAGCCTGCCCAGGAATAGTGTGGTTAGGTTAACTGACCGTCCCGACATGACCTTAGTTGTTTACCGTGGACGTTAAGCATCAAATCAACCAACCAACCAACTAATACATATGCTTATAAAATTTCATGCAGATATCCCAAATGGTTACTGAGTTATGGCTTGTACAAGAATGTTTACAGACGGACGGACGGACAGTGCCACGACATAATATGTCCGTTTTTTCAAAGTCAAGGTCAACCTACAGTCAACATTTGTACAAACTATGATGGGCTCGACTGTCCAATGCTACATACCAGGTTTCAGGGTCATAGGCCTTTCGATTCTGGAGAAGAAGAGTTTTAAAAGGTTTTACCATATATGGGCCTGGCGGCCATCTCTCGTCATGTGGCTAAGACCATCTGAACAAACTTTGGTTCCTTTGTCCCACTGAAGCTTTGTATGACAAGAGGCCCAAATGGGCCTGATATCGCTCACCTGGCATTTGTGCAACGGGACCATTCTGATACAAAATTGGTCCAATTCCAGAGATTTTCTCAATTTAACATTTTGCTACTTTTAGTTACAGAGGCCAACTTGTCTGGTCTTTATATATTTACTTTTGAAACACCTCAAGGCAAGAATCATTTTGCCACAAATTTCATCAAAATCCATTCAGGGGTTACTGAGATATTGTCAGTTTCATGTTTTGTGCTATTTTTATTAACAGCAGATGGCGGCCATCTTAGAATGCAAAAATGCGAAAAATTGAAAAGTTTTCATGCAAGGACCATTTTGACACAAAATTGGTCCAGTTCCATTGTAATTTTTAATTTTCAAATTTTGCTATTTTAAGTAACAGAGGCCAACTTGACGGGTCAATATTTGTTAATTTGTGAAACACGTCAAAGCAACAATCATTTTGCCACAAATTTCGTCTCAATCGCTTCAGCGGTTAATGAGATGTTGTAATTTTCATGTTTTGTGCTATTTTTAGTAATGGCAGATGGCGGCCATCTTTGAATGCCAAAATGCAGAAAATCGAAAAAGCTTAATGAAAGGACCATTCTGACATAAAATTAGTCCAATTCCACTGAGATTTTCTTATTTTCACATTTTTCTATTTTTAGTAACAAAGGCCAATATGACTTGTCTATATTTAGTTACTTTTGAAACATCTCAATGCAAAAATCATTTTGACACAAATTTCGTCAAAATCTATTCAGCGGTAACTGAGATATTGTCATTTTCATGTTTTGTGCTATTTTTAGTAATGGCAGATGGTGGCCATCTTGGAATGCCAAATTGCAATTAATCCAAATGGCTTCTGACACAAAATTGGTCCAATTCCATTCAAGGGTTCTTGAGTAATTGTCATTTTATGTTTGTGCTATTTTAAGTAATGGCAGATGTCGGCCATCTTGGAAAGCCAAATTGCAATTAATCGAAACGGCTTCATGCAAGGAACATTCTGGCACAATATTGGCCTAATTCCATTCAAGGGTTCTTGAGTAATTGTCATTTTTATGTTTGTGCTATTTTTAGTAATGGCAGATGTCGGCCATCTTGGAAAGCCAAATTGCAATTAATCGAAACGGCTTCATGCAAGGAGCATTCTGACACAAAATTGGTCGAATTCCATTCAAGGGTTCTTGAGTAATTGTCATTTTTATGTTTGTGCTATTTTTAGTAACGGCTCCCATGGTGGCCATCTTGGATAGTCAACTGGCACAAAATTGAAATAATTCCTTTCAAGGACCATTTCTGACCAAATCTGACCACAATCCATTGCGTTTTCTTGTAAACGCTAAGTAGGTCACTGTGACCTAATTCCGCTATAGATTTTTTTCATTTTTACAACTTTTAATCCTAAGGTCCCATTAATGTTCCACGCAAACTTTCAGCCAAATATACCAAATGGTTCTGGAGAAGAAGTTGATTTTGCTGTTTTTGCTATTTATAGTAACGTCGGCCATCTTGGATTCTTGACCTGACCCAATTTTACAATTTTAAAACCCTGCAGTCTGGTCATGCTCCATGTGAAATTTGAGACCCATGGGTGCAGTGGTTTAAGAGAAGAAGTTGTTTGAAGTCATTTGAATAAGTCGTTTTTTGACATTCGCATTTGAGCAAAATTACACTCGTAAACAGAAAGTAGGTCACTGTGACAAAACTCCACTACAGATTTTTTTCATTTTTACAATTTTGAATACCAAGGTTTCATTGAAGTTCCATGCCAAAATTCAGACAAATATACCCATTGGTTCTGGAGAAGAAGTTTATTTTGTTGTTTTTTGCTATTTTTAGTAATGGCGGCCATCTTGGATTTTCAACCTGACCCAATTTTACAATTCTGAGACCCTGGAGTCAGGTCATGCTTCATGTGAAATTTGAGAACCATGGGACCAGTAGTTTTACAGAAGAAGATGTTTGAATATTTGTTTTTAGGTGTTGACGGACATATTTTGGGACGACGCACGCCGCACGCATTGGTATGACAATAGCTCACTATGGCCCTTCTGGCCAGGTGAGCTAAAAAATGGCTTCAAACAGCTCAGTGGTTTCAGAGGAGAAGATGTTTGAAACTGTTCACAGGAGACAGAATCTCAGTGTCCTTGAACAAAGTTTCAAGGTCATAGGCCTTTTGGTTCTGGAGAAAAAGATTTTGAAGGGTTTTTACCATATATGGGCGTGGCGGCCATCTTGGTCATGTGACCCAGATACCCAAACAAACTTTCGTTCCCCAACCTAGGTAGGCTCCATATTAAAAATATGGCTTCAATCGGCCCAGTGGTTTCAGAGTAGAAGATGTTTGAAAATGTTGACGACGGACAGACGACGGATGCCTGGCTATAATATAAGCTCACCCATGAGCCTAAAGGCTCAGGTGAGCTAATAAAATGTATCTAAATGTTTTTATTCTTTATATACATGATTTGAAAGATTATTTTGCACTCCTTTTGATAAAGAGAATTTTCCCTTCAAACAGTAGTAAATTCATTGAAGTGAACAAAATCTTTAGTTAATTAATTTTATAAGAGTAAAGTACTATGCTAAACAAGAGGGCCATGAGGCCATGAATCGCTCACCTGAGCAATTGGCAAAGTGGCTTTTTCTTATATCTGAAATTGTCAAAATATGCGTCTTGGGTCAAAAGCCAAAGAATGATCATGACCTCTTGTACTCATAAATCTTCATGTACTCATTAAAACAACCATATATACCATTTTAGGCCAAAATCTTCAAAACCTTCCATGAAATCTTATGTTATAGAATTTTCCCATATTTGTCCACGCCGGAAAAATGGTCAAGGTAAACCCAAGGTCATCATTTGAACAGTCTTGGTAGTACTCTAGTACTCTATGCTACTTACCAAGTTTCAAGGCTATTGGTGTATTGGTTCTGGAATAGAAAAATTTTATAGGTTTATACCATAAATGGGTATGGTGGCCATGTTGGTCAGGTGACCTGGATCGTTCAAAGAAAGTTTTGTTCAATCAACCCCTGGAGGCTCTATATGAAATGTGTTTACAAGTGGCCCTTTGGCTTTTGAGGAAATGTTTGAAACATTCAAAATATGAGAGATCTGGGTCAAAGAATGACCTTGACCTCTTGTACTCAATATTCTTGATGACCTCATTTAGATGACTGTATAATATACAATTTTAAGGCCAAAATCTTCAAAACTTCCCATGAAATCTTATAGTCTAGCATAAAAAAAGGTCAAGGTCAACCCTAGGTCATAATTTGAACAATTTTTTAACTCCAGTACCCAATGCTACATACCAAGTTTCAAGGCCATCGGTCAGTTGGTTCTGGATAAGAAGATTTTTTAAAGGTTTTTACCATATATGGGCATGGCTGCCATGTAGATCATGTGACCCAGACCATTTGAAGAAATTTTCGTTCCCTCAACCCCTGAAGGCTCTATATGATTTTTGGTTACAATTTGCTCTGTGGCTTTTAAGAAGTTTTAAATTGTCAAAAAATAAATGAGAATTCAGTCAAAGGTCAAAGAACGACCTTGAAATCTTGTACTCATGATTCTTCATGTACTCATTAAGATGACTGTATTTACCAATTTTTAGCCATAAATCTTCATAACTTTCCATGAAATCTTATGCTCTAGCATTTTCCAATATTTGACCTTGCCATAAAATGGTCAAGGTAAACCCAAGGTCATCATTTTGAACAATCTTGATTGTACTGGAGTACCCAATGCTACATACCAAGTTTCAAGGCCATCGGTCAATTGGACAATCTTGATTGTACTGGAGTACCCAATGCTACATACCAAGTTTCAAGGCCATCGGTCAATTGGTTCTAAAGAAGAAGATTTTTAAAGGTTTTTAACATATATGGGCATGGCCGCCATGCTGGTCAAGTGACCTGGACCGTTTGAACAAATTTTCATTCCCTCAACCCCTGGAGGCTCTGTATGAAATTTGGTTACAATTGACCCAGTGGACTTTGAGGAGATTGTCTGAAATTGTCAAAATATGAATGTGCTGGGTCAAAGGTCAAAGAAAGACCTTGACCTCTTGTACTCATAAATCTTCATGTACTTATTAAAATGACTGTATTTACCAATTTGTAGGCCAAAATCTTCAAAACTTTTCAAGAAATCTTATGTTCTAGCATTTTTCCATATTTGACCTTGCCGTAAAAAAGGTCAAGGTCAACCCAAGGTCATCATTTGAACAATCTTGATAGTCCTCAAGTATCCAATACTACATACCAAGTTTCAAGACCATCGATCAATTGGTTCTGGAGAAGAAGATTTTAAAGGTTTTTACCATATATTGGCGTGGTGGCCATATTGATCATGTGACCCAGACCATTTTAACAAATTTTCATTGCCTCAACCCCTGAAAAGTCTATATGAAACTTGGTTAAAATTGACCCAGTGGCTTTTGAGAAGACTGTCTGAAATTCTCGAAAAATGAGATACCTGGGTCAAAGATCAAAGAATGACCTTGACCTCTTGTACTCACAGATCTTCATGTACTCATTAAGATGACTGTATTTACCTATTTTTAGACTGAAATCTTCAACAGTTTCCAAGAAATCTTTAGTTCTAGCATTTTCCCATATAAAAGCACCAACAACCAAATTTGAACTTACTGTAAAACAGGTCAAGGTCAACCCAAGGTCATAATTTGAACAATCTTGGTAATACTTGTGTACCCAATGCTACATACCAAGTTTCAAGGCTATCAGCCTATTGGTTAGAACTGGAGAAGAAGATTTTTTAAGGTTTTGACCATATATGGACATGGCGGCCATCATGGTCATGTGACCAAGACTGTTTGAACAATTTTCCGTTCCTAAAACCTCAGGAGGCTACACATTAAATTTGGTTACAATCGGCCCAGTGGTTTCAGGGGAGAAGGGAGAAGTCGTTTGAAATTGTTGACGGACGGCGGACAGATGACGGAACATGCCAATACTATAAGCTCCCCCGGAGCCGCTGGCTCAGGTGAGCTAAAAAAGTTTCTAAAACACATTATATACACTTTTATTAACACGTAACATCAGAATTTTGATCATTTTTTCTTCCCCTCCCCTTTAAGTTTAAATCTAGGTTAAACCAGAGGACCACTGGTCCTGTAGCTCACCTGAGTCACTGTGTCCTCACCACTCATGCGTATGTAGCAAATTCTGCAATATGGCTGAATTTCTAAATTATCCAGGATCGTATGCCTGTCCTAGTTATCAGCAAGATTTAGTGAAGTTTCAATATAAAATTAAGTTGCTATGCCGAGAACAAGGTCAAATATGGGCTATTTAAGCATTCGAAGGAGAGTAACTCCAATGCAAAATGTACAAAATAGTTGAATTTCAATCTCATCTGAGGGCCTGTTCTGGTTAAAAGCAATTTTGATCATGTTCCGATAAATATATGGCTTCAATTGCAGACATTTACTGAATTACAATAATTGGGCCAAACACGAGAAAACCAACAAAGTGGTTGTGTGCCCACCGCAGACTCAGATAAGCCTGGGCATCTGCCCAGTCTAATCAGAGTCTTCACTAAGAGCTTAAACGGTAGCTTAGGGTCTAAGCTAGCTTCATAGGAACAGTGAAAACTCTGATCAGACTGACCCTAAGCTTCTCTTTAAGCACTTAGTGAAAACTCTGATCAGACTGGGCAGAGGCCCAGGCTGATCTGAGACTGCGCTGAGGGCACAACCACATTGCTGGTTTTGTCGAGTCGCGGCTCATATCTAAAATTACTGTCAGTATCTAAAATTACCTCAAAATCGACTTCATTCCAATGTCCCCAGCCTTCGTTATCGGGTGCTTGTTCACACTGTTGAGCTTTCTCATTAGAACATATATGTACTTCGTGACTATTAAATGTCTCAAACTTCAGTGAGTAAGCATTAAATCCTATGTGAGCACTGTATGGTAGGTTGTACGTGTAGTTATTGAGGTACGACAGAGTAGCGTTTTTGTTTCTGTCGCCGAGGGTTAAGTTGAGTTCAGGAATAGTGATTTTCACATGATGCTCACTGTCATCTGAAACAAATAAAACATTTTATCAGAATCTTTATTATATGACCACAGTTTCATTTGCTCATTTCAAGTCATACGTGAGTCAGTATTTTTCAATAACTGACCAGTGAGTAGGTCTGTATCACATTTTAAGCTGATGCTATTTGTATTTTCACAATGTGACATTTCAAGATGTTACTTCGCAAGACAATACCATGTCTTATCATGGGAAACTGAATTTACACTAATCAGGTAATAAAATGATTACTGATCTGTATTTCAATGAATATGCATACTGACCTCCGCTTCTTCTCAGTCAAAATGTAGTTTGCAGGTCGATAAAACTGCATTATCACCTCGAGGAAGGTCAATAATTGTACACTATTACTTTTAACATTTCTAGCATTTCTAGCCTTTATTGTTCAATTCAAAGGTGAGTGGGTATACTTGCAGAGGCAGTAACTCTACTATTTCTGCCTCCCAAGCCTGTGGGGGTCTACTCTCAAAGCAAAATATTTGCTCCGCTTAAAGGAAAGAATTTGCTCCTAGAGGAGCAAATAGAACCCCATTTCAAAGAGCTATCCCATCCAGAGAAGCAAACAGGAATTCATGAAAGTTAATATAACATTATTTTCAGAAGACACAGGGGGCGTTTATTAGAGCAGGAGCATTTGTTATGATTTTCAGCTCACCTGGCCCGAAGGGCCATAGTGAGCTATTGTTATACCAATGCGTCCGGCGTGCGTCGTCCCGTGCATCGTCCGTCAACACCTAAAAACAAAATTTCAAACATCTTCTTCTGTAAAACAACTGGTCCCATGATTCTCAAATTTCACATGGAGCATGACCTGACACCAGGGTCTCAGAATTGTAAAATTGGGTCAGGCTGAAAATCCAAGATGGCAGCTGTTACTAAAAATAGCAAAAACAACAAAATAAACTTCCTCTCCAGAACCACTGGGTATATTTGTCTGAATTTTGGCATGGTACATCAGTGAAGCCTTGGTATTCAAAATTTTAAAAATGAAAAAATCTGTAGCGGAGTTTTGTCACAGTGACCTACTTTCTGTTTACGAGTGTAATTTTGCTCCAATGCCACTGTCAGAAAACGACTTATTCAAACAGCTTCAAACAACTTCTTCTGTAAAACCACTGAACCCATAGGTCTCAAATTTCACATGGAGCATGACCAGACTGCAGGGTTTCAAAATTGTAAAATTGGGTCAGGTCAAGAATCCAAGATGGCCGCCGTTACAAAAAATAACAAAGACAACAAAATCAACTTCTTCTCCAGAACCGTTTGGTATATTTGGTTGAAAGTTTGCATGAAAGATGAATGGGACCTTGGGATGATTAAAATTGTAAAAATGAAAAAAATCTATCAGAGTGACCTATACTCGAAAAAAATATTAAAGGGTCAAACTTTTACCCCGCGATTTCTTGAACATTTCAAACATTTGGTAAAATAAATCATTTCCACCTTCCATTTCATTCATTTTACAAGTTTTGTACACATGAAGTTTGAAAATATAGCCTATATCTTGACCAAGTCCAGACTTCAATTCACACTACCCTCAAAATCAGAGTTTTTTGAAGTCCATAGGGAACAAATTCACCAAAATTTTTGATTTTGCCAATTCTAAATTTTTTTAAAAAATTGCTCAATAGTCATCAAGTAGGTCAGCAAGGGGTAGTTTGACTTAAAGCTTGACCTTGGTCAAGACAAAGGCTATAGGTTCAAGCTTCACGTGTATAAAACTTGTAAAATGAATAAAATGGAAGGTAGAAATGATCTATTTTACCAAATGTCTGAAATGTTCCAGAAATCGCGGGGTAAAAATTTGACCCTTTTTTTGAGTATATTTAGCGCTTACAAGACCGATTTTGCTCAAATGTCATTATCTCAAGAAAACGAAATCGATTCTGGTCAGATTTGGTCAGAAATGGTCCTTGAATGGAATTATTTCAATTTTGTGCCAGTTGACTATCCAAGATGGCCACCATGGGGGCTGTTACTAAAAATAGCACAAACATAAAAATGACAATTACTCAAGAACCCTTGAATGGAATAGACCTTTTTCACACTGTTTCTGCGCATGCGTGTACCTCTTAGGTAACGCGATATTTTACGATGATCGGCGAGACTTTACATAAATTGGGCAATTGGATTTTAAGGCATTGAGACTTTCAATGTAATCAGTTAAAATTAATTGTTTTAATCATTTCTGTCTGATTTCTTTTCGTTTTAGAAAAGCTTGGCACAAAGATCATGTAAAGTGAAAGGCATATCGCAAAGAGAAATATTTATTCCTAATTATTTCATCTATTACCTGACATCTAGCCTGGCTACAGTCGAATCTGTATATTACTCTGGTGGTCAGATTCGCCTGGTAACTTTCAGAAGAGGTTCTGCAATATGATACTCTTCTCACAAATTCTTAAGTTAATAAAAGCAACGTTACAAGTGCCATAAAGTGCCCATTAGACTAACAGAGATCTTTATCTCCATCACCCTCAGAAATCAATTAGTTTTGGTTTCTCAATCTGTCTGTGAATTTTAGGGGAAGAGTTTAAAACCTGGAATGGAACACAGTGGAATGGAATGGAATGGATGACATAATCTACTGTGAATTGGTTACAATTGCTCCAAGAGCATGGGACAGTGGTTCTCTTCAGAAAGAAATGACTTCTTCAGAAGGAAAATTCTTTCCTTTAAAAGTGCAATTCCAAATCGATGGAAAAAGGTGGACAAGACCATTCCAGTCCACTGTGTTCCATTCCACATTTTAAACAACGCCAAATTAGAAGATCTGATAGTATATTATTTCAACAGTGGCAAATTTACATTATGGCCAGCTGTCTTAAACCAATAACAGGCGATCAGCTGTATCACATTTTTCATTCCAATGTTAACAGATTCTGTCCTCACTAGTCATGATATGATTCATGACAGTAGGACTTCTCTTAAATCAGACGTGTATGCATTGAATCTTGATTGGTGCTGATCAGATCAAAATATGTTTTTTTTTCATACATTTGAATGTAGATGTATTAAATGTCTGTTCTTAAAATTTCTCCAGAGGTGTTTGAATTTTTTGTAGATAATTTATTTTACTCTAAATTCTTCAACCATGAGCTACATATATGTCTTTCTCCCTATTCTAATTTGAACAAATCAATGTGTCATAATTCTTTGGTGACTAGGCTTCATTGTGATAACACACAGTCAATCTTCTCTTAAATGGGCCAAACAAGTTTCAACAGAGTAGACCCAGATAAGACTGTTCAGGGGAAATATGAACAGTGTTTGGCATTTACTGAATTTTCTGTAAAACACTCACTCAAGCATAAAATGAATTAGTCCAAAACCTAAATGTAGATTTTTTTCTTAAAAAATCAATGGGCTCAGGAATTAATTGTCTTTAGATAGCTTCATATTCTCTAAACACGGAGGGGGTGGGGTGGGGGATGGGGGTGGGGTGGGGGGTGGAGGTCTTGACTAATACTGATCTGATCAGTTGGACAAACCTGAATCAGTGCAAACAGTGTAGACCATGATGAGACTGCTCTGGAAAGGTATAAACACTCTTTTGCTTTTACTCATTTTTTCTGTTAAACACCCCCTCAACTAAAAAATGAACTAGTCCAAAATCAAAAGATAGAATAATCCATTACAGAAAATTGGTGGCCCAGGTTTAATGTATTTAGTTTCCTGTTCTCAACGCCTGTTGAGTTATAAAAACAAGTTGCCACAGAACATTAGCTTTATCAGATTGACCATCTGTGTTTACATCTTCAAATTGCTTCTTACATAAAAATCTGCCACTGCAGCACCATGAAAGGCTGGACAAAAGGTCAGCAAAGTTCGCTAACCAAGATTTGGGAAAAATCTCAGATGCAAGTAACCAGACCCTATGTTCCTTTGCAGGGGATATATTGAACATAGGGTCAGTAGCCAGACTACCTGACATCTACCGTCCATTTCTTTGAACGAGGTCTGAACAATCAGAAAACCAGAGGACCATTGGTCCTGTAGCTCACCTGAGTCCATGCATCCTCAGCACTCAGGGGTAAGTAACTCTAAGGCAAATTGTACAATATGACAGAATTTTGAAGTCTGCTTCTTGAGAACATTTCTGTAAAACTTTTGTCAAAATATCTACTGTAACACAGAAATAAATGCTAATTTACATTTTTCCCATTATAAGTCTATGGAAACTTTAAGTTGCCATCGCAACAAACCACATGGGCAACAATAATAAACAAGAGGGCCAAGAGGCCCTGATTCGCTCACCTGAGCAAAAAGGTCAAAGGTCAAACTAGGGTCATCATTTGAACAAACTTGATAGTTTGCAACCATTTCCAAATGGTTCTGAACAAGAAGATTTTTGAATATTTTTTCTAGGTATTGCTATGGTTCAAACCCAGGACCGCCTGGGGCCATTTTGAACCAGGGGGCCATCATTTGACTAATCTTGGTAAAAAACCACTAGGCAATGCTACATACTTAATTTCAAGGGTCTGAGCAAAGTGATTCTGAAGAAGAAGACTTTTGAATATTTTTCTATGTATTACTATGGTTCAAACCCAGGGCCCCCTGGTGGGTGGCCATTTTTGACCCTGGTGCCATCATTTGAACAAACTTGGTATAGGACCACTAGGCATGAATCATACCAAATTTCAAGCATCTGCACTAAGGGGTTCTGGAGAAGAAGATTTTTAAGTACATTTTAATTTCGAACCCAAGACTCCCTGCCCCAGGGCCATTTTGGATCCGAGGGGCACCATTTACACACACTTTGTAGGAGTCCACCAGGTAATGCATCATACCAAATTTCAAGCATCTGAGCCAAATGGTTCTAAAGAAGAAGATTTTTAAATGTTTTTCTATGTATTTCTAAGGTTCAAACCCAGGACCCCTGGGTCAGGGCCATTTTGGACCCTGGGGTCATCATCTGAACAAACTTGGTAGAGGACACTAGGCAATGCTACATACCAAATTTCAAGCATCTGAGCCAAATCGTTCTGAAGAAGAAGACTTTTGAATATTTTTCTATGTATTTCTATGGTTCAAACCTTGAACTCCCTGCCATGGGGCCATTTTGGACCCGTGGGCAACCATTTGAACAAACTTGGTAAAGGACTACCAGGCAATGCTAAATACCAAATTTCAAGCATCTAAGCCTTGCAGTTCTGAAGAAGAAGATTTTTGAATATGTTCTTTGCATTTCTATGGTTCAAACCTTGGACTCCCTGCCCCGGGGCCATATTGAACCCTGGGGCCATCATTTGAACAAAATTGGTAAAGGACTGTTAGGCAATGCTATAAACCAAATTTCAAGCATCAGAGCAGTGCGGTTCTGGAGAAGAAGACTTTTGAATATTTTTCTATGTATTTCTATGGTTCAAATCTGGGACTCCCAGCCCCGGGGCCATTTTGAACCCTGGGGCCTGCATTTGAACAAACTTGGTAGAGGACCACTAGGCAATGCTACATACCAAATTTCAAGCATCTGAGCCAAGCAGTTCTGGTGAAGAAGATTTTTAAGTATATTTTAGTTTCGAACCCAAGACCCCCCTGCCTAAGGGCCATTTTGGAATCTGGGGTCATCATTTGAACAAACTTGGTAGAGGACTACTAGGCAATGCTACAAACCAAATTTCAAGCATCTGAGCCAAGCAGTTATGGAGGAGAAGATTTTTAAGTATATTTTAGTTTTGAACCCAAGACCCCCTGCTCCAGGGCCATTTTGGACCCTGGGGCCACCATTTGAACAAACTTGGTAGAGGACCACTAGGCAATGCTATAAACCATATTTCAAGCATCTGAGCCAGGCAGTTCTGGTGAAGAAGATTTTTAAGTATATTTTAGTTTCGAACCCAAGACCCCCTGCCCTGGGGCCATTTTGAACCCTGGGGCCACCATTTGAACAAACTTGGTAGAGGACCACTAGGCAATGCTACATACCAAATTTCAAGCATCTGAGCAAAGCCGTTCTGGAGAAGAAGATTTTTAAGTATATTTTAGTTTCGAACCCAAGACCCCCTGCCCCAGGGCCATTTTGGACCCTGGGGCCACCATTTGAACAAACTTGGTAGAGGTCCACTAGACAATGCTTCATACCAAATATCAAAGCTCTAGGCCTAGCGGTTTCAGAGAAGATGTCATTTAAAGCAAATTGTTGACGACGCACGACACACGACGCACGACGCACGACGGATGACGGACGACGGACACTGGGTGATCACAATAGCTCACCCTGAGCCTATGGCTCAGGTGAGCTAAAAACTGTAATTCAATAGAGGCTATTACTAAGATCCTTTCAGTAAAGTTTCAGGTTTATCCTCCAATTAGTTTCTGAGTAGATGATTTTTGAGTATGTTTTCTGTTTTTAACCATTTGGTTACCATGGCAACCAGACAAATTGTGCCATTTGCATAAATTTCATGCGGTTGCTAGAGGACTACTCCAGGAACAATTCTGTAAAAGTTTTGTCAAAATATCTGCAGCCATATAGCTATGAATGAAAATTTTCAACTTTCCTATCATAAGTCAATGGCAACTTAAAGTTGCAACAGAAACAAAACTACTGGAGCAATTGCCATGAGAAACAGTTTTTTTATAGAGGCTAGTATTAAGATCCCTTCTGTAAAGTTTCAGCTGTATTGGTCTCATAGTTTTTGAGATGATTTTTTAACAATTTTTCAATTTTTCCGTTGCCATGGAAACCGGCCAAATTCTGCAATTTGCATAAATTTAATAAGGCTGCTTGAGGACTACTCAAGGAACATTTCTATGAAAGTTTTGTCATAATATCTGCACCGACATAGCAATAAATGCACAAATTTTCTATTTTTGCCATTATAAGTCAATGGCAACTTTAAGTTCCCATAGCAACCAAACTGCTAGAGCAATTGTCAAGAAAAACAGTACTTTTATAGAAGCCAGTACTAAAACCATTTCTGTGAAGTTTAGCCTTATTGGTTGCATAGAGATGATTTTTTAATATTTTTTCTTTTTTAATCATTCGGTTGCCATGACAACCAGCCAAATTGTGCAATTTACATAAATTTCATGTGGTTGATAGAGGACTACTCAAGGAACATTTCTGTAAAAGTTTTGTCAAAATATCTGCAGTGACAGAGCAATAAATGCAAATTTTCTATTTTGCCATTTTAAGTCAATGGCATCTTTAAGTTCCCATAGCAACCAATTGCTAGAGCATTTGCCAAGAAAAACATTACTTTTATAGAAGCCAGTACTAAGATCCTTTCTGTGAAGTTTGGGCTTTATTGGTTCCATAGTTTCTGAGGAGATGATTTTTGAATATTTTTTTTTATTTTTAATCATTCGGTTGCCATGGCAATCAGCCAAATTGTGCAATTGGCATAAATTTCATGTGGTTGATAGAGGACTACTCAAGAAATATTTCTGTAAAAGTTTTGAATAAATATCTGCACCGACATAGCAATAAATGCAAATTTTCTATTTTGCAATTATAAGTCAATGGCAACTTTAAGTTCCCATAGCAATCAAACTGCTAGAGCAATTGCCAAGAAAAACAGTACTTTTACAGAAGCCAGTACTAACATCCTTTCCATGCAGTTTGAGCTTAATTGGTTGCATAGTTTCTGAGGAGATGATTTTTGAATATTCTTTCTATTTTTAATCATTTGGTTGCCATGGTAACCAGCCAAATTGTGCAATTTACATAAATTTCATGTGGCTGATAGAGAACTACTCAAGGAACATTTCTTTAAAAGTTTTGTCAAAATATCTGCAGTGACAGAGCAATAAATGCAAATTTTCAATTTTTCCCACACAAGTCAATGGAAACTTTTAAGTTGTCATAGCAACCAAAGTTCTGAAGCGATTTGGATAAAAAACAGTGTTATTGGTCCCCCCTGCCTATAGATGTCATATGTGAAATTTGGTTACAATGGGCCTTGTAGTTTCAGAGGAGATGTCGTTTGAAAATGTTGACAGACGGACGGACGACGGATGCCTGCCTATACTGTAAGCTCACATGTGAGCCTTCGGCTCAGGTGAGCTAATAATATGTGTGGTTTGATATTTTACTAAATAAATAAAGGAAAATAGATACTTTAAAGGATCAAATAATCCCTAAATAATTGTCTTGTCTCATAAATTACTCTAATTGTTTGTTGTTATTTCAATAGTCATAGTGGCGCATCTGAAGAGGCTCAACGTATCGATTGCCTCACCTCCCGGCGTCCGAAGTCTGTTTATCAATTACTTAATTATCTGAGGATCTATTAACAATTAACTCAATCAATAGACCACGTTATTCGTTTATTAATGTTGACAATTTTATTTTCAATGCGGGGGAGGTGGTCTGGCGGGCTATGCTTTTTTTTCTTTTCTTTTGTTTTACAGAACAGAAATTGTATTCAGACGTAAACTATACAGTTTCAAGTCTGTCAAAATACATTTAGAATACATACATAGATCACACACCAAATGGCTTTCACTTGGTGCTGGTTATAACTTCCAGTGCCGGGGCGTGCTACTTATTTGGATAAAAGTAGGGCAAGGGCCTACTTGGCTTGCATTAGCCGTGGCCTGGGTTGTTAGGTTATCATTTTCTATCTTTTTTTTCTTCCCCCCCCCCCCCCCCCCCCCCCCCCCTCCCACCCCTGTCTCTTGGAGATGGTCCGATATAGACTGTCTCAAAGGGCCGTTAAACCCCTAACAACAACCAACCATTAATTTCATTGCATATCGGTAGGCAAATCATACTCATTTATCCAGAACAAATTTACTTGCAAGTCAGTTGATAATGCAATACTAATAATACTAATGATAACAATGATATTTTTACTACAATTATCAATGATAATATAGACAGATTTAAAAGCTACCATTTTTCACGTTTTTAGCCAGTAAATGTAATAATGGCAGGGAAAAAAAATAAAAAAAATAAAAAAAAAATGATATATTTTCACTATTTTTATTATCATCATCATTAAGATTATTATTATAAATGCAAAGGATACATAAAACATTTAATTTCGCATTTCGAGAAACCAAAAAGTGAAACTGGCTATTTGCTTCATCTTCAGAAAATCAAAATCCGCAGAACTTATTTCCTCAAAACTAATTTGATTTCAAAATAGAAAAAATAAATAAATGAATAAATATATTAATAAATAAATACAAAGCATCTATTTAATATTTATAACAAATTCATAACTGTCGTAATAATTACAAAATGCCTAGCTGCATGATTTTTCTGTACGTAAAATATTAGTAATAAAATTACTTCTGAAATTAAATGTGTAAAATCGCGGAAGATTATATGAAAATAAAACTATGAATGATATCAAAACGTGTAAGTAATTTTGAGGAAAAGAAAGAATGCTAGAAACAATAGATCACAGATTTGTAAAATGATTACCGGTGCATGACACGCTGATTGGAACATTAATTTTTTGTGCATTTCAAATATTTTCCATGTTACTGTTACTGTAATTATATTCTTTTCCTTTCAAGTTAGGTTTTGAAATCAAAATATAATAATAAATCTCGTTTTTAATCATTTAATTTATATATTATTCGATTATTATCAAAAAGCCTATTGATATGTGTTGCTATATCAAAGGTTATGCCCCACGCGTGTGACGTAACGCGAAATCTCGTCAAATTACAGGTTAGACTAGGGGAGATAACAATGTGAAAATGGTCTATTGGACCAATTTTGTGTCAGAATGTTCCTCACATGAAGCCGTTTCGGTTAATTGCAATTTGGCATTCCAAGATGGCCGCCATCTGCCGTTACTAAAAATAGCACAAACATAAAATGACAATTACTCAGTAACCCTTGAATGGAACTGGACCGATTTTGCGTCAGATTGTTCCTCGCATGAAGCCCTTTTGATTAATTGCAATATGGCATTCCAAGATGGCCGCAAACTGCCGTTACTAAACATAGCACAAAAAATGAAAATGACAATATCTCAGTAACCGCTGAATGGATTTTGATGAAATTGCAATTTGGCATTCCAAGATGGCCACCATCTGCATTTACTAAAAATAGCACAAAACATGAAGATAACAATATCTCAGTAACCGCTGAATGGATTTTGATGAAATTTGTGTCAAAATGATTCTTGCATTGAGATGTTTCAAAAATAATTAACTGTTGACCAGTCATGTTGGCCACTGTTACTAAAAATAGAAAAATGTGAAAATTAGAAAATCTCAATGGAATTGGACTAATTTTCTATCAGAATGATCCTTTCATTAAGCTTTTTGGATTTTTTGCATTTTGGCATTCCAAGATGGCCACCATCTGCCGTTACTAAAAATAGCACAAAAAATGAAGATGACAGTATTTCTTGACCCGCTGAATCGATTTAGATGATTTTTGTGCCAAAATGATTCTTGCTTTAGTCGTTTAAAAAATTAACAAATATAGACCAGTCAAGTTGGCCTCTGCTATTAAAATAGCAAAATATGAAAATTAGAAAATTACAATGTAACTGGACTAATTGTGTGTCAAAATGGTCCTTGCATGAAAGTTTTCGATTTTTTGCATTTTGGCATTCCAAGATGGCTGCCATCTGCCGTTACTAAAAATAGCACAAAACATGAAACTGACAATATCTCAGTAACCCCTGAATGGGTTTTGATGAAATTTGTGGCAAAATGATTCTTGCATTTAGGTGTTTCAAAAGTAAATATATAAAGACCAGACAAGTTGGCCTCTGTTACTAAAAGTAGCAAAATGTGAAAATGAGACTCTCTCTTTGGAACTGGACCAATTTTGTATCAGAATGGTCCCGTTGCACAAATGCCAGGTGAGCAATATCAGGCCCATTTAGGCCTCTTGTTATGGTATTTATACCTGCATTCCTTTTTTTCCTGTAATGATATTGTCCACCAGGAAGGTTATTGTTATCTTGCTGTCTATCCATGTCAGTGTCGGAATACTGACCATTATTGTTGATTGTTGCTTGTATTTTAGGATTTGGTGTGGTCATTTCCTGCAACAGAAAAATAGTTACAGTAAACAAGGCATCGCAGGCGATACAAATCCCCTCGCACAAGACTACTTGGTGTGGGCAAACACTGAACTGGGGAATTTCATGACATATAACAGTTATGTGAATGAAAAAACAAAAAGCCTGTGATTGCTTAGTGACTGATTTGAGTTTAATATCCCACTAACAGCTAAGGTGAGTCTCATCTGAAAGATTGGAGAAGTGGAGAACCCTCGACACTTGGATTGCAAGGCCAGCACGCTAACCACTGCACTTTACCCCACTCCACAAAAAGCATGTGATTAATTGATTGATTGTTTTGGGTTTATAGATGGATGGATGACTTGCGATTTTACGTCCTTTTCAACAGTATTTCAGTCATATCAGGACGATGGGAAGTTGATAATGAAAGGCTGTGTGCAATGGAACCCCGTTTACGGTAGGAAAGATTCTCGCCTCCAGCGGGATTTGAACCCAGTCCGCTAGATCAGTAGGCCAGCGCTTAACCAACTGAGCTACCGGGGCTCCATTTCGGGTTTAACGGCCCTTTGAGACAGTATTTCAGTCTATATCGGGCCACCTCCCAGAGAGAGGGAGAAAGAAGAGAGAATTAAATGATAGACGAGAGAACAAGAGGGCCATGAGGCCCTGAATCGCTCACCTGAGTTGACATTATCACAATACATATCTTCTAAGCTTATGTGAGACTAATTGAGCAGGCTGCTATCTTGGATCCTGGACAAAAGATTTTACCATATATTGGCTAGAAGGCCATCTTAGTGACGAGGTCCAGTTAATGTCTGACTACCAATAGATACATTCAATTTAGGCTGGATATCTAATACAGGATGGATGATAATGTGATTTTTACATCAAATGCAAGAATTCCCAGCAAAAAGACTGATTCTTGTTTACTTTCCAGACAACTTCTTTATTTACAAATGCATTCATAAAGAATATAATGCACTGAATGCTTTTGTGACGGTAGAAGGTCACAGATATAAATAGATATTCAAATTACAAACTCGGTAGTTTGTGGTCGAGTAAATGTTGGGGTATATAAGCAAATAAACCGCCCTTGGTGGGTGAGCATGCTTTTCCACTGACGGGGTTTGTTTGCAGGTCGGCCCACGTTACATTTGGTGGCAGCGGTGGGATAATGACAACTGCCAGACCGGAGTTGCCTTACCCATGTAATTCCCAGGCCAAGTCTCGGGACGAGACTTCTCGGAGGGGAAAGTAATGTGACGGTAGAAGGTCACAGATATAAATAGATATTCAAATTACAAACTCGGTAGTTTGTGGTCGAGTAAATGTTGGGGTATATAAGCAAATAAACCGCCCTTGGTGGGTGAGCATGCTTTTCCACTGACGGGGTTTGTTTGCAGGTCGGCCCACGTTACACTTTCTCCTGAGTCCTTTCAGATGACTGACATATTAAAGATTATTGTGGAAGGGAAGCCATTCATCTTACAGGTGTATAAGAACGATAGTTGTGCACTAGGTAAAAAGAAGGAAAACAGAAGAATTAAAATGTTTTTATTTTAATTTATTCATTAATTTTATGACTTTCCTTGGTTATTTTTTACCTGTATTTGGGCAGAATGGGTAAGAAAGGCATATTTCCTTAATACTCAACATGTTTTCATGTGGTAAAGTGGAAATTCCTTGGTCTTCATTTGCAGCTAACAACTATTTTTGTTTTTATGCTACAGGCAATAGTTTTCAATACTTCAAACTCAAGGTTTTCTGACTTACTCTTTAGTTAGTTGGATGGCTCTTAGATAATGGCTTGTTGCAAAAGTGACAAGCTATCTGCATTTAACTGCATAAAAATCTATTGTGTTGTATTATAATGATAAATTTTCTTACCCGTTCTGTCCAAATATAGGTAGAAAATATCACTTGACTCCCCAATGTATGATTTTATTAATTAAAATTTACAAATTAAGACATCCAATGCTAATTTTCCTCCTGTTAAGCTGATGTATCAAATTCATGATTTAAAACTTAGAACATGAAACCATCTTGGGCATACAACACTGAATAAACATTGAATCAACACTGATTCAACATGCAATTGAATCAATGTTGATTTAATGTTGTGTGCCTGCTATGAGGACAATGAAACAATTAAGTTTACAGAGACACTTCTACATAACAAATTCATTGAATCATAGATCAAATAAGATACAATAATTTTTATACTGGTAGTATACCGTCTCAGAAAAGAAATGGTACCTAATAACATCTGTCAAGTGTCAACAGATTCATGATAATTAAGTCCATATCTATGCCATCTGTATCCAGTAGCTGAGATACTCTGGTTCATCGAGTCAAGTTCAAATCATATATATATACACATAAACAGTCCTGACGAGCTGAGCGAAACGCGTTGACACTTTTTTGCATAGTTTTATTTTAATAAATCTAAACATGTAACGTCAAACCTTATTTTATTTATATACACATATATAGTGAAATTTTGTTAACAAGGCTCAAGAGGTAATAAGACAGTCAAAATGAAACTTGTATACCAGGTCTGTGGGTTTGCTTCATTTCCATTGCCATAGTGGTAACACAAGAAGAAGTTATGAATATCCCCTCCTTATCTGGCATTTCAGCACTAAATCAGGACCTGCTATGAAATAATATCTCTATCTCTATCTATCAGAATGACACAAAGTATTCCACATGGAAGAACATTCACATGATGTTGGTAGAAGTAGGTACTGCTGACAATAATTGTATCACAACAGGCATTGTTGGAATAGCAGTCACAAGTACATGTTGTATGTTGTGACAATTTCATAAGATGACATTATCTTAAACAGTTGTGAAAATGTGGAATGCAATACCAAGACATCTTCATAAAATTTCATATCCTGTAGTATGCATAGGGGTCAGAGAAGCATTCACTGTGTTTTCTGCATTACCTGTTGAGTATGTCAATACTTTCAAAAGGAGAATGTTGTTTCAGCATTAAACAGCACTGGCCTTCCACTGCTTTGAGTCTTTTGAATGTGCTGCTATGCCTACTGAGCCCTGTCATAATTACTTAAATAAAATATGTTTATGAAACAGTTTTGAGCATGGCCTTCTTACTGGCAATGGTTATGAACTGTTCTGTGAATTGCGTATAATCCTCATAGAAAATCTAGTACCTCACAATGACCGATGTTAGATTCCAACATTCCAACAGCAAGAAGTGTCTGATTTTGATTCCATCTAGCTAGCATTTTTCACAATCCACCTTTGTTGGTGTATTATCAAAGTTCTGTACTTCACACTGGTGTTCTACATGTTCATTATCAAATGCTTTCCTTCTCGGTTAAAGACAGATGGCTGGCCAATTATCAAATTTCTGGTCCACATGTCAGTTAATTAGGAACAGGTGCTTGATACTGGTATATCAATGGTTTAACCTTGATATTTTTAAAAGTGTCATTTCACTGTAACCCTGTATCATTTCTTTCTTTGAGCGAGTATACTACAGTCTATTCTTATTACGGGCAAAGTCTAAGACAGACATACCACTGGTCTGAGATAAGGAATATATGTAAAAAATGTTTCATCTGTTTGTTTGAAATTTTATAGAAAATGCCATTCTCATAAAAGTCAATATGATACGTGAACAGCTGGACAGATACAGCCAAACTTGTCTTAAGCAATTAGGTCGAAAAGTGCTTGATTACGACTGACGCTTGCTAAATCCAGTTCAATTTACACCATAGTATTAATTCCAGATAAGAGATTTTGGCTTCTTAAGACAGGTCTTTGCTTAATAGAGGTGGCCTTAAAAACATGTTTGCTGTATTCCTTAACAAATGATTCTGAAAAATATCATACCTACAAGAAATGAAAATAGTTTACAGTAGAAATATATACTGTTCACAAAAAGTAGGGGATATTAGGCTAATAAAAATTGTATAAATAAGAAAAAATATTAAATCTATCTGAAAAGGCAATTGTCCATCAGACAAATATTCGATAAAACATTTTGCATTACAGTTTTGATGGTTTATCCTGCCACGTGATGTGCATGCAATTCATTTTAGACAGGGGGTTGACACCCAAATTTCACATGAATCTAGTATTGTAACAGATCTTTTTCAGATTACAAAATTTACACAGAAACACTCGCCATGATTCATTTACATGCTGAAAATTGGTTTCACAAAATTTTTTCGTCCATATAAAGAATGCATGCTGTAAACATCTATTTTCTTTGGTGACTCGATATACCTGTTCGACTTTTGTTTTCTTGATTTCTTCTCAAAATGACAGTCTTGAAGAAGGAAAAAAATCTTTTAGCATACGAAACCTAAAAATGCATTAAAAGGTTAGCTTAGGTTAAAATTTGAATGAATTTTTGTTCGAACTTGCCACATTTTAGTCCTGACCCCCTCTATGAAACGAAGTGTATGCAGATCACGTGACAGGATATATCGTCCGAACTTTCATGAAAAATGTCTTATCAGATATTTATCTTATCGACAATTACTTAATCGTATGGATATCACATTTGTTGTACATGCTACAATTTTTCATAGCTTAATATTCCCTACTTTTTGTGAACAGTATATAAACTTGTTCCTGGTTCAACAGAAAACAGTGAATCTACTCTTACTTCATGAAAATTCAGCAGGGTGCTGTGTAGATCTCACCTATCTGCTCATTGTCACTAGACAGAGCTAAACCAGAAAACCTAAACTAAAGTTTATGCTGCAACTATCAGCACTTGAGAAGTAATACCCAAATCTCAATTTCTAATACTTGCAGGTGTGACAAAACACCCCCTGCCTCTTTTATGGAAATACTGTTGTATTAATTTGCATGAATTCCTGTTTGCATCTTTGGATACAGTAGCTTTTGAAATTGCATCTACTCTTAAAGGGAAGAATTTCCTCCTTTAAGAGTTGTTCCCTACTGAAAATGGAGTCAAAAATAGCAGAGTTGCTTCCTCTGTAAGTATATCCATTCCCCTTAATACTGTTTATAAGAGGTAATTGTAAGTGATTGACTGACTACACTTTAGGCTCTAATTAATGCCCCTACCCCGTTCATGAAATGCAAAGCCCCTGGGGCATTTCGTAGGACTAATATGGTAACAAAAACAGTGGAGAAATTTTATGCTTATCCTAATATTGGATTGGATATTATTCAGGAACTATACCCAGATATTACTGCAGTGTTAAAGAAGATAGATAAAAATCCTAGTCATACTTCCTATTTACTTGTGCAGTATCTTGAAAAATTGTATTATCTTATTCTGTGTTTAAATACAACAACAAATGCACAACACAGAAGGGAATTAATATGCACATCAATTCTGGTATGAAGTATAAATGGGCTAAAATGCCCTTCAACAATGTAACTAAATCTTAAAATAATAGGTAACATACAGTTAAACCTGTGTTAGTGGCCACCTCTATTAAGCAAGCAACCTATATAAAGCAAGCATGTATTCAGTTCTCAAAACAGGCAAATACATTGAAATGTACCTGTATTAAGCATGCACCTGTCTTAAGCAAGCATATTTTGATTATCCCTTAGGTGCTTGCTTAATACAGGTTGGACTGTATTTATTTGGCTATAAAATGTTTATTTTCCCTACTGTAAAATGACCCCAAATATGTAAATCAGTCATATAAAACTCTGTTATTAAATGGGTTTTCCCATCAAAAACAATCTAAAAAATCTAGCCCATTCTTCTAAGCTGGATCTAGAGTTTTGGGACTGTTTTGGAAGGGAAAACTCTCTCTTATAACTGTAGAACAACCTTACAAATTAGGAATAAGTCCAGAAATGTAAAATGTAAATTGAATGATGAAAAGATGGGCTGATTAATTTACATTGAATTCTATTCATACATACTTAACCTCCTGCCCATATGTGCAGTAGCAGTTAGAGGCACATTGTATCTTGGATACTTAAATAATGGATGACTTGCAATTTTGATGTCTGTTTTCAGTCATATCAGGACAATGCAAGGGTGCTTATGAAAAGCTGCATACAATAGTGGGGCAGATATGTAACAAATTTTGGCCGAATTGTGCACTTTTTGATAAAAGCATGAAATTTGGTACATAGTTAGATTGGACCAAAATATGAATTTTCAGGGTGGATGCCAAGCTGAATTTTGCCTATTTCGGCGGCCATCTTGATTTTTCAAAATGGCGTCTGCCTTATAGGTAAGTTTCATACTGATCAGAGCCCATTACATTTTGTATAGACTTTGAGCTGATAAAAGCCCCCCTATCATATGGAGGAACTCTAGAGAGTAGTGTTTGCAGAAGTTCCTATTAAAATTGTGTTGGTTTATACCTGTAAACCTACTGATTATGGTTAAGCCCACATGTGTAGATTACATATTTATATTTCCATAGAACCATATAATTTGAATGCAGAAACATTTCGTTTTGTTTCTGTCAGCCATTCACCCTTTTTTCCTATCTTCAAATAGTGGAATAATTACAGTCTGCATGATTTTTTTTTATCATTTTTAACTACTGGAGGTAACGTAAATAACATTTAGTCATAAAAGTCCATGATAATACCACTTTTGAACTTTCTTCACTGTGTCTCAAAAATATTATAAATATGACATTCTTTCAGTTCTTAAGAAACGTTGCTTCTTGAGACCTCTGACACTTTAATAGTTAGGTTAAAGGTGACATGACGTATGTTTTATACGTTACGAAAAACAGGATACTGCAAACTAATAATGTTTCTAGACATAAAAAGTTCTGAGGACATTCACTCTTTTCTGGCATTTTATTACCTAAATTAACATTATTAATAACGTACTTGCTTAACTACTTAACTGTTTTGTCATCCTTTTAATGATACTAGCAAACATGATATTTATTATAAAAAATGATTAAAAAATAAAAAAATTAAATTAAATAAAAGAACAGAGACATCACTGTAGAGAAAATAAAGTCCTGCCGTTGTAGGACAGCACTTTATGTAGAAGTAAAATCAAGAGATAAGCAGTCAACAGTCAGTCTTATTAAAATAGCGCCCCAAAAGCGTTAATTTAGTAGTATAAGAGCGTCTAGTACGACATGTAATCTACAAAACATACAAAAGCATTGTCTTACAGTGTTTATTGAAACGATGTAGCATATTAAGTGCAAACAAAAGAAAGACTGTTGATAAGAGAAATATAAACAGACATTTGAAGATTTTGGGAACAGAATGTTACATGCAAACTTGGGTTGCAGAGCACATTTACTTTAGTTAAGGTTCTATGGGTAGTATACATTACACAAGAAATGCCATTTCTCAACTAAAAGTAAAAAGTATGCAAAGACCAGGAACTGAAACAATCAAAATCCAAATCCAGCCCTCAAACCATAGTTGGAAACAACTAAGATTACAAATAATCAAGATACAGAGAACATATGGCCAACCGAGTGAGCAGCTTGTTCCCAAAAGGTGGCCACTCAGCAACCCAAACCGAACCAAAAATAATAAGAACATACATAAGGTAAAACATCACAGAAACTCTGACACCAAAAACAGGCAACAGAGAACCACAACAGAACTACCGCCTTGGAACGGTCAGTAATGAATTACTGGGGGGCTTAAATCGATTTTACAGGCCCAACCTCACCCTCAGTTTCTGAAGTGGTACAAAACATTTAGTTGGTTATTTCGGTTCGCATGATAACCCTCTAACTCGTCAATGAATCATCACGGTAAACACATAAATCAAATTTCAACACCATGAAGAAGCAAAGACGAGGACTCAACAGATACAACGGGCCGTCTGACAGGTGGAGATCCCTGTCCTGCCAAACAACCCCACTGGAAATCTGAAGCAAAAGAAGGTCACCAGTTGAGCCCCGGTGGACCAAGCAACAGACAAAAAGGCTCCGGTCCCAACCAACTAAAATATATAGCTTTAGGTCGGGGCCATCATAGAGTCTGACGACCGATCCCCCGGTGTGCAATTAAAGAGTGCAGCAAAGTTATCAACCGTGATTGGGTTAATCACTAAGCATGCAGACTGTCGCATAACATTTAAATTATAGCCAATACGTTTGTGACGTATTATTATTTTTCGGAATTGATCAGAAAAATCAGTCCTACCCTTAATCTTTTTGAATTTGTATACTAAGTCACCATAAAATTCTGGTTCCGATAGGCCTTGGTGTAAAAGAAATTTTAATCCGACATCAAATTTTGAAACCAATTCATGGTGTCTGCGATAGAATTTAGTCATAAACCGTCATATAAAATTTAAAAAAATACTGCATAATGTCAAAATACTACAAGTTTTACAACACTGCTTTACGTTGTCTATTTTGTAATGCTCCTACCTCTGATGCCTTAAGCAGGACTTTGGGAATAAAATATCGAAACATGAACTGAAAGCTGATGATACGAGGAGTTGAGTAATAGGCTATGTGGATATTCGAAGCTGGTTTCGATAAATTCTTCCTTTTACGATAATCTTCATTCTATGTCGCAGTTTTGTTTTATTATTTTTTCTTACCTTATCAATGCTTATATATTCAACAGTTTCTTGAGGGGTGCCTAAATATGGGAACTTAAGTTGTTGTTATTGACAAATATTTTATTTTTACAAGTAATAATAATCTGCAGTGTTCCAACTGCACAAAATGCAATGGCAAATGAAAAAAGACTACATATATTAATCAACATCAATGTTACTACTTAGGGATTTAAAGGCAAGTCTCAGTTCCTCATCTCCTAAATGAACCTGCAGTATGACTAGAAATTAAACGAGAACAAACATAACAAGTAATGTATACAACCATTTTATTGGGCAATTTACTAATTAGTCACACCTTATATGTATCAGGGACTAACCAAATTAAATGTTATTTTAATTAATCTTTTTGCCTAGTTTGTTGTAATCATTTCGGGAAAGGGGTAAGGGAGGTGGGGGTGGGTGTGGGGAGTAAATAATTTATTGATGGTGAAGTCCTGCTGCGTATGAACAGTGTTCGCAATACAACTTGACAATATAAAAGAATATACTAATACAATTAATAATTTATTACAAGTTGTTTGAAAGTAATTTTGCTGTTGTAATATTTTAGGTGTTGATAATAGTAAGCCGTAATATGCAAAGATGGTGGTGCAAAATTACCTGATCAGGAAAGATTATGTCTTTTGACAGTGACAGTTATACTTCGTGAACAGAAGATGATGGGAAAGCTCTAATTTCCATGTCTCACTATAAAGATTTGCACTTTTTTCGTTTTCCTTACAGTAATATGCGGCAGTATAAATGACGAGAGCATCATGTATACAAACAGATAACGTTTATTACCACTCCGGTACAAATTTAACGTGACATTCAACCTTAACCCTGATCAAAATATTTACTTGTCGAATGTGTCATTAAAAGGTTATTAAAGTGAAGCTGCTGCAAAACTATGTTTTAAAATAGTCAGAGTCAGAGTATGCCATTCGTAAAGATCTTTGTTTTTCCTGTTGCACTACAGGAAATATTGAAAATCTACGTATACTACATGTATCTGAATATCTGAATATAGTTGACATGTTAACACTTAAAGCATTGAAAGCCTACTGCAGTCTGAAACTGACTCTTTACAATAGTTTGCAATTCTAATTATCTGACACCACTAACAATTATATACAAACTACAATTGTGTTACTCAACGTTACCACTAAACATACCTTCAGATACATGTTTAAATCATATAATTATAGTTAAAAACATACAACGATGGTTTTCCAATATAGTGGCATATGCTTCTGGCTACTTAAGATGAAATACAGATCAAACTGAGGATACACTAGTTACCATTCACACGTGTATCTATTTCTGGAAGTCATTCTTCAAAATTGTATGGACTCTTACAAAAATGTTTCGTTCTAGATTCAAGTAATTTTTAGTGCTGTATTGACTAATTCAAAAGGAGCCAATCTGTTCTCTCTAATACGTGCATAATTTGAAAATGAATAATAGTGTTAGTTCAGTAAGGACCACATTTATCAACCATCAATTTTGGTTTATTTAGATTATTGTTGTTTGTTAGTAACTTTGCTACTGTTATGTACGTTACACATCGAATATGATATTTTCCTTTTAAATCCTTATATAACTTTGTGCATTAAAATAAACTCAAATACATTTAAGGATTAAACTGTGTTTTTTGCTTCTTTTATAAATTATGAGTTAGGCAAAATGATTTATTTTTTAGACTAAAGCAACAAGAAAAAATAACAAGTAAAAGAATTGCTACCGTCATCCAGTTAATAAGTTTTATTCACTAGAAAAAGAATTAAATCTGCAAAACAATGATATTTTGAAAGGTTTTGTTCACCAGGTGATGAGGAATTGTGATTCACTGTATTCCATCTCTATACCTACAAACATGTAATTATCGATTAGTGTCATGTCTACGCCCAGGAGCATAGATCAGAAATGCCGAATAACAGACAAGTTAGAGAAAATCTTGGCGAAAGTTCAGCTAAACATGTTCAGAAACACAAAACTGGTCTTTCTAATGATTTCCGATTCTGTTTATCATAAAATTCAGTTTCAGTGGCGGCCATTTTGAAATTCAAGATGGCC
Source organism: Ctena decussata (assembly GCA_963989385.1). NCBI lineage: Eukaryota > Metazoa > Mollusca > Bivalvia > Lucinida > Lucinidae > Ctena > Ctena decussata. Next base: position 98,879,265 of record OZ022501.1, read on the forward strand.
GCTATAAATCGAATTTTCCGGCTTGGCATCCACCCTGAAAATGCTTAGAATAGCTTTGTCTAGCATTGTGCCAAATTTCATGCTTTTATCAAAAAGTGCACAATTATTTCACATATCTGCCCGGCTACAATGTAACCTCATTTACGGTTGGAAAGAATTCTGCCTCCAGCCAGGTTCATAATCCTAATCTGCTGGACCAGCAGGCCAGCTTTTAACCCATTGAGCTAAGGAGCTTCTGTATCTTGGATATAGCATATGAAAGGCAAATTAAAATCTTAAAAAGTTCCTTCAAGAGCAGAGAATACATACAGAAGTAGGAACATGGGCCAGACTACGTAGTTTCGGCTAATAAAGCCTCTTCAGTGACCCTGACAATATCTGGTGACGAAACCAGAAAAAAAGCATTCTGTAATTTCTTAATTTTAATTGGGCAGTCGATTCAAAGACAGATTAGTTTCAAAAGGATCAAAAATATATAAAAGACGATGATCTAGAATAATATTCTTCATCGATCTCAAATTTTAGATTTCTCAGAATCTATCCTCTGATCCTAAAAGGATGTAAATAAAATATAATCTGCACTATGGATGATGTAAAGGTGCAAAGTCCACCTGCTTTATCCTTCACCCACCTTCTCAAAGACTTTTTTAAAAAAAGTACCCAATTACTGCTGGACTGACACAGACAGTTTTCCAGTGACAAGCTGGCCAAATCGGGATTCTAACCTATAACCTTATGTACCTTAACTGACAATCTCTAACCACTTCACCATGGCACCTCTCTTAATAGGTTTCTCTCCTAAACAATCCCAAAAGTTACATCCATCTTGTGGGATGGATCTAGGATTTTGAGACTGTTTTGGAATGGAAAACCTCTATTTCCCAACCTGGATTATAACCTATAACCTTCTGTATTTTAGATGACCATATCTAACCACATAACCATGACACCTCCTTAAATACGTTTTCTCTCCTAAAACAATCTCAAAAATCTAGATTCAATTGTAAGAATCTAGGGTTTTGGGATTAATTGGAAAGGAAAAACCTCTGCCTTATAAACAAACAAATATGGTAAGGATAAAAGCAGTGAACATGTCTTGTATACTGCATATGATGGCAAATAACAGAATTTAGTTTGGTGGCCACCCATCCTTGCTATAACCACCAGCAATACCAACCTCTGACTGGAGGCTGGTATTGCTTATTACTTTGTGGGTGAATTCTATGTGTTCTCTGACATGAATAATTCTATCAATCTAGTGCACAATAAACCAGTTTGTGGTCACTCCAGTAAGCCTCAATAACATCACTGGATGCTGGACAGTTTGTAAAAATCAGATCTATCACTGAACCAGCATCAGTAGTTGACTGATTAATATGTTGCTCACATTTAAATTGTTTCATCATAAAATCTACAAAATTTGAAGTGTTGTCATTTGCTTGTATATTAAAATCACCAATTATCACTAATTTGGTATTCATATCTACCAACGGGATGAGATGATGTTGAATATCATTTTTTAAATCCCTTTGCACACTTTTAGGGAATTTGTAGAGGTATACAACTTGAAAACATTTCTTTACATTGCTGTACAAGGTAGCAAACATAAATTCACATATGTCAGAACAGAATGTTTCTGTTCTCTGAATTTCAAAACAGTCCTTAATGTACAAAGCAAGCCCATGGTATGGCCTGTTTCCAGAATTATGTCCTGTTTCATCCAATCTCAACAGTTTGAAATGCTTCAGAGCAAAGTGATTACTATCATCTCTTGAACACAGCCTTGATTCTGCAAACCCAATTACATCTGCAGACAAAACATTTGGCTCAAATTCAATGTCCTTAAAGTGCTTATGTAAGGACCTTGCATTATTAAATGCAATTTTGATCTTGGATGAATCAACTTTATATAAAGGAACATAACAGAGTTCAAGAAGTGCTTCTGTTTTTAACCGCTGCATCTCAATTTTTACTTGTTCATCTACAGCCATGGCAGATTCATTTAAATTCAAAATATATAAATTCTTTAGTTTTCTTACTCTACTAAGAGCAACATAGTGAATATGTGGTTGTTTCCTGACTCGTGTCTGAGACAAGTCTACGACAATTTCATCAACTGTAGACCCCTGAGCCTTATGGACAGTCTTACCTGCTGATGGTTTTAAAGGAAATTGAATTCTCTGGTATGTTTTGAAGTTGTATATAAATGTTCGTTCTATATCAAATATTGGAGTCCAGGCTTTATCTATGTTTGTACTGTACAGACCACTGTTAGAAAATTTCTCACGAGTTGACTGGCCAATTTGAGAATCTTGAAACAAAACCCATATAATACTGGGACGATCTGTGCCTTCCATCTTGTACTCAATAAATTTGACAACACATGTCGACCCATTTGTCAAACCATCCTCTACATTGACATTGACTGTAATATCATAAATCATCCCAACACCTATTTTCAACAGCTTTTGTAAGTTAGCAGTTTTGTTTGAATCCTCTGGAAGTGCTTCAATGAGTTTCCTGCATTTTCTCATGGAAATATTTGCAGAAACAACCGTATCATGACATGGGATAACAACTTTTTCTTCTGACAACCTATTCAAATAATTCTCATTGTGTCTATCTACAAACTTGTTTTCAGTGAATAAATGAGGAGCCTCTTTTGGATAATTTGTCATATGGGGACTGATACTATGTTTCTTTAACTCATTTTTGTCATCTTCTGTCAGCTCATTCTGTCGAAGCCGATTTAGCATCTGAGCAAAGTCAACATCATCTTTCTGTCTCATGATATCAACCAGTTCATACAATTTAAAATAATCCTTCCATAAATTATATGCTAGAGCTGAAGCACCCTTTGATGGGTCACTGAATATCCACTTGTCACACACTGGCATAAGCTGGTACAAGTCTCCTACAGCAATAATGCTTAAACCACCAAAACTTGCTTTTGTTCCAGTGAGCTGTTGCAAACGGGTATCTAGAAAGGTCATTGTATTTGTTCCTACCATGGAGATTTCATCTATAATAATCACTTTTAAGTGTCTGTATTTCACTCTAAACGTGTTCAGTTCATCAGCTGACAAAAGGTCATTACCTTGTTTGAACTTCTTTAGGAAAGCTGAGGCAATAGTGACACCATTGATATTATATGCAGCTTTCCCTGTGTAGGCACAAAGAAGAACTCTTATATCATCAGGGTTTTCTCCTTCTCTCAAATTAAGAAATCTATACAGACTTTGATACAGTGCCTTAATTAGCACCGATTTGCCCACACCAGCTCCACCTGACAAAAATGCATAGAGTGGTTCTTCTTTGCATTTCATCCAATAGAGAACATGATTGAAAAATTCTCTTTGTCTCAAATTTAAACTCCTAAGCAAATTTAAGTACTGTTCATCGGGTAACATGACTCCATTTATTTCTACAGATGGCATTGAACAAGCGGACTGTATCTCTATACCAATATCATATTGTCGATGTTCTACTGCTCTATCTGGATTGAAATATACAAAATTTTCGGCTTCTCTTTCACCTTCTTCTTCAGCTTCTCTGTTTTCCTGTTCTGCATTTGGTGCTATCTCATCATAAGCATCTTCTTCTTCTGCCATTTGCCTTGCAAGCTCAAGTTCTTCAATATGATGTTCATACTGACTGCGTTTAGATTCAAGAGTGTTTTTCAAGGCATTGTAATGAGCTTCATATGTTTCAAATGAACCTAACAAATCTTTTGCTTCATTTCTCCAGGGCATAAACAGCATAAGTCGTTCTCTGTAGTAATTTTCTGAGTCTTTCTTTATATCATACCTCACATAACGTATTATTCTAGGATTTCTTCTCTGTTTATACTTTGTCCCATTCTTTGCCACATTCTTTGCCACATATAACAAGTCTGATCCATGATATTCAGATTCAGTACTCTCATCATTATCATCTTCATCATTTTCATCACTAGAATCACATGAATTGGCATCATCTTCATTTACATCATCAGTCCTCTCAGGTAACCTATTCCCTTTAGGATAAACAACATCAACTGTAGAGACATAATCTGCCAAACAGAATTTCTGAAGCTGTCTAGGTCGTTTTGCATATCTCTGAATTATATTGTCAGCTTCTATGGCAGTAGATTCAGCAGGAAGTTCATCAAGCACAGATTTAGATTTCAGTAAAAACACTCTTTCTTCTGGGATGGAGGTATTGATGAAGACAATGTCCCTTGTAGCTTTTGTTAAAGGAATCTGCAATGCAAGATATACTGCTTCTTGTGCACTTACTTCAACACAGTTTGAAAACACATTTCCAATATGTCTTACTTGTTTCTTTATATCAAAATTTCCTTTGCGAGCTTCTCTTGCAGCTGCATCAAGCTGTGCACTCATGCCTCTTTGTGATTTGCTTATATAACCAACAACGTATGCTGCACAACCATATGGTTCAAGAACCATCTGAATATCAAGATTTGCCCTCCAGCCAAGAAGAACTGTTTTGTTAAACAAATTAATTCTCATTTCATTTGGATTCCGCTTCAGGAAAATTTTTGGAGCACTAAGTGAACTTCTTATACACTTGATGTAATTTTCAAAGTCCATCTTGGCAACATTCTCCAAAAACTCATTAAATGCAATTTCAGAGACATCTTTGTATTCATTCATTGATTTTTGAAGTTCTGAGTGTTTCTTTTTGTATTTCTCTATGTCTTTATCCAGAGGATGCAATAACATTGTCCTTGGAAGGGGAGGCAAAGGAAATCCAAATCTACAGATTGCCTTTCCTTTCTTTCTGCAAGACTTTGAATGCTTATGTGACTGAAGTTCAACAAGCACCCCTATTTCTTCATCATCAGTACTGCATGTTAGGTAATTATCGACAAACTGAATTATTTCTTCCTCCGTGTTTTTTCCAAACTTAGGAGCATTTTCAATCCAAATAAGCATGTGGATATGAGGAGACCCACGTTGCTGAAATTCCACTCTATAGAAGAAATCTATCACTTTCCCAATGGGTTCAATCTGACTTTTCAGGACAGTGTTCAAGAATTCTTGTACTCTGTGATCAAAATATCTTGAACAAGTTACTGGGTCTTTCTGAACAAGTCTTGTTTTCTCTTGCCAAGTTAAAGCCTCAACATTCTTGTCTGAATATTCAATTCCATCATTCAACTTTGCTAACATCTTCAGAAGATCATTCCATCTGGTATCAGCTGCTGACAAAGATACAAACCAAGTAGGTAAAGACAGTTGCCTGATCATTGCAAATATGTCTTTCTTCCTTTTTTCTAAATAAGCTGGAGAATTTCTAAGTTGACGAAATATACAATAACCTTCGTCAAGCTTCACAAGTCTCTCCAAATATGCTTGATCTCTTGCCTCAGCTGCAGTTATTTTCTTGCCTTTACTTTTACATCTTCTTACAGCTAAGTTAACTTTGTCACTTATTTGTTTCATTTGCAGCTTTTTATGCTTAAAGAAAATGTTTGGAACAGACTGAGCAGCTCTTCTATCAACACTTCGTAGCTCCCATTTAACAATGTCACTGTAATGAACTAAAGTTACTCTCTCTGTCTTATCAGGACGCCTCTGACCACAAAATATAGTAGGAAAACATAAATACTCTGCATCTTTATCTTGATACAAGCTAAGGGGATGTCGTCCTTCTCCAGGAGCAAAGGTCAACACTTGATCAAACTTATTTTCAATATTAGCATCATCCACTAAGGTATCAACATTTCCAACATGCTCATTATTATCTACCTCACTGAACCCATCTGATTCATATCCATCACCTTTTTCCCTATCTTTAGGTACTGAAGGGACTGTTGTATCTTCGTCCAGCACTGGATTATTTATGTCAGTTTCAGGAATTGTGTTTTGTACGGACACATCTAGAAACTCTCTAACAGCATCATCAGGACTTTCAGTTACTGCTTGAAACCAGCTGTTGTCAACTGTAATGCCTGAATTTTTGTACATATCACTATTAGTTAGAAGCCAGTGTAATGCTGTCAGAACTCTCATTGGTCTTACATTTTCTTTGAAATCTATTTTCTTATATGATAGTTTTTTCTTCAACTGGATGGCAATTGTAAAATTTTCATCCATGGGTCTTGGAAGAGAGTTCACAGTTGGCTGAATATCAACAGGTACATTGATTACATTTCCTTTAAGTGAATACTGACCACCTCGTGGCAGTTCCCTAATTTGCATGAATGGAATACGCAGTGCTATTAATCTTTCTTCAAGCTGGTGCAATTCTAACTCTGAAGGCTTGTTTGGCCATTTCATGCCATTGGCGACTGACAGTTTTGGAACTTTACCATCTTTTAATGCTGACAAACAAGTGTGACATATCCACTCTTCATTATTAACTGATTTTAATTTTGTGCAGTAATTCAAACTGCAAGTCATAATGTTAGTGTTTTTCAGCACTGATACACTTTTTCGAAACCATGTTTGGTGACAACAAGTACATACAAACAGAGGTCCTACTGCAATATTTTCATGAAACTGTTTAAGACACTCTTCTACACTTTCATGTCTTTTTCTCTCAAGAACTTCACATGGCTCAATTTTATGCACTTTCTGATCAGCAATTTTATGCCTTTTGTTTTCCCTGTTCAACTCAAGAGTATCTTCTAATTTTCTTTTCTCTTGCCTACGCTGCTGCTGAGCAATCCTTTCACATTCCATAACAAAAGGTTTTTGCCTCTGCTTCCTTTTACTAGCAAGTTGATATATCTTCTCCTTTTCTTTAAAATCTGGGTCCTGTCTGTCTGCCTGTTTCTGTGCGAATTCTTTTGCTAATGCACCTGGTACCTTTCTTGCCCACTGCTTTTTAGCACGTTCTTTAGCTAACACATCCACCTTTTTTCTAGCAGCCTGTTTTGATGCACGCTGATTTATCCTTTCTTTTTCCGTAAATACTGGATTCTTTCTAGCAGACTGTTTTTTAGCACATTCTTTTGCTAACACATCCACGTTTTTTCTAGCAGACTGTTTTTTAGCACGTTCTTTTGCTAACACATCCACATTTTTTCTAGCAGCCTGTTTTGATGCACGCTGATTTATCCTTTCTTTTTCCGTAAATACTGGATTCTTTCTAGCAGACTGTTTTTTAGCACATTCTTTTGCTAACACATCCACATTTTTTCTAGCAGACTGCTTTTTAGCACGTTCTTTTGCTAACACATCCTCATTTTTTCTAGCAGCCTGTTTTGATGCACGCTGATTTATCCTTTCTTTTTCCGTAAATACTGGATTCTTTCTAGCAGACTGTTTTTTAGCACATTCTTTTGCTAACACATCCACATTTTTTCTAGCAGCCTGTTTGGATGCAAGCTGACTTGCCCTTTCTTTTTCTTTAAAAGCTGGCTTCTTTCTAGCAGACTGTTTTGATGCAAGCTGATTTACTCTTTCTTTTTCTTTAAAAGTTGGTTTCATTCTAGCAGACTGTTTTGATGCAAGCTGATCTATTTTTTCTTTTTCTAATAAAAGCTAATTTACCTCTTTGTTTACTTTTGAATGCAGCATAGTACTCAGTGCGTTTTTTCTTTATTTTCTTACCACAGGTTTTCTTCTGCATGCTCATTTCAACAGCAATATCTTGTACTTTTTTCTGTTGTCTAATATTTTGATCCTCAAAATAATTTTCAAGAAGACTTTCTGCATGATCAGTAACCCTGTATTCAAGCTCATCTCCACTTATTGTTTCAGGTGAAAAAATCTGACCCATGCCAACACGAAAATTTTCAGTACATGTCAGAGCAATTGGCAGCAAATCATACTGTGTTGTCATGTTTATTTGCATGCTTTCATATAATGCATACATGTAAGTGATCAAATCATCTAAGGAACCGAATCTTATCAAAACTGAATATCCATTGCATGATGAAAGACCATTTTGACCATGAGAATGTGAATCAAAAAAATTGTACAAGCCATCTTTTTTGTATACTGCAGAACATATTGCACCAATCATAACCAGAACATATGAAGAAGATTGAAATGCTGTGTGCATTGACTGGTGAAGAGTTGGAGAAGATGTTGTGCTAAACTGCTGTACTGCAATGCCAGAAACAACATCTGACTTTATGATACATATATCTCTTTTGAAGACATTTACATTTTCTGGAATTTCATCAAAAGTTAACAATCTACTGGTGTATTTCCCTGTAGTTTTCAATGAGAATAAGATTTTTTTATAGAGAATATCTCCTTCAGTAAGTATTTGGTCCACCTCAGTACTTGAACAAGTATTTAAAAACTGAGCATGAATAAGGGCACAAAGAGCATTTGACACACACTGGCTTCCCCGAGATTCCACACTGAATCTGTCACTTCCTTGATGAAATGAGCCACAGATCAAAGAGTGTGAATGAAATGGTTTTAAGCTCTCAAAACAATGACTGCAAGGGCCAGGTAGAATACTATCAGTCACCCCTGTGGCAATGTCTTTGGTCAACTGACATTGTTCATTTCTTTGATTATGATCTGTACTTTGTGACTCTATTTTATAATCTTTGGTCAAAAGACATTGTTTATTCCTTTGATGTGCCTGCACGCTGACAGGTCTTGCCTCTATGAGGCCCTTGGTCATGACAGACTCGGAAGTCTGCACGAATTTAGGAGTCGACTCAGGAGTCAACCCGAATTTAGGAGTCGACTCAGGAGTCAACCCGAATTTAGGAGTCGACTCAGGAGTCAACCCAGTCTGGTAGTTGCAGCTTCTATCCAAAACTGTCCTTCGTGCTGCTGACCGTCTCCAGTTCTTTGTTCTAGGCATCCTGCACTATCACTGTCTTCTTTCTCAGTAACAGAAAACAACAGTTCACTATTTTAAAGCCAATCTATATCCAGAAAGATAACTTATACACCATCCAATCACAGAATATAAAACAATCCAATAATATCTCACACTTTTATAGTACTTTGTTGAAAACAATAGTTCATATAAAGCTTGATGTGATACCTATAAAAGAAACAGATATTATCAAACAGAACAACATATTCATGTCATGGTCTTGAAGGTCAGAATCTATCATACTTGTTTTATTTCATTTTGTTGAAAAGAACAGCTCATATTAAGCTTGAATTTACTCAAAAAAAAAACTATGAAACTGTATGAAATTATTCATGCTGTGTTATTCAAAATTGATAACATATATGTATTTGACCATTTGTTTGTTGTAATGTAATGACAAATTTAGAGCACAAGAGCCATTTTACAGAAAAATTAAGTATAATAAATTTTTCATGGAAAAATATAAACTGCAACAACAGCAGTGTCAAGAGCATTATGACAGTTATTGTATCTATAATTAGTATTATTATCATGTATACTGTAAGCTCTTACAGTTTAAACAAAGTAAATAGTAAAAGTATTCTGCATGATCAACAAGGCGATTACATTCCAGGAGGAGACCCATAGACTGCACTGGTGGAAGTATCATCTCTATTATTCAGCAACACTAATTTACAACTGTTTTAAACATTAAAATCAGTTGCTGCTGATGTAATAAAGAGAAATTGTTTGTAATAATGTCAGAATCATGTATAATTTTTACACCAGTGGCACTTTGTTACCTGGTACATGTTTGAAATATAACAGTATCCTTGTACAAATTATATTGAGGCAGATGCAATAAATTTTCAAATATTTTGAATTTTGGATGTCAAAAAAAAGAAAAAAGAAAAAAATCTGCAATAATGACTGCTGGCAAAGGCATCCCTAAAATGATACTGTTATATGGATAACTCCATGGGCACGCTTTCAAATCAGCCATTGCAAGACATTTATGACTTCCAAAGGCTTGGACAAGAAGTATTCTTGAAATCATTTTCTGTCAACAATGTTTCAAGTTGATTTGGGTTTTGCAGTCCAGTGATTAGCACTCTTGACATCAGATGATTGGATCTCTGAAAGCATAAAAGGGAATGAATAAAATTTCACATATTAATAGAGAGCAGTTAGAGAAAGAGCAGTAACCTAGAACCATAATACTATCACAATTAGTTTGGAGCTATAAGGACTCCCCGATAATTCTAATAAAAATAAATAAATAAATAAAATAAAGAACATATGAAAATAAAGCATTGTATAGTGTAAGAAAAATTCAGCGAAAGTTATTTGAGTATAATTTGCAAATGCCAGTTTCATAGATATATCAAGAACTAGCTGAATGCTCTTTCTCTGTCAGTGCATTGTCACAAAACAGGGCTAAACCAGAACATTCAATAGAAGTTTACAATCCCAACATTAATTCTGGAAAAGCTATACCAATATCCCACTTTCAACTAGTTGCTGGTTGCCTTATATGAGCATAGCAGCCATTTTAATCTTCTGCCTTGGACTGTTTGAACAAACTTTTAATCATGTGGTTGAAACTGGTCCAGAAGCTTTGAAGCAACATTTGAAACTGTCAAAATATGACACACCTTAATCAAAGGTCAGAGAATGTCCTTGACCTCTTGTACTCAGAAATCTTCATGTACTCATTTTGATGACTGTATATACCAATTTTTATCCTCTTTAATTTCCATGAACTCATATGTTCTAGTGTTCTCGCATATTAAAGTAACAGAAAGCATATTTGACATAACAAAATAAAGGTCAAGGTCAACCATAAAAATTATCTAGGTCAACCCAAGGCCACCATCTTAACTATCTTGGGCCAAAACTTTCCATGAAATCTAGTGTTCTAACATTTTCTCATATTTGACCATGCCATAAAAAGGTCTTGTGGTCAACCCAATGTCTTTGAATTATCTTGGTATAATTGGAGTACCCAATGCTACATACCAAGTTTCAAGACCATAAGTCAGTTGATTCTGCAAAAGATTTTTAAAGCTTTTTACCATAATTGGGCATAGCAGCCATGTTGGTCATGTAACTTGGACCAGTTGAAAACAAAACTTGTTCCCTCAACCCCTCGAGGCTTTATATGAAATCTGCTTACAATTGGCCCTGTCGCTTTTGAAAAGAAGTTTGAAATTGTCAATATATGAGAGTTCTGGGTCAAAGGTCAAAGAATGACCTTGACTTCTTGTACTTATAAATCTTCATAAACTCATTAAGATGAATTTATATACTGATATCTTCAAATCTTTCCATGAAATCTTATGATCTAGCCTTTTCCCATATTTGACCTTGCCTAAATTGGTCAAGGTCAACCAAAGGTCATCATTTAAATAATCTTGATAGAACTCAAGTACCCAATGCTTCATACCAAGTTTCAAGGCCATCGGCCTATCGGTTCTGGAGAAGAAGATTTTTAAAGCTTTTAACCATGTATGGGCAAGGCAGCCATGTTGGTTATGTAACCAGGACCGTTTGAACAAATTTTCATTCCCTCAACCCTTGGAGGCTCTATATGAAATTTGGTTTCATCTAGCCCAGAGGCGTTTGAGGAGATTGTTAGAAATTGTCAAAATATGAGAGTTCAGGGTCAAAGGTCTAAGAATGACCTTGACCTCTTGTACTCATAAATATAACTTCATGTATTCATTAAGATGAATGTATATACCGGGTCCAAATCCTCAAAACTTTCCATGAAATCTTATGTTCTAGCATTTTCCCATATTTGACCTTGCCTTAAAAAAGGTCAGCCCAGGGTAAAAATTAGAACACTCTTGATAGTACTCAAGTACCCAATGTTACATACCAAGTTCCAAGGCCATCAGTCAATTGGCTCTGGAGAAGATTTTTTAAAGCTTTTTACCAAATACATGTATGGGCGTGGCGGCCATGTTGGTAATGTGACCGGGACCGTTTAAACAAATTTTTGTTCCCTCAACCTCTAGAGGTGCTATATGAAATTTGGTTTCAATTGGCCCTGTGGCTTTTCAGGAGATTATTTGATATGGTCAAAATATGACAGTATGAAGATTTATGAGTACAGGAGGTCAAAGAATGACCTTGACCTCTTGTACTAATAAATCTTCATGTACTCATTAAAATGAATGTATATACCAATTTTTAGGCCTTAATCTTCAAACCTTTCCATGAAATCTTATGTTCTAGCATTTTCCCATATCTGACCTTGGAGTAAAAAATGTCAAGGTCAACCCAAGGTCATAATTTGAACAATCTTGATAGTACTCACCACCTATTGCTACATACCAAGTTTTAAGGCCATCGGTCAATTGGTTCTGGAATAGAAGGTTTTTAAAGTTTTATACCATATATGGGCATGGGAGGCATGTTGGTCATGTGACCTGGACTGTTTGAACAAATTTTCATTCCCTCAACCCTTGAAGACTGTATATGAAATTAGGTTAGAATCGGCCTAGTGGTTTTTGAGGAGATTGTTTGAAATTGTCAAAATATGAGAGTTAGGTCAATGCTCAAAGAATGACCTTGACCTCTTGTACTCACAAATCTTCATGTAGGCATTTAGATATATGTATATACAATTTTTAGGCCTAAATCTTCAAAACTTTCCATGATATCTTATGTTCTAGCATTTTTCTATATTTGACCCTGCCGTAAAAAAGGTCAAGGTCAACCCAAGTTCATAATTTGAACAATCTTAATAGAACTCTAGTATCCCATGCTACATACCAAGTTTCAAGGCCACTGGTCAATAGATTTTGGAAAAGAAGATTTTTAATGCTGTTTACCACATATGGGCGTGGTGGCCATGTTGGTCATGTGACCTGGACCATTTGAACAAATTTTCATTCCCTCAACCTCTGGAGGCTCTTTATGAAATTTGGTTTCAATTGGCCGAGTGGCTTTTGAGCAGATTGTTTGAAATTGCCAAAATATGAGAATTCTAGGTCAAAGGTCAAAGAATGACCTTGACCTCTTATACTCACAAATATTCATGTACTCATTAAGATGACTGTAGATACCAATTTTTAGCCCAAAATCTTCAACAGTTTCCAAGATATTTCATGTTGTAGCATTTTGCCATATAAAAGCACAAGGAAGCAAATTTGACCTTGCCGTAAAAAAGGCCAAGGTCAACCCAAGTTCATAATTTGAACAATCTTAGTAGTACTCGCGTACCCGATGCTACATACCAGGTTTCAAGGCCATCGGCCTATTGGTTCTGGAGAAGAAGATTTTTTTAGGTTTTTACCATATATGGGCATGGCGGCCATGTTGGTCATGTGACCAGGACCATTTGAACAACTTTTCGTTCCCCCTTCCTCTGGAGGTCACATATGAAGTTTGGTCACAATTGGCCCAGTGGTTTCAGAGGAGAAGTCGTTTGAAATTGTGGACGGACGGACGGACGACGGACGACGACGGACGACGACGGACGACGACGGACGACGGAGCCTTACCATCCTATAAGCTCCCCCGGAGCCGCTGGCTCAGGTGAGCTAAAAAATGTCCAAACAACCCCCACCCGCACCTACTGCAAGCACAGTAGGCCCTTGCCCTACTGTTATCCAAATTAGTAGGACGCCCCGGCACTGGAAGCTACTCTCAGCACCATCACACCACCCAACCGCCCCCACAAAAAAACAAAAACTATATACCCCCTATATACTTCGTATACCGGGGGTATAAAAAGCCTGTGACCTTATTGTAAAGGTTGTATATGACCCTAACATTAAGGTACAGTATTGTAAGCATTTAGGGGGATTAGATCTCACATGATAGAAAATATTTCAGTCATGATGAGCATTAGAATGCTGACAGGTACCAGCACTTTTGCACCTACTGAATCTATCTCTATGATGTTCAGCTTTAATATAATGATATATTGTGAAGTTATATGAGATTGATAAATGTAGGCGCTAGAGCAATGACAAAGTTTTTCTAAAAATAGCCACAGTGACCTTGACTTTGAGCCCAGCACCCTGAAATTCGAACTTACTCGAGATATTGTCATACCCTACATTTGAAAATCCATGGAGAAATGTAGGCCCTAGAGGGATGACAAAGTTTTTCTAAAAATACCCACAGTGACCTTGACTTTGAGCCCAGTACCCTGAAAGTTGGACTTGCTCGAGATATTGTCATACCCTACATTTGTGTGAAGTTATTTTAAAATCCATAGAGAAATGTAGGCGCTAGAGCAATGACATAGTTTTTCTAAAGGTAGCTACAGTGACCTTAACCTTGGGCGCAGCACCCTGAAAGTTGAATTTGCTCGAGATATTGTCATACCCTACATTTGTGTGAAATTATTTTAAAATCCGTTGAGAAATGAAGTTGCTAGAGCGATGACAGAAGGTGAACATACGTACATAAGTACGTACATACGTACTTACTTATGTACTGGACAAAACCTATATCCCCTCGCCACTTCGTGGTGCGAGAGGATAATAAACGTGTAATTCTGTGAAAATGCAGTTATAATTATTTGGACATCTTTAACCAAATACAGTTATTAACTAGAATGTGTCCATAGGACACGGATGCCCCCGCCTAGTGCCCTAAGTAAGATGGCGCCTTGTTTAAGGTACCGGCACTTGTAGGATAACTAGGTTCACAAAGGCAGACTTGTGACTGTAATATGTTATACCATTCTGTATCTTATCACAGAAATGGATGCCATGCAACTTTCCAAAAGAAATAGCCCGGAAACAAGTAACTTTTCTAAGACTAATAACAAACGGGAACCATTTTTGTATGAAATGAAGTTGAAAAAGGGCCATAACTCCAAAAGTAATTGGCAGATTTTACCCTAAATTGAACCTGACCTATATTTTATAATTATATATCTGTGTATAAAATATGAATCCAATACATTAATCTTTTCAAAGGATAAAGAACAGAAATCATTTAATTGTACAAAATAAAGTTGAAAAAGGGCCATAACCCCCATAATAATTGAGGGAATTTTCCCTAAATCAAACTTGACCTGTATTTTATCATTATATACCTGTGTATAAAATATAAATCCAATACACTTATCTTTTCAAAAGATAATGAATGGAAACCATTTTTTCATACAAAATGAAGTCAAAAAAGGGCCATAACTCCCACAATAATTGACGAATTTTACCCTAAATCAAACTTGACCTGTATTTGTATGATTATATACCTGTGTATAAAATATGAATTCAATACACCCATGTTTTCAAAGGATATCGAACGGAAACCATTTTAGTACAGGACGGACATACAGGACAGGACAGGACATACGTTCAGACAGCAGTGATACTATATGCCCCCCCCCCTCCCCCATTAAAAATGGCAGGGCATAACAACACCCTGATGCTATTTGACAATGACTATAAATGCTTACTTGTTCTGTAGATTTTCATTATCCTTTTGTAACTGATATAACTCTGAGCGACAATTTTTATCTTCTAAAAGGTAACTGTTCATTTGAGATCGTGCCTCTTGCTCGTAATTTCTACTAATTTGTAAATCAACCTTGAGTCTTTCGATATCATTTTCTAGCCTGAAAATATAAAAACACTATTGATACACTAAAACCAGTTGGTTTATGCTACATTCTACATATAAACTGAAATCAGTTTATTTGTGAAAATTCTCAAAGCTGGGTCAAGTAAAAATCATCATCCTTATTGTCCTAAAATGGAACAGTTTGTTTTACAATATATTTTTCATACCTACCATAATGACCCTAAATATTCGGACAGACAGGTCTGAGCAAACATTGCAGACCCAGATCCAAATGCTCCTGAAGGAGCAGTTTCATCAGTCTACAACGTTTGCCATTCACTGTGCATCATTTGGATGCATTAATGTGTGTAAAATCCTTTTTCAAAGATTTTTTGAACAATAATTATCAGGCTTTTGGGTGTCCGAAATTTTAGGGTCATTATGGTATATGTGCTTCATAGTTTCACTTTTACTGAGCCAATCATAAAGCACAGGTGGCAAATTCCTGGAGTTCCCAAAGAAAAACCAGCTACTTTTCACAAGCAGAACTTGGCTTTCTCTATTGTACATCAGCTGTTGTACACCATGTGAGGCTCAAATTCTTAGCCACAGTGCCAAAGAGGCCCTTTACAATGAAGTATTGCCTCAACTAGAGGTGGTAGTAAGCATGGCTTACTAAATACTCCCCGCATTTAGAACCTAATTTGCTTTTGTCATCCAACTTTTTCATATACACAACATTCAAGTTATATGATAAAAACCAGAGGACCAATGGTCCTGTAGCTCACCTGACACTTGGTCCTGGTATATATTTTAATGCTTTTATACATGTATATAGCACCAGGGCAGAGGCAGATAACCCCGCTCCCTTAAGGATTAATGTTGAGTCCCAATTCTATATACCAAGCCACAAGGTCACTGGGCCTTTGTTTCTGGACAAAGATTTCTGAAGGGTTTTTATCATATATGGGTGTGGCGGCCACCATGTTCATGTGACCATGACCATCTGAACAAACTTTGATTCCTTTGACCCAGTATTAAAGCTCTATATGAAATACAGTAATCATTTGTATAAACTATGATGGGCCTGAGTGCCCAATGCTACATACTGGTACCAAGTTTCAAGGTTATAGGCCTTTCGGTTCTCAAGAAAAAGACGTTTGAAGAGTTTTTACCATATATGGGCATGGTGGCCATCTTGGTCAAGTGACCAAGACCATCTGAACAAACTATGGTTCCTTTAAGCCGGTGAAGCTCCATATGAAATATGGCTTCAATTGACCCTAGTGGCCTCTGAGAAGATGTTTGAAAATGTTGACGGGTGACACAATCTCAATGACCATGTACAAAAGACAAAGAATGACCTTGACCTTTAACAACTAAATATCTTCATCTGGTCATTTAGTCAACCATATATACCAAATATTGCACCTTAGACTTAAATAGTTTCTGAAAAATCCACTGTTTAAGAATTTTCCCATATAAAAGCCTACATAATGTACCAAAGTTGACAGTGTCATAAATTAGGTCAAGGTCAACGCACAATCATTTGTATAAACTATGATGGGCTTGAGTGCCCAAAGCTACATACCAAGTTTCAAGGTCATACGCCTTTTGGTTCTGGAGAAGAAGATTTTGAAGGATTTTTACCATATACTGGCATGGCGGCCATCTTGGTCAAGACCCCGAGAACAAACTTTTATTCCCTGATCACACTTAGACTCCATATGAAATTTTGCTTCAATCAGACCAGTGGTTTCAGAGGAGAAGATGTTTTGAAAATCTTGATAACGGACAGACCGACAAAATGACCTTGACCTTCAGTGACAAAAAGTTTCCCATATAAAGGCCTAACATACCAAAGTTGACCATGTCGTAAATTAGATCAACGTCAATGCAAGGTCATCATTTGTATTAACTATGATGGGCCCGCATGCCCGATGCTACATACCAAGTTTCAAGGTCATAGGCCTTTTGGTTCTAGAGAAGAAGATTTTTGAAGGGTTTCTACCATATATGGGCATGGCGGACATCTTGGTCATGTCACCCAGACCCCGGGTATAAACTTTCGTTCCCCTATCCCACTGAGACACCATATGAAATTTGGCTTTAATCGGCCCAGTGGTTTCAGAGGAGAAGATGTTTGAAAATCTTGATGACGGACAGACCGACAAAATGACCTTGACCTTCAGTAACATTTTATCTTCATCTGGTCATTTAGTTGACCATCTGAACAAACTATGGTTCCTTTAAGCCGGTGAAGCTCCATATGAAATATGGCTTCAATTGACCCTAGTGGCCTCTGAGAAGATGTTTGAAAATGTTGACGGGTGACACAATCTCAATGACCATGTACAAAAGACAAAGAATGACCTTGACCTTTAACAACTAAATATCTTCATCTGGTCATTTAGTCAACCATATATACCACATATTGTACCTTAGACTTAAATAGCTCCTGAGAAATCCACTATATAAGTGTTTTCCCATATAAAGCCTAAAATACCAAAGTTGACCATGCCGTAAATTAGGTCAAGGTCAACGCAAGGTCATCATTTGTATAAACTATGATGGGCCCGCATGCCCGATGCTACATACCAAGTTTCAACGTCAAAGGCCTTTTGGTTCTGGAGAAGAAGATTTTTGAAGGGTTTTTACCATATATGGGCATGGCGGCCATCTTGGTCATGTGACCCAGACCCCGGGTATAAACTTTCGTTCCCCCATCCCACTGAGACTACAAATAAAATTTGGCTTCAAATCTCCCCCGTGGTTTCAGAGGAGAAGATGTTTGAAAATCTTGACGATGGATGGTCTGACAGAATGACCTTGACCTTTAAAGACATGATATCTTCATCTGGTCATTTGTTTGACCATGTATACAACATATTGTACCTTAGACTTAAATAGTTTCTGAGAAATCCACTGTTTAAGCGTTTTCCCATATAAAAGCCTAACGTACCAAAGTTGACCATGCCGTAAATGAGGTCAAGGTCAATGCAAGGTCATCATTTGTAAAAACTATGTTGGGCCCGCATGCCCGATGCTACATACCAAGTTTCAAGGTCATAGGTCTTTTGGTTCTGGAGAAGAAATTTTTGAAGGGTTTTTACCATATATGGGCATGGAGGCCATCTTGGTCATGTGACCCAGACCCCGGGTACAAACTTTCGTTCCCCCATCCCACTAAGACTCCATATGAAATTTGGCTTCAATCAGACCAGTGGTTTCAGAGGAGAAGATGTTTGAAAATCTTGACGACGGATGGTCCGACGGAATGACCTTGACCTTTAGTGACATAATATCTTCATCTGGTCATTTAGTTGACCATGTATACCAAGTATTATACCTTAGACTTAAATAGTTTCCGAGAAATCCACTGTTTAAGCGTTTTCCCATATAAAAGCCTAACGTACCAAAGTTGACCATGCCGTAAATTAGGTCAAGGTCAACGCAAGGTCATGATTTGTACAAACTATGATTGGCTCGCATGCCCGATACTATATACCAAGTATCAAGGTCATAGGCCTTTTGGTTCTGGAGAAGAAGATTTTTGAAGGGTTTTTACCATATATGGGCGTGGCGGCCATCTTGGTCATGTGACCCAGACCCTGGGTACAAACTTTCATTCCCCCACCCCACTGAGACTCCATATGAAATTTGGCTTTAATCGGCCCAGTGGTTTCAGAGGAGAAGATGTTTGAAAATCTTGACGACGGATGGTCCGACCTTGACCTTTAGTGACATAATATCTTCACCTGGTCATTTAGTTGACCATGTATACCAAGTATTGTACCTTAGACTCAAATAGTTTCTGAGAAATCCACCGTTTAAGCGTTTTCCCATATAAAAGCCTAACGTACCAAAGTTGACCATGCTGTAAATTAGGTCAAGGTCACCGCAAGGTCATGATTTGTATAAACTATGATGGGCCCGCATGCCCGATACTACACACCAAGTATCAAGGTCATAGGCCTTTTGGTTCTGGAGAAGAAGATTTTTGAAGGGTTTTTAACAATATATGGGCGTGGCGGCCATCTTGGTCATGTGACCCAGATACCCCGAACAAACTTTCGTTCCCCCAACCCATGGAGGCTCCATATAAAATTTGGCTTTGATCGGCCCAGCGGTTTTGGAGGAGAAGATGTTTGAAAATGTTGACGGACGGACGACGGATGCCTGGCTATACTATAAGCTCACCTATGAGCCTAAAGGCTCAGGTGAGCTAAAAAACTAGAAATGTGTCCATATGACACGGATGCCCCCGCCTAGTGCCCGAAGTATGATGGCGCCTTGTTTAAGGTACTAGCACTTGTAGCATAACTAGATTCACAAAGGCAGACTTCTGTGGTACATGTTTTATTGCTTTCCTTGGGCAGATGTATTGTACTTCTTGGATCAAGAGAAGTGTGTGTGTGTGGGGGGGTGTGGGTGTGTGTGTGTGTGTGTGTGGGGAGGGGGGGGGGGGGGCATGACTGATATGTGATGACATTCTGTATCTTATCACAGAAATGGGTGCCATGCAACTTTCCAAAAGAAATAGCCCGGAAACAAGAAACTTTTCAAAAACTAACGAACGAAACCATTATTGTATGAAATGAAGTTGAAAAAGGGCCATAACTCCCACAATAATCGACAGATTTTGCCCAACATCGAACTAGACCTGTATTTTATGAGTATATACCTGTGTATAAAATATGAATTCAATACACCAATGCTTTCAAAAGATATCGAACGGAAACCATTTCTTCATACAAAATGAAATCGAATAAGGGCCATAACTCCCACAATAATCGACAGAATTTGCCCAACATTGAACCTGACCTGTATTTTATGAGTATATACCTGTGTATAAAATATGAATTCAATACACCAGTGCTTTCGAAAGATATCGAACGGAAACCAATTTTTCATACAAAAAGAAGTTGAAAAAGGGCCATTACTCCCACAATAATCAACTGATTTTGCCCAACATCAAACTTGACCTGTATTTTATAATTATATACCTGTGTATAAAATATGAGTTCAATACACCAATACTTTCAAAAGATATCGAACGGAAACCAATTTTTCATACAAAATGAAGTCGAAAAAGGGCCATAACTCCCACAGTAATCGACGAATTTTACCCAACATCGAACTTGACCTGTATTTTATAATTTTATAGCTGCTTATGAAATATGAATTCAATATACCAATGCTTTCAAAAGATATTGAACGGAATCCATTTCGTACGTACGCTACGTACGTACGGACAGCGGTGATACTATATGCCCCCCCCCCCCCCCCCCCCCCCCCCCCCATTTTTAATGGCGGGGGCATAACAATGACATTCATCACAACAATGAAATTTGGCATGTTAGGTAAAATATAATGTTTCACTCTATTCTACTTTTTCAACTGACTTGAAAAATGAACATAACCACTTCCTGTTTGTAAATGATGTAAGCGATGCAGAATAAATACTGCCATTCCGGTACAAAGTTGTTGGTCATTACAAAATTCTTCATAATGTCAATTTCATCATCACTTATGTATGTTTCTATTGCTATTTTGGACTCTATGACTGCAAATTCATTTGGAGGTGTCTGGGTACATGCCCATAATTTTTAGCCATTTTTACAAAGCGGAACAACTTTACTGACTTCATGTTTGTTTACCTTGAGAAGAAACCACTTCCACAAACAACAAATTAGATCCTAAAGGAACAAATTCTTTTCTATAAGAGTTGACCTCTATTAAGAAGGGAGGCCTAACAGAAATAGCAGAATTGCTTCTCCTGAAAGTTATCCTTTTATCTTAAATATAATATTTGTTAAGTTTTGATTTGGGTTTTTTATTAATTTTTGTTCTTTGAAAAGGTTCTTGAACTAATAACCGTACAGAAGGAAGGCAAAACTGAAAACTGCAGAGTTGCTTCCCCTGAAAGTGTAGCCATTCACCTTAATATAAACAACACTGTTGTAAAAGACAAAAAAAAAAAAAAAAAAAAATAAAAGCACCACTGTACTTTAATGTTTTTATTATAAAATTCCAACAAGTTGGTTTAACCATCCTTAAAATTTAACAGTATATACGAGGGGCGTTCGAAAAGTAATGCAAATGACGTAATTTCTCGGTAACCAATATAAAAACAGAACTTCTGATTGCAAAAACACATAAAGCTATGATATACGTAGGAAAGTCTGCAAACACGGTGTATTTTTTAAAAAAGGGCGCATTTTTATCATCTTTGAAAGAGGTATACCCTAAAGACACTGCAGAATTTTAGTTTAGTAGGTCGTAATTTATATATCGTCAGTCTTTGATTTTTTTTTATTTTTGCTACTTAAAGACAGTGCCCAGGCAATGTTGTCCTGTAAATATCGCGGAAATTATTTTAAATCTGGGTTCCATTCTGGCCCGGGAATATGGATTATGTAGCAAATCCATAGTAGCAAATTCCCCCTTTCTACCAAAAATTAAATGATTTCGTAATGAAAACAAGTGTATTAGCATTCAAAATCTTGTCAGCAAGAGCATTTACACGGGTCAACGAAAACCTGTCAATAAATTCAAATTAATGCCAAAAACGAAGCCTCTACAAGCTTTTAAAAATGACGTTAACGTATATTTCAATAACGTCATAAGAATTGCGCATTGCTTTGCCAGGAATAAATCGATAACAGTTGCCACCCTTCTACCTTTTGTATGAATATTGTAGGCAACAATGGACAACTAACTGACAAAGATTAATTTTGTATTTGCAATGATATTTGACTTGAATGCCCAACACTGAAATGATTTTACATATGAAAATAGCCCAGTGGTATGACAGGGGCCTAATAAAATGTGTTGTAAGACAATATGGAAAGGTGTCTTTGTACAGCGTTTGGTATCATTGTAAAGACAAAATGTAGTGTTTTCAGCATATGCATAGCATTTGTACCCAGTTTTCCCCTAAACAAAGTTATAAGGCCATTTGCATTACTTTTCGAACGCCCCTCGTACTTACACCTGGTCTGTTCGGCTGATTATCACCCCCTGATTCATTACCAGTGACAACCTCTGAAATAATAATATCGAAACCATCAGTCATGATACTCAGCTGTTTTGTATATGTTTTTATCAAACAAAACTAACATTGTCGATTCGAATCATAACTGGCTTCTTCCCATTTAGATGCCAAAACGTATTTTGTGGAAAAGAAAAATATGTAATACTGATTTTTAACCACATCTGAAGCTCCAATTCTGTAAAAGTGTGTATCATAATCACAGTAATATCTACTGTAAAATTTGTAAGTACAAAAATGTATTATGACAGATAGGGCTGAGCAAGCAGGGTAGACCCACATCAGACTGTTCCTGAAAAAAGCAGTCAGATCAGGGTCTACACTATTTGCCATTTCATCTGCATCTTTTGAATACATTATTGCATTGTAAAACCAAACTGTTTCATTTTTTTGACAATACTGACCAGTATGTTAGGTCTTCCGATTCTTAGAATCAGTACTCTTTATTCAAATTAATATCCTCACATCCTCTCACCAGCATACAGAATGGATTTCATGCATGCGCCACCAGGTGCCTTTCCTCACTCAAACAGATTAACGAGCTGCAACACGAGCAAACCAACAAAGTGGCATGTGTGCCCAGGGAAGACGGCACCTGCCAAGTTTAATCACAGTCTTTGCTGTATGCATGGAGATAGCTTAGATCCTTAGCTACCCTGTAGGTGCACAGGAAAGACTCTGATCAGGCTGGGCATCCCCCTAGACTGATCTGAGTCGTCGCTTGGCATACATGCCACTTTGTTGGTTTTCTCATGTATCAGCTCAATTGATCAATGTCAGCCAGAACACAAAGCCCATCTGTTTTACAGTTAATTATTTACCGGATCCATACCAGTCTGACGACTGGACTGCCATGGATGGTACTGAAAGCTGTTCTCAAAACAAAAAGGCAGTTTCAGAATTATATAGGGTGAAAGGATATTGAACATGTGAAAAAAAGGCAGCCACAGCTACAGCTTGAATAATTCTTGAGAACTAAACAACTTACGATGGGTGGGTTAACAGAAGGCATGCAGACATGGGTACTGGCTGCTCTTTTCTGTGCTTCAATCGCTGTTCTGAAAGCTTTGTAGCCACTTAGCTCGTAGCCGGTACCGTCAGACTGAGTCTCATCACAACATTTTCTCTCACATTGGGAGACGGAACAGTTCTCTTTAATATTTACAGGGCCTAAAATAGGATCTGAAAAATGTAATATCTCACAATGTCATGATGGAAACTTTCAACAGGGCAACTTTTGGATATGCTTATATTAGAGGAAGTATTTGTGAAGTTTTGATCGTGAATGGTTCTTCAGATCGATTTTTGAAGTGTATGAGCACACCTCCATGTTTTCCACCATTTTTACAAAGGGGAACAACTTTTGTGACTTCCTGTTTGCCTCTCTGGATGACAAAGCTCATCCAAAATGGGGTCTACTCTTAGAGAAGAAAGACTTTGCTAATAGTGCAATCTCTTTCCTTCAAGAGTTGACCCCTATTTAGAAGGGAGGCCTAAACAGAAATAGCAGAATTGCTTCTCCTGAAAGTTATCCTTTTATCTTAAATATAATATTTGTTAAGTTTTGATTTGGGGTTTTTATTAATTTTTGTTCTTTGAAATGGTTCTTTGACCGTAATCAGCATTTCACCATATTTTTATATTCACAATTCACAAAAATGAGACTTTACCGAATATTTCTTGGCTAACTGTATCTGAACAGCTGTGTAAATGTATGGAAACAGAACATTTGCATTTTTTTTTTACTATGGTGTTCTTCAAAATTAAGCACCTGTTAAGTGTAAGTCATTACAGAAATACTTACTTTTAGTTGTAGGACGAGGTGTTGTATGTGAGGGAACAATGACAGGAGCTGTTGTTTTACTGCTCGGTATAGGACTAACAAAGGGAATGTTTGTACCACTGTAAATATACAATACAAAATTTACTAAAACCACCACAATTTATGTGATTATAATAATAACTAAACCAAAAAGTTGTTGTTATTCTTTAGTATATTACAGATCTTCAAGCAATAACATTAACATGGTATCTGATATCTGTTCATTTTTCAGAGATAAATATTTTGTGACCCCTAAATTTAGCTGTGTCACTATGTTCCGTTGAGGGTTAAAAATCTATGTTTTAAGGAGAATTCAGAAAAATCATTCAGAATTCTCGTCAGAAGTCTCAGCATATTCCGGACCTCTGTTATTAAATCTTTTATTAACCCTATTGCACTCAGAATGGCCAAAACTCTATAGAGTTTTGGCCATTCTGAGTGCAATAGGGTAAAAGCAAAATCACATACTGCTTATGCAGTTGTCTCCATTAAAATTTCTACATGGTTCTTTATAACCATGTTTTGAGGAAGTGATTCTGTATATGACTATCTATAGCCCACTGGTTTGTTAAACATCAACATAAATTGTAACTTCCAAATAAACTGAACAATGAACAATGTTCATTGCACTCTAAGCGTGGAAAATAAACAACATCATAATAAAGAAACCATTTCAATTTAAGATATATATATGATTCATGAAGTATAAATATCATGGCCTGTTTGTTCAAAACTAACGACGTCATTACTTAATGTTTCATTTAAACTTCAAACCATTTCTATCTTAAATACATCAATATTTTTTGTTGGAAAAATGTGAAAAGCTTTTGCACTGCAACATTTTTTCAACAAAAAATATCAGTGTATTTGGTTATAAAGTTGAAAAACACTTAAGAGGATGACCTCTAAATGAGCTTGTTACCCTAACCCTGGTTTGAACAACTGGGCCTTGTTTGGTATTCCAGCAGCTGTACAGTACAAAGATTTCACAGACTTCAAAATATAATCCCATTCCCGCAAGAGGTGGAAATGAGCCAGGACACATCAAAACCAACAAATGGCATGTGCACCAAGCAAAGACTCATATCAGGCTGGGCATCTGTCCAATCTGATCAGACTCTTCACTGTGCACTTAAACCGTAGCTAAAGGTCTAAGCTAGCTCCATGCATGTAGTGAAGACTCTGATCAGATTGGGTGGATGCCCAGGCTGATGTTAGTCTTCGCCAGGCGCCATACCACTTTGTTGGTTTTGTCATGTCAAGGCTCAAAAATTTCAACCATTAATGGGGTACCATTACAGACAGCCTTTCCATATCACCTACAGTCCCATCATCCTGATATGACTGAAATACTATTGAAAAGGATGTAAACTCTCAAGTCATCCATCCATCCTAATCTAAATCGACCATGGATTAATGCTAGGAGAGTGAAATAAATTTTACATGTTTCCCACTTTCAGATTTTGTTTCACTTACCCTGTATCCTTATACTGGTTATTTATTGTTGTGGAATGATGTTTCTCATTCTACTGCTCGAGTATATACAAAACTGTGATTGAAATGAGACTGAAAATAGAAAGTGCATGTCAAGTAGTGTTGAATACTGGCCACAGGTTCATAACTGATCATCATCATTTGAGCCGCCACCTACCAAAACAACGAAGTGGCATGTGCATCCAGCAAAGACTTAGATCTGCCTGTGCATCCATGCAGTCTGAAAGGAGTCTTTGCTTTGCACTTAAAGAGTAGCTAATGGTCTAAGCTACCTCCATGGGAACACAAAAGACTCTGCTCTGGCTGGGTGGATGCCCATGCTGGTCTATGCCCTCACTGGGTGCCCATGCCACTTTGTTGGTTTTCTGGTGTTGTGGCTCATTTGTTTTGTAAACACGACCAATATATTAAAATTTCAACATTTTCAACCAGCTTTCAAGTTATTAAGATTACAGAATTTAAATTGATTTTAAGATTTATTTTCTACAAGACTACTGTATTGTTTCAGCTCTCTCTCCTTGGTGTGGCGAGAAAAAATCCAAAACTCATGCAAATTCCCTGTCATGAAGATGCTGCATGCTTTTGTAAAAATTTACAATGTAAATGGACTGGTTCTTTGGTATTTACTTGATAAAATGAAAAATTTGCAAGGGAAAAATAGTCTGGGTGTTTAATAATACCAGTGGAGATTTAACAAGAAAATCTGCTGGGAACATACATGTCTATGTGTGCAATTTTCAATTAAACAATGCCTTACTGAATGGATGAAGGTGAAATACTGAAATGTGCTTAAGTATTGGGACACCCAAAAATAATAAATTTTCCATTTGGGACAAATGGAAAATTAATTATTTTTAGGTGTCCCAAAATTAAGGCACATTACGGTAATCATTAGACATGAGAATACCACCAGCAAAAATGAACACAAACCTGCAGGTCTATGTCAGTCCCAAGTACCGTAATCGCCCCATTTACCGCACGGTGCACTTAACTCTTTCAAAATTGCAACAAAAAAGGTGTGGTTAAAAACGTTTCTAATAACCGCACACTCATAACGAAAAAAAAACCAACAAATGAACAGTCAAAATAGTCGGCAATACGGATTGGGGTGTTCGAAGTGTCATGAAAATATTTAGTGTTCGAACTATTTGAATTGCCAATTTCTGGGAGAAAAACGATCTCATGTCAAGTCGCAAATTATATCTCATACCTCTCAGTATTAAATATGTCCTCCTTATGTATGTTTTTCATTCTCTTCATCCTTCTTCAATATTCCAAATAAATAAGCTGGGCCATGTAGCGCAATCGGTAGGGCACCTGACTCATAAGTCAGAGGTCCTGGGTTCGATACCCGGTCTGGCCACATACTTTCGTTTCTCCTTCCGCTGATTCACAGTTGTCAATTACTGGCGAAAGTATGTGCACTTAGTACTGGTTAACCGCTTAGGAAGTCTAAGCCTGCCCAGGAATAGTGTGGTTAGGTCCCGACATGTCCATAGCTGTTTACCTTGGACGTAAAGCAATAAATCAATCAAAAAACCAAAATAAATATTTCGAAAGAAAGGAAAGTATTTCAACACATTTACGATGACCTAATATGTGATGTGATTGTTTAAACACATTAGGTAAGTTTGTTAGTGCTCTGGCTATTCATTCACCACAAGTTCACGGGCTTCTATTAATAACACACACATTCTAATTCTGGAAGATGGGGTCCTTTTGATCTTTCCTATTTCTTTCTGCCCTATATTACGTCCAAGGGTGCAGAAATATTGGCAATGTGTCATGAGAAAGGTACCGTATTACATGTGCAAACAGCAAAGCCTTAGACCAGTCTGCGCATCTTTAAACAATTATTTTGCAAACTATCGGCGAATCCTGGAGATTTGTTAGACTGATCACTGTTCGCAAATGCACTGTATGGTGTGGGTGTTTGCTGATCGGATGTATTCTGAGGCCCTTTTGAGGCCCACGAACCAGCTATGTCAATGATAAACCTATCCTATGGCTATCGTGAACTTTGTTTAAATGCACAGACCATGCATATGCGCAGGCTGGTCGCTTCGTTCAGTTTGCCATGTATTCAGACTGATTTTGTCAGGAAGCAAGAGTTTGTCGTTATGACAATTTATTTCTTTTGCAACCCGGGTTTCTCATCTGCCGTTCATGTATCTTTCCCAAACGCACTTTGGTGCATGTGCACATTATCGCTATATATGAGAAATATTGCTCTTGAGAAATGGCGCTTTTTTGCAGGTACGAAAGGCAAAGACTCAGTTCAGCCTGCGCACCCCCGCAACCTCATAACTTCGTAAGCTCGATCCTTCTCGGATCAACATGTACATTCCCATTGTTGATGCAGACAGAGAATACGCTAATCAGATGGCGCAGATGTGTAAGCTGATCCGAGTCCGCTGTTCGCACTCATAACACTTCAGCCAGCTTCGTAAATATCGGCGAGGATGCCCGATTGACAGACCGATAGAGTTGCTCACTTCGAACATTGCGTCGGGAAAACAAAACTGAAAACACTGTAGCTGTTGAAACAGTAATGGAAAGTTGAACTTGATGCATTTTGTGAGTTTCAAAAGGAAGAAGCAGTGAGCGCTTGTGCATTTTTTCCGGAAATGGCCTTGGTGTGCGGTAATAGGGGCATGTGCGGTAAATGGGGCGATTACGGTATTATGGAATTTCAACTCACCAGAAAGCCATGATACATATAAGAATAATAATAGTGATCTGTATGAATCTGTTACTGCACCAACTGTTAGCTCTGAAGTTTCAATGTTCTGGGGCCTATGAAAAGGGAGATATGGGGCTGCAGGCAAAAACTAAACATGTGGTACGTTTTCCTGAAAGTAGGTCACAGTGACCCAGTTTTGTTGGAGGTGACATGGACTGTTAAGGTGGATGCACTGATGAAGTTTCAATGTTCTGGGGCCAATGAAAAGGAAGATATGGGGCTGACCTCAAAAACTAAATATGTGGCACTTTTTCGTGAAAGCAGGTCACAGTGACCTAGTTCTGTTGGAGGTGACCTGAGGTGGGTAAGGTGCATACACTGATGGAGTTTCAATGTTCTGGGGCCTATGAAAAGGGATATATGGGGCTGCAGACGAAAACTATTAAATATATGTGGTACTTTTTCGTGAAAGTAGGTCACAGCAACCTAGTTTTGTTGGGGGTGACCTGGAGTGATAAGGTGCATGCACTGATGAAGTTTGAATGCTCTGGGGCCTATGAAAAGGGAGATATGGGGCTGCAGACAAAAACTAAATATGTGGTACTTTTTCGTGATAGTAGTTCAGTGACCTAGTTTTGTGGGAGCCAATTAGTGTTTTTGTGGGGAATAGTGTGATGAAGTTTCAAGGTCCTAGGGTCTATCAAACTCAAGATATTGCTGTTAACGAAGGGACGGACAGAAGGATGGACTGACACACCAACACCAAACGGGGGACTATATCTCGCTGACCGCAAGCGGGCTCGATAACAAGACCTGTCATTGGGAAAGGGTAGCTTGCTTGACGGCGCCTTGCCCATCACATAAAAAACATTAACGTAAAACTTTAACATTTTGCTAACGCCAACGCCGCTGCCGCAAACACCGATGCTGACACCAACTCCAACGCCGACTCAGGGGGTAGTACAATAGCTCTTCCTGAACTTCCCGACATGACCTTGCCCCTGTGCACAAGTCCAGAGTTGCACAAGCACTATTCTTGAGTGCAAGTTCGAGCAGTTAAATCACTGCCATACAGTCCAGACCTGGCCGCAAGTGATTATCTGTTTCGAAATTTGAAGTCCCACTTGCGTGGAAAGAGATTTCGGGACAATGATGAGCTCAAGGCTTCTACAGAGGCTTGGTTTGAGGACCAAACAGACGACTTTTATTTCAAAGGCATAGACTGCTTAACAGAAAAGTGGGTCAAATGCATTGAAGTAAAGGGGGATTATATTGAAAAATAATGTTGATTGGTTGGTTGATTTGATGCTTAACGTCCACGGTAAACAACTAAGGTCATGTCGGGACGGTCAGTTAACCTAACCACACTATTCCTGGGCAGGCTTAGACCTCCTAAGCGGTTAACCAGTACTAAGTGCACATACTTTCGCCAGTAACTGACAACTGCCCTTCTTGAATCAGCGGAAGGAGAAACGAAAGTATGTGGCCAGACCGGGATTCGAACCCAGGACCTCTGACTTACGAGTCAGGTGCCCTACCGATTGCGCTACCCGGCCCGGCCGAAAAATAATGTTGAAACCATCTTCCAATCAGTGAGTTAAACCCCGAGGTCTACGAACTTATTGAACTCCCCCCGTATCTGTAAACATATTCAGTTCACCTTATTAACAACTAAAAGATATTTCACTTCACTTCCACTGGAAAGTTTGAAATCTCCCATTTCCCACACAGCGTCAGGTAACACTTTTCGTATTTCCTGAGCAATAACTCTGGTGTCTTTCCGATGGCTCTCTGGCATGCCCACATGATCAGCACAGTCATCACTGAACTTGTAATTATAAATCTTCATTTCCTGGACTTTCTTGAGCTGTTCTTTAGAGTCAACCTGTAAAAAAGAGAATGGTAATCATTGCAAAATTATTTCCCCTTACATAACTTGATTATCTCCCTTAGTAAAAAAATACATGAAGGTAAGGGAGGTTAATGTTTATTTCCTTTATCATAAAAGGGGGGGGTATCAATAAGGTGGGTTTTCTGCATCCTACCAATGTTTTCTTTTTTTAACTGATGGTATACTCTAATGTGTCTAGTTTATTGAACCATATGTGACTTTGGTCGGAAAGCCCTACTAACTGAGCTATGGGTTCAAAGAAGTGGGTGGGGTAATCCAACATGGTTTTAGCCTGTCTTGTAAAAACATTCTCATTTGGTAGAAGAGTACAGCAGACAGACAGGATTTGATAAAATGATTAACAGAACATCTAAACTACATTTCCATATCATTTTATTTGGTTTAATTTGAACATATGTTGTCAAAAAAGACTTCCTTTGACATTCAACATTTTTTTTATATTTTTGTCCTCAATTTTCAATATTTCTTGGCCTTATGGTTAAATAAACAGACCAGTTGTCATCAAACTAATGTCAAGGAAGCACCCTGACCAGGACATTCGGATGATGTGACCAGAATTTCACAACCACCTAGTTTTCATGGTTGACTGAACACATAAAATTGCTCAGAAGATGTTTTTTTTCATTTAATTTTGACCTAGAATTAGGAACCTTTGGCCAAATTACCATTTTAACTGCTATATTATGCCCTACACCCCTGTCACTAAAGGTGAAAGAATACATATTGGCTTCAGATCGGATCTCCTTGGCGTCTGCATCTGTGTCTGGGTCACATACTTTGACCTTGGAAACAAGGTCAAGGTCAGATTTTGATGACCTTGACCTTGTTTCCAAGGTCACAGAAGGACTTAATATGTGACACATACACAATTGCAGATGCCAACGAGATCCGCACTGAAGCCAATATGTATTCCCTCACCTTTAGTGGCGGGGGCGTGGGGCATAATATAGCAGTTAAAATAGTAATTTGACCAAAGGTTCGTAATTCTAGGTCAAAATAAAAAGAAAACCATCTTCCAAGCAAGTTTATGTGTTCAGTCGACCATGAAAACTATGCTATTGTGATATTCTGGTCACATCATCTGAATGTCCTTCTCAAGGTACTTCCTTGACATGAGTTTGATGATAACATGTCTGTTCATTTAACAATAAGGCCAAGAAATATTGAAAATTGAGGTCAAAAATATCAAACCAGAGGACCATTGGTCCTGTAGCTCACCTGAGTCCATTCATCCTTAGCACTCAAGAGTAAGAAACACTGAAGTAAGTTGTACAATTCAGCCTAATTTCAACTTTGACTGAGTTGTTATGCTTGTCCTAGTAAATATTAGCAAGTTTGATGAAGTTACAATAAAAAAAAAAACATGTTTGTAAAACTTTTTGCCTAAATATTGCAGTAACACAGAAATAAATGCCAATTTGCACTTTTCCAAATACAAGTTTATGGAAACTTTAAAATGCCATAGTAATGAAACCATGTAGGCAACAATAATAAAAAACAATCTTTACGTAGTGGCTAATGTCATGAACATGTATGCAAAGAATCAGCTTCATCCCCCTAAATGGTTTTTGAGGAAAAGATTTTTAAATATTTTTTTCCAAAATATTTCCTTAATATTGCCATGGCAACAAATCATATTCGGCAATTTTGGACAAAATTAATAGGAATCATAGAGGACTACTCAAGCAACATTTCTGTAGATAAAAAATCCAAAAATAACTGCAGGGAGATAGCAAAAACTGCAGCTTTCCATTTTTCCCATTATATTTAAACGGAAACTATAAGTTGTCATACCAACCTATCCGCTGAAGCAATTGCCATAAAAAAATGTGATTCTATAGAGGCTTGTACAAAGATCCGTTCTGTAAAGTTTGAGCTTTATCGGCAACATAGTTTCTGCAAAAATGATATTTTAATATTTTTTCTATTTTTAACCATTCGGTTGCAATGGCAATCAGCCAAATTGTGCAATTTACATTAATTTCATGTGGTTGATAAAGGACTACTCAAGGAACATTTCTGTAAAAGTTTTGTCAAAATATCTGCAGTGACATAGCAATAAATACAAATTTTCAATTTTCCCATTATAAGTCAATGGCAACTTTAAGTTGCCATAGCAATCAAACTGCTGGAGCAATTGCCAAGAAAAACAGTTTTTTTATAGACGGTAGTACCTAGATCCTTTCTGTGAAGTTTGAGCTTTATTGGTTGTATAGGTTCTGAGTAGATGATTTTTGAAAATCTTTTCTATTTTTAACCATTCGGTTGCCATGGCAACCAGCCTAATTGTGCAATTTACATTAATTTCATGTGGTTGACAGAGGACTACTCAAGGAACATTTCTGTAAAGGTTTTGTCAAAATATCTGCAGTGACATAGCAATAAATGCAAATTTTCAATTTTCCCATTATAAGTCAATGGCAACTTTAAGTTGCCATAGCAACCAAACTGCTGGAGCAATTGCCAAGAAAAACAGTATTTTTATAGACGGTAGTACCTAGATCCTTTCTGTGAAGATTGACCTTTTTTGGTTGTACAGTTTCTGAAGAGATGATTTTTGAATATTCTTTCTATTTTTAACCTTTCGGTTGCCATGGCAACCAGCCTAATTGTGCAATTTATATAAATTTCATGTGGTTGATAGAGGATTACTAAAGGAACATTTCTGTACAAGTTTTGTCAAAATATCTGCAGTGACATAGCAATAAATGCAAATTTTCAATTTTTCCCATTCAAGTCAATGGAAACTTTAAGTTGCCATAGCAACCAAAGTTCTGAAGGGATTTGGATAAAAAACAGTATTATTGGTTCCCCCTGCCTATAGATGCTATATATGAAATTTGGTAACAATGGGCCTTGTAGATTCAGAGGAGATGTCTTTTGAAAATATTGACGGACGACGGACGACGGACGGACGGACGACGGACGACGGATGCCTGCCTATACTATAAGCTCACCTGTGAGCCTTCGGCTCAGGTGAGCTAACAAGAGGGCCATGAGGCCCTGAATCGCTCACCTGAACAATTGACAAAGTGGGTTTTTCTGCAACTGTCAAAATATGAGTCTTGGGTCAAAAGTCAAAGAATGACCATGACCTCTTGTACTCATAAATCTTCATGTACTCATTTAGACAACCATATAAACCATTTTTCAGGCCAAAATCTTCAAAACTTTCCATGAAATCTTATGTTCTGGCATTTTCCCATAAAAAGGTCAAGGTAAACCCAAGGTCATCATTTGAACAGTCTTGGTAGTACTCTAATACTACATGCTACTTACCAAGTTTCAAGGTCATAGGTGTATTGGTTCTGGAGAAGAAAAATATTAAATGTTTATAGCATAAATGGGTATGGCGGCCATGTTGGTCATGTGACCTGGACCATTTGAACAAATTTTTGTTCAATCAACCCCTCTGGCTCTATATGAAAAGTGTTTACAATTCGCCTTTTGGCTTTAAAGGAAATGTCTGAAAATGTCAAAATATGAGAGATCTGGATCAAAGGTCAAAGAATGACCGACCTCTTGTACTCATAATTCTTTTTCGTTCCCTCAACCCCTGGAGGCTCTATATGAAATTTGGTTTCAATTGGCCCAGTGGCTGTTGAGAAGATTGTTTGAAATTGTCAAAATATGAGAGTTCTGGGTCAAAGGTCAAAGAATGACCTTGACCTCTTGTACTCATAAATCTTCATGTACTCATTTAGATGACTGTAGATATCGATTTTCAGCCCAAAATCTTCAACAGTTTTCAAGATATCTTATGTTCTAGCATTTTCCCATATAAAAGCACAAGGAAGCAAATTTGACCTTGCCGTAAAAAAGGTCAAGGTCAACCCAAGGTCATAATTTGAACAATCTAGGTAGTACTCGCACACCCAATGCTACATACCAAGTTTCAAGGCCATCGGCCTATTGGTTCTGGAGAAGAAGATTTTTTCAGGTTTTTACCATATATGGGCATGGCGGCCATGTTGGTCATGTGACGCAACCCGTATGAATAAATTTTCGTTCCCTCAACCCCTGGAGGCTCTATATGAAATTTGGTTTCAATTGGCCCAGTGGCTTTTGAGGAGATTGTTTGAAATTGTCAAAATATGAGAGTTCTAGGTCAAAGGTCAAAGAATGACCTTGACCTTTTGTACTCATAATTCTTCATGTACTCATTAAGATGACTGTATATATCAATTTTTAGCCCAAAATCTTCAACAGTTTCCAAGATATCTTATGTTCTTGTGTTTTGCCATATAAAAGCACAAGGGAGCAAATTTGACCTTGCCGTAAAAAAGATCAAGGTCAACCCAAGGTCATAATTTGAACAATCTAGGTAGTACTTGCACACCCAATGCTACATACCAAGTTTCAAGGCCATCGGCCTATTGGTTCTGGAGAAGAAGATTTTTTCAGGTTTTTACCATATATGGGCATGGCGGCCATGTTGGTCATGTGACGCAACCCGTATGAATAAATTTTCGTTCCCTCAACCCCTGGAGGCTCTATATGAAATTTGGTTTCAATTGGCCCAGTGGTTTCAGAGGAGAAGTCGTTTGAAATTGTGGACGGACGACGACGACGGACGCCGGAGCCTGCCTATCCTATAAGCTCCCCCGGAGCCTTCGGCTCAGGTGAGCTAAAAATGCTAAATGTCAAACGAAGTCCTTTTTGACAAAATATGTTCAAATTAGACCAAATAAAATGATTTGGAAATATAGTTTAGATGTTCTGTTAATCATTTTATCAAATCCTGTCTGTCTGCTGTACTCTTCTACCAAATGAGAATGTTTTTACAAGACAGGCTAAAACCATGTTGGATTACCCCACCCACTTCTTTGGACCCATAGCTCAGTAACTAGGGCTTTCCGACCAAAGTCACATATGGTTCAATAAACTAGACACACTAGAGTATAACATCAGTCAAAACAAGAGGGCCATGAGGCCCTGAATCACTCACCTGAACAATTGGCAAAGTGGCTTTTTCTTATGTTTTGAAATTGTCAAAATATGAGTCTTGCGTCAAAAGTCAAAGAATGACCATGACCTATTGTACTCATAAATCTTCATGTACTCATTAAGGCAACCATATATACCATTTTTTAGGCAAAACTTTCCATGAAATCCTATGTTCTAGCATTTTCCCATATTTGACCATGCCGCAAAAAAAAGTTAAGGAAAAACCGAGGTCATCATTTGAACAGTCTTGGTAGTACTCTAGTACTCCATGCTACTTACCAAGTTTCAAGGCCATTGGTGTATTGGTTCTGGAGAAGAAAAAATATTTAAGGTTTATACCATAAATGGGTATGGTGGCCATGTTGGTCATGTGACCTGGACCGTTTGAACAAATTTTCGTTCAATCAACCCCTGGAGGCTCTGTATGAAATGTGATTACAATTGGTCCTTTGCCTTTTGAGAAAATGTTTGAAAATGTCAAAATATGAGATATCTGGGTCAAAGGTCAAAGAATGACCATGACCTCTTTTACTCATAATTCTTCATGACCTCATTAAGACGACTGTATATACCAATTTTTAGGCCAAAAACTTCCCATGAAATCTTATGTTCTAGCATTTTCCCATATTTGACCTTGCTGTAAAAAAGGTCAAGGTCAACCAAGGTCATAATTTGAACAATCTTGATAGTACTGGAGTACCCAATGCTACATACCAAGTTTCAAGGCCACTGATCAATTGGTTGCGAGAAAAAGATTTTGAAAGGTTTTTACCATATATGGTCATGGTGGCCATGTTGGTCATGTAACCCAGACCATTTGAAGAAATTTTCATTTCCTCGACCCCTGAAGGCCCTATATAATATTTGGTTACAATTGCCGCATTGGCTTTTAAGGAGAAGTTTGAAATTGTCAAACTATTCTGAGAATTCAGGGTCAAAGGTCAAAGAATGACCTTGACCTCTTGTAGTCATGAATCTTGATGTACACATTAAGATGACTGTATTTACCAATTTTTAGGCCTAAATCTTCAAAACTTTCCATGAAATCTTATATTCTAGCATTTTCCCATATTTGACCTTGCTGTAAAATGGCCAAGGTCACCCCAAGGTCATCATTTTGAACACTCTTGATAGTACTGGAGTACCCGATGCTACATACCAAGTTTCAAGGCCATGGGTTAATTGGTTCTGGAGAAGAAGATTTTTTTAGGTTTTAACCATATATGGGCATGGCGGCCATGTTGGTCATGTGACCTGAACCGTTTGAACAAATTTTCATTCCCTCATCCCTTGGAGGCTCTACATGAAATTTGGTTACAATAGGCCGAGTGGTTTTTGAGAAGATTGTTTGAAATTGTCAAAATATGAGAGCTCAGGGTCAAAGGTCAAAGAATGACCTTGACCTCTTGTACTCACAAATCTTCATTGTACTCATTAAAGATGACTGCATATACCAACTTTTAGACCTTAATCTTCAAAACTTTCCCTGATATCTTAAGTTCTAGCATTTTCCCATATTTGACCTTACCGTAAAAAGGTCAAGGTCAACCCAAGGTAATAATTTGAACAATCTTGATAGTACTCGAGTACCCAATGCTACATACCGAGTTTCAAGGCCATCGGTCAATTGGTTCTGGAGAAGAAGATTTTTCAAGGTTTTTACCATATACATGTATTGGCATTGGCGGCCATGTTGGTCATGTGACCTGAACCGTTTGAATAAATTTTCATTCCCTCATCCCCTGGAGGCTCTATATGAAATTTGGTTTCAATTGGCCCAGTGGCTGTTGAGAAGATTGTTTGAAATTGTCAAAATATGAGAGTTCTGGGTCAAAGGTCAAAGAATGACCTTGACCTCTTGTACTCATAAATCTTCATGTACTCATTTAGATGACTGTAGATATCGATTTTCAGCCCAAAATCTTCAACAGTTTTCAAGATATCTTATGTTCTAGCATTTTCCCATATAAAAGCACAAGGAAGCAAATTTGACCTTGCCGTAAAAAAGGTCAAGGTCAACCCAAGGTCATAATTTGAACAATCTTGGTAGTACTCATGTACCCGATGCTACATACTAAGTTTCAAGGCCATCGGCCTATTGGTTCTGGAGAAGAAGATTTTTTTAGGTTTTTACCATATATGGGCGTGGCGGCCATGTTGGTCATGTGACCAGGACGGTTTGAACAACTTTTCGTTCCCCCTTCCTCTGGAGGCCATATATGAAATTTGGTTACAATTGGCCCAGCGGTTTCAGAGGAGAAGTCGTTTGAAATTGTGGACGGACGGACGGACGACGGACGACGACGGACGACGGAGCCTTACCATCCTATAAGCTCCCCCGGAGCCGCTGGCTCAGGTGAGCTAAAAATAAAACTTTGGTAGGATGCAGAAAACCCACCTTATTGATACCCCCCCTTTGCAAAATATTTTCTTCCTTGATAATAACTGATTCTAAATTTACTGAATACAGAGATAACTCATTATGACTGCCTATGGAGAAATAGACAAATGAGCCGCAACACAACAAAACGAACTAGAAACATGGTAACTAAAAGGGCCCCGCCTTTATGAAACTATTGATGACATTTAAGTCGTATGTGCCCGACTAGAAATAACAATACCAGCCTTCCATTATCATGTTGTTCCTTCATATTAAATATGTTCTTTGAAATTAATCCTCTGGCAGTGTCATTAAGATATGGGCAAAATACACAATTATGATTGATTAAAGCATGGGCAACAACTCTGTGAGGCAGGAAACTGATGTTACCATTCTTGCAATCTGTACACCTTCAGATCATCTAATGATGCTTTATATTTGTACCAAGTTTTATAAAAAATATCTTCAAAGGCTTTAAAGTTATACAGCAGACAAGATTTCCATACCTAAAATAACAAAGGGAAGGTGTAGTTATGGTTCTTTTTCTGTGCACATTGTCTGATGAAGTTTATTTGTACCAAGTTTTGTGAAAATATCTTAAACAGTTTTAAAGTTAGAGAGCAAACACGTTTTCTACACTGTAAACTACAAAGAGGAATAATTCTGTAAAAAATGTAGATGAGTTACAGTTCTTATTCTCTGCTCATTGTCTGATGATGCTTTATATTATGTACAAGTTTTATGAAAATATCATTGGTGGTTTTAAAGCTATAGAGCTGACCTGATTTCTATATTTAAAATTACAAACGGGCATAATTCAGTAAACAAGAGGGCCATGATGGCCCTGGATCGCTCACCTGAGTATCCTGTGAACTTAACCTCAGAGACATCCATATGATCGACAGACAGAGTTTCACAAAGATTAAATGGAAAATGAACCCTTTATTGTGTACCTAAGGTTTTTATAAGATTTAACCTAATGACCTAGATTTTGACCCCACATGACCCAGTTTCAAACCTGGTCTATATTTCTTGGATATGAACATTCTGACAAAGTTATCAAAACTGTGCCCTCTAGAGTGTACAAAATGTCTTTCTAAGGTTTAACCTAGTGACCTACTTTTTGACCCAACATGACCAAGTTGCACCTTTGGTCCAGATTTGTTGGAGACAAACATTCTGACAAAGTCTCATGAAGATTAGAATAAAACTGTGTCCTCTAAAGCAGTCACACTGTTTTTCTAAGAACTGACCTAGTGACCTAGTTTTTGACCTGACATGGCCCAGTTTCAAATCTGGTATAGATTTCATTGAAATAAACATTCTGACACTGTTTCACGTAGATTAGATCATAACTGTGCCCTCTAGAATGTACACAAGGTTTTTCTAAGATTTGACCTAGTGACCTAGTTTTAGACCCACAAGACTCAGATTCAAATTTGGCCTAGATTTTATATAAATAAACATTCTGACAAAGTTTCAAGAAGATTGGCTCATAACTGTGCCCTCTAGAGTGTGCACAAGGTTGTTCTAAGATTTGACCCAGTGACCTAGTTTTTGACCCCACATGACCCAGTTTCAAAGATGGTCTAGATTACATTTAGATAAACATTCTAACAAAGTTTCATGATGATTGGATCATAACTGTGCCCTCTGTGTCATTCTAAGATTTATTTCTATTTTTAGCTCTGGCGGCCATTTTGTTCAGCGGAGTGGAACCTTTTTAGCAATTTTCGTTCAGGGCCATGAGTAAAACATTTCTGTGAATTTTTTTTGAAATCGAGCCACTGGCTTCAAGGATGATGATGTTAAAAGCTTTTTTCTATTTTTAGCTCTGGTGGCCATATTGTTCAGCGGAGCAGAACCGTTTGAGCAATTTTGGTAGAGGGTCTCCTAAGGAACATTTCTGTGAAATTATTTCAAAATCGGCCCAGCAGTTTTGGAGGATTTGGTTGGTTGGTTGATTTGATGCTTAACGTCCATGGTAAACAACTAAGGTCATGTCGGGACGGTCAGTTAACCTAACCACACTATTCCTGGGCAGGCTTAGACCTCCTAAGCGGTTAACCAGTACTAAGTGCGCATACTTTCGCCAGTAACTGACAACTGCCCTTCTTGAATCAGCGGAAGGAGAAACGAAAGTATACGGCCAGACCGGGATTCGAACCCAGGACCTCTGACTTACGAGTCAGGTGCCCTACCGATTGCGCTACCCAGCCCGGCAGTTTTGGAGGAGAAGTCGCTTAAAGGTTATTCTATTTTTAGCTCAGGCGGCCATACTGTTCAGCCGAGCGGAACCATTTGAGCAATTTTGGTAGAGGGTCTCTTAAGGAACATTTCTGAGAAATTATTTCAAAATCGGCCCAGCAGTTTTGGAGGAGAAGTCGTTTAAAGGTTTTTCTATTTTTAGCTCTGGCTGCCATATTGTTCAGCCGAGCGGAACCGTTTGAGCAATTTTGGTAGAGGGTCCCCTAAGGAACATTTCTGTGAAATTATTTCAAAATCTGCCAAGCAATTTTGTAGGAGAAGTCGTTTAAAGGTTTTTCTATTTTTAGCTCTGGCGGCCATATTGTTTAGCGGAGCGGAACCATTTGAGCAATTTTGGTAGAGGGTCTCCTAAGGAACATTTCTGTGAAATTATTTCAAAATCTGCCCAGCAGTTTTGGAGGAGAAGTCGTTTAAAGGTTTTTCTATTTTTTAGCTCTGGCGGCCATATTGTTCAGCTGAGGGG
The DNA here is from genome assembly GCA_963989385.1 of Ctena decussata. Taxonomy (NCBI): domain Eukaryota; kingdom Metazoa; phylum Mollusca; class Bivalvia; order Lucinida; family Lucinidae; genus Ctena; species Ctena decussata. Next base: position 98,919,597 of record OZ022501.1, read on the forward strand.
AACCATTTGAGCAATTTTGGTAGAGAGTCCCCCAAAGAACATTTCTGTGAAATTATTTCAAAATCTGTCCAGCAGTTTTGGAGGAGAAGTCGTTTAAAGCAAAAGTTGACGCCGGACGACGGACAAAGACCGATCACAATACCTCACCTTGAGCACTTCGTGCTCAGGTGAGCTAAAAATGTAGACAGAGTTAGGATTCTTTTTCTCTGCTCATTACCTGATGATACTTTACATTTGTACCAAGTCTTGTGAAAATATCTCTAACCGTTTCTGAGTTAAAGAGCAGACAAGATTTCTGTACTCAAAATTACAAATGGGCATAATTCAGTAAATAATTAATGTAGGCAGAGTTATGGTTCTTTTCTCCGCACATTGTCTGATGATTTACATTTGTAACAACTCTCGTGCAAAAAAACTCTACCGGTTTCATGGTTATGAACAGCACACGATTTCTGTACTTAAAATTACAAAGGGGCATAATTCATTAAATTGTGTAGGCAGAGTTATGGTTCTTGTTCTCTGCACATCGACAGATGATGCTTTACATTTGTACCAAGTCTTGTGAAAATATCCTTAAAGGTTTCAGAGTTATCGAGCTGACATGATTTCTGCACTCAAAATTTCAAAGGGGCATACTTCAGTAAATGATGTAGGCAGAGGTATGGTTCTTGTTCTCTGCACATCGTCTGATGATGCTTTACATTTGTACCAAGTCTCGTGAAAATATCTTTAATGATTTCAGAGATATGGAGCGGACACCATTTCTGTACTCAAAATTTCAAAGGGGCATAATTCAGTAAAACTTGTAGGCAGAGTTATGGTTCTTGTTCTCTGCACATCGTCTGATGATGCTTTACATTTGTATCAAGTCTCATGAAAATACCTCTGACGGTTTTAGAGTTATTGAGCGGACACGAAATGATGACGGACGGACAGACGTTATGGTTCTTGTTCTCTGCACATCGTCTGATGATGCTTTACATTTGTACCAAGTCTCGTGAAAATATCTTTAACGAGTTTAGAGTTATGGAGTGGACACTATTTATGTACTCAAAATTTCAAAGGGGTACAATTCAGTGAACAATTGTAAGCAGAGTTATGGTTCTTGTTCTCTGCACATCGTCTGATGATGCTTTACATTTGTACCAAGTCTCGTGAAAATATCTTTAACGGTTTCAGAGTTATGGAGCCGACACGATATCTGTACTCAAAATTTCAAAGGGGCATAATACAGTAAATATTGTAGTCAGAGTTATAGTTCTTGTTCTCTGCACATTGTCTGATGATGCTTTACAATTGTATCAAGTCTCATGAAAATACCTCTAAAGATTTTAGAGTTATTGAGCGGACACAAAATGATGACGGACAGACAGACGTAAGGATGGACAGACAGACAGATGGACAAGGTGATTACTATAGGGCCTCAGCAGACTTCTTCTGGCGGGGCCCTAACAAAGTGGCATGTCAGCCCAGTGAAGACTTTGCTACCTGCATGGCAAGCTTAGACCCTTAGCTATCCTTTAAGGGCATAACAAAGACTCTGATTAGACTGGGCAGATGCCCAGGCTGATCTGAGTCTTCACTTGGGGCACATGTCACTTTATTGGTTTTGTCGCGTCACAGCTCAAATTATCTAAAATGTATCATCAGCCCATCCCTTAGTGCCTCCCTCTGTTTCTGAAGTTGTGTTTTACTACTGAGGTTCCTTTCTTTGTGATGTCTTTGAATATGTTTACCATATCAAGTCACACAGTTTTGTATAATTGCACATTTTACCAAGTAATGGGGAGATTACTGCACAAGAATGATTTTTTTTTGTTGCAGACGAAACTTTTATACCATACCTCTTTGAAGTCCTCTTTTCTTCTCATATCTGAAGTCTGCAGCACGTGACCAATCAATTTGACATTGCCGTGTATTGTGACAGCCTCGTCAGGGTGATCAATATTCACGCCCACACATGTGATACACAGAGTCCTAGGTGTGGCCTCTCTGCCAGTGTTGTACATCAATATCACTATCAAACTGACCTGGGTTTGATGCCTGAAAAAAATATCATTAATGAGCCGCGACACTAGAAAACCAACAAAGTGGTTGTGTGCCCAGCACAGACTCAGATTAGCCTGGGCATCCACCCAATCTGATCAGACTCTTGGCTAAGCACTTAAAGGGTAGCTAAGGGTCTAAACAACCTCCATGCAGACAGCGAAGACTCTGAGGTAGTTAGTGAAGGATTCGGTCAATCTTCCTGTACACATAAAAGCAAGTGTGCTAATACTTTTTCTGCAAAAAATACCATTGTTTTTACATACAATTAATTAGAAATCTTAATGTCATGTTAGTTTAGAATAACTGGGTCAAAACAACAGACCAAAATGGTACCAAAAGCAAGTACCATTATGATTCTTACACACACAAAAACTATGAACATGAAATACTGTTATCATAACATTAAACCTATAAAACAAAACACTGATAAAACAATATACATGTATGTGAAAATAACTGTCTGTATATGTCCCTTTCTTGCCTTCTTTTATTCACATCTCTTTTGAAATTTTTACGTTGTTTTTGAAAATTGTACAAAATATGTAGACCCAAAATTATTACTTCAGAAAAAATTCTGGTGGCCATCAAACAGTATTTTTATTTCATCTGATGCAAAAAATTTTTGTTCATGTAAATAGCGAAATCAAGGGCAATTAGAACTGAAAATTAAAATATAGTTAAACACACAGTCTTCAGCAAGCACCCAAGGGCAGAGGGAGGAGCGGGGGGTGGGGGTTGGGGGGTTGGGGGGGGGGGGGGGGGGGGGGGGTAATATACAGTTAAACACACAGTCTTCAGCAAGCACCCAAGGGCAGAGGGAGGAGCCAGGGGGGGGGGGGGTTAAACTGCTTGCTAATTGATTGCTGTTGTTCTAATTCTCATAACGATGGGTCTCTAAGAGGCTCAGCAGAGCGGATCCATTGCTACACCTCAAGGCACAGAGTCGGTCCATATTGCTTGCTGAAGGACAGTGCTTTCTTAATATAGGTCCATTTACACTGAAACTTGGGATATGGGCTTTTGGCCTTTTAAGACAGGTTTTTGCGTAATATACAGGTTTGACTGTATATGGCTGTGACATGGCAAAACCAACAAAGTGGCATGTGGGCCCAACAAAGACTCAGATCAGCCTGGGCTTCAGCCCAGTCTGATCAGAGTCTTCGCTGAGCACTTAAAGGGTAGCTAAAGGTCTAAGCTACCTCCATGCTGACAACAAAGACTCTGATCAGACTGAGTGGATGCTCAGGCTGATCTTAGTTTCACTAGGCACACATGCCACTTTGTTGGTTTTGTTGAGTCATGCTCAATTATTAACAACTTACCCTGACAATAATGTACTCTGACATACTTCCAGCAATCATATAACTATTCTCCCCAAAGTGAACTTCAAGGGAGACTACTAGCATGAAGTATCTCTGGCCAGGGTTTGGACGCCCTTTCTTAGGCATGTTGTTTGATGTGGTTTCACTGAAGTGCAGCCGTCCAACTGTCATCTTGGAGACTTGGTCTGCTGCTATATCAACCCTACAAACACAAAATAAAAGTGACATGAAGGCAATGCAAATGAGTGGATGCAGTGTCAGCCTGATAAGGGTCATAGCTGACTGCACACATTGAAGGGATGGATCAATCAATGACTTGCAATTGTATGTCCTTTTTAACAGTATTTCAGTCATACCAGGATGATGGGAGAGTGATAATGAAAGGCTGTGAGCAATGGAGTCCCATTTATAGTTAGTAACAATTCCACCTCCAGCCTGATTAGTACCAGGGGCTGTATTTATAAAACAACTTAAGTTGTTGCTATGCTGTTGCTAAGGCTTAATTTGCTCTGGAGGAACAGTCTTTCTCGGGCTGTTCCTCCAGAGCAAATTTCATAGTTGTTGGGAATCTCCATACAATTCAGCCTTAGCAACAGCATAGCAACCACTTAAGTCATTTTATAAATATGTTCCAAGGAACTGCTAGATCTGCAGCCCAGCACTTAACCCACTGATCATGAAGCTCAACATTGTAAGGAAATATTTTTAAGGGGACTGGGTATATCATTTTTTCAAAGCGAAACATCTTAAAGGACTCCCTGTTTGCTTCTCTGGAAATTAAGCCTACTGAAAAAATAGCCATAAGAGGAGATGGCTAATCCCCCAACCGAAGACCCCCATGGGCCTTGGAAAAAAGGGTGCACTTAAAAACACAGATATGTAACGTATTGTCATTCTTTTATGCTTCTGATTGACATTATCTGTTTAACAGATGCATGATTATCTAACACTCAGACTAACAAGAGGACCAATGGTCCTGTAGCTCACCTGACACTTGGTCCAGGTATATATTTTAATGCTTTTATACATGTATATAGCACCAGGGCAGGGGCAGATAACCCCCCTCCCTTGGGGATTAATGTTGAGTCCCAATTTTATATACCAAGCCACAAGGTCACTAGGCCTTTGTTTCTGGACAAAGATATCTGAAGGATTTATATCATAAATGGGTATGGCGGCCACCATGTTCATACAACCATGACCATCTGAACAAACTTTGATTCCTTTGACCCAGTATTAAAGCTCCATAATATATGAAACACAGTAATCATTTGTATAAACTATGATGGGCCTGAGTGCCCAATGCTACATACCGGTACCAAGTTTCAAGGTTATAGGCCTTTCGGTTCTCGAGAAAAAGACGTTTGAAGAGTTTTTACCATATATGGGCATGGTGGCCATCTTGGTCAAGTGACCAAGACCATCTGAACAAACTATGGTTCCTTTAAGCCGGTGAAGCTCCATATGAAATATGGCTTCAATTGACCCTAGTGGCCTCTGAGAAGATGTTTGAAAATGTTGACGGGTGACAGAATCTCAATGACCTTGTACAAAAGTCAAAAAATGACCTTGACCTTTAACGACAAAATATCTTCATCCGGTCATTTAGTCAACCATATATACCAAATATTGCACCTTAGACTTAAATAGTTTCTGAAAAATCCACTGTTTAAGCATTTTCCCATATAAAAACCTACATAATGTACCAAAGTTGACAGTGTCATAAATTAGGTCAAGGTCAACGCACGATCGTTTGTATAAACTATGATGGGCTTGAGTGCCCAAAGCTACATACCAAGTTTCAAGGTCATACACCTTTTGGTTCTGGAGAAGAAGATTCTGAAGGGTTTTTACCATATACGGGCATGGCGGCCATCTTGGTCAAGACCCTGAGAACAAACTTTTATTCCCTGATCACACTTAGACTCCAAATGAAATTTCGCTTCAATCAGACCAGTGGTTTCAGAGGAGTAGATGTTTTGAAAATCTTGATGACGGACAGACCGACAAAATGACCTTGACCTTTCAGTGACATAATATCTTCATCTGGTCATTTAGTTGAGAAATCCACTGTATAAGCGTTTTCCCATATAAAAGCCTAACATACCAAAGTTGACCATGTCGTCAATTAATTCAAGGTCAACACATGGTCATCATTTGTATAAACTATGATGGGCCAGCATGCCCGATGCTACATACCAAATTTCAAGGTCATAGGCCTTTTGGTTCTAGAGAAGAAGATTTTCAAAGGGTTTTTACCATATATGGGCATGGTAGCCATCTTGGTCATGTGACCCAGACCCCGGGTATAAACTTTCGTTACCCCATCCCACTGAGACTCCATATGAAATTTGGCTTCAATCGGCCCAGTGGTTTAAGAGGAGAAGATGTTTGAAAATCTTGACGCAGATGGTCCGACAGAATGACCTTGAAATTTAGTGACATAATATCTTCATCTGGTCATTTAGTCGACCATGTATACCAAGTATTGTACCTAATACTTAAATACTTTCTGAGAAATCCACTGTTTAAGCATTTTCCCATATAAAAGCCTAATGTACCAAAGTTGGCCATGTCATAAATTAGGTCAAGGTCAATGCAAGGTCATGATTTGTATAAACTATGATGGGCCTGCATGCCCGATGCTACATACCAAGTTTCAAGGTCATAGGCCTTTTGATTCTGGAGAAGAAGTTTTTTGAAGGGTTTTTACCATATGTGGGCATGGCGGCCATCTTGGTCATGTGACCCAGACCCCGGGTAAAAAATTTCGTTCCCCTATCCCACTGAGACTCCATATGAAATTTGGCTTAAATCGGCCCAGTGGTTTCAGAGGAGAAGATGTTTGAAAATCTTGACGACGGATGGTCCGACGGAATGACCTTGACCTTTAGTGACATAATATCTTCATCTGGTCATTTAGTCGACCATGTATACCAAGTATTGTACCTTAGACTTAAATAGTGTCTGAGAAATCCATTGTTTAAGCATTTTCCCATATAAAAGCCTAACGTACCAAAGTTGACCATTTTGTAAATTAGGTCAAGGTCAATGCAAGGTCATGATTTGTATAAATTAAAATGGGCCCACATGCCCAATGCTACATACCAAGTTTCAAGGTCATAGGCCTTTTGGTTCTGGAGAAGAAGATTTTTGAAGGGTTTTTACCATATATGGGCATGGCGGCAATCTTGGTCATGTGACCCAGACCCCGGGTATAAACTTTCGTTCCCCCATCCCACTGAGACTCCATATGAAATTTGGCTTAAATCGGCTCAGTGGTTTCAGAGGAGAAGATGTTTGAAAACCTTGACATCGGATGGTCCGACGGAATGACCTTGACCTTTAGTGACATAATATCTTCATCTGGTCATTTAGTCAACCATGTATACCAAGTATTGTACCTTACACTTAAATGGTTTCTGAGAAATCCACCGTTTAAGTGTTTTCCAATATAAAAGCCTAACGTACCAAAGTTGACCATGCCGTAAATTAGGTCAAGGTCAACGCAAGGTCATGATTTGTATAAACTTTGATGGGCCCGCATGCCCGATGCTACATACCCAGTTTCAAGGTCATAGGCCTTTTGGTTCTGGAGAAGAAGATTTTTGAAGGGTTTTTACCATATATGGGCATGGCGGCCATCTTGGTCATGTGACCCAGACCCCGGGTATATACTTTCGTTCCCCCATCCCACTGGGACTCCATATGAAATTTGGCTTCAATCGGCTCAGTGGTTTCAGAGGAGAAGATGTTTGAAAATCTTGACGACGGATGGTCCGACGGAATGACCTTGACCTTAAGTGACATAATATCTTCATCTGGTCATTTAGTCGACCATGTATACCAGGAATTGTACCTTAGACTTAAATAGTTTCTGAGAAATCCACCGTTTAAGTGTTTTCCAATATGAAAGCCTAATGTACCAAAGTTGACCATGTAATAAATTAGGTCAAGGTCATCACAAGGTCATGATTTATAAAAATTAAGATGGGCCCGCATGCCCGATGCTATATACCAAGTTTCAAGGTTATAGGCCTTTTGGTTCTGGAAAAGAAGATTTTTGAAGGGCTTTTACCATATATGGGCGTGGCGGCCATCTTGGTCATGTGACCTGGACAAAATATATAAACTTTTGTTCCCCCATCCTGTTAAGGCTCCATATGAAATTTGGCTTCAATCCACCCAGTGGTTTCTGAGAAGAAGATGTTTAAAAGTGTGAACGCCGATGACGACGCCGACGCCGACGACGACGGACGACAGACCAAGTCTATACTATAAGCTCACCTTGACAGGTGAGCTAAAAAAAAATGAAAAAATTGAAAATTTGGCCCTTCTATTGCAACGGCAACCAATCAAAATCAGGTCTTTGGGCAAAATTCTTATAGCTGATAGAGGACTACTCTAGGAACATTTCTGTAAAGCTTTTGTCAAAATATCTGCCGTAACACAGAAATAAATACCAAATGTCCACTTTCCCCATTGTAAGTCTATGGAAACTTTAAGTTGCCATAGCAACCAGTTCGCATGGGCAATGATAATATGAAATACACTTTAGGTAGAGGCTAATGTTATTAATATGTATGCAAAGTATCAGCTTCATCCTCCTCATGGCTTCACTTTCCCCATTATAAGTCAATGGAAACTATAAGTTGACATAGCAACCAAAGTTTTTATTGGGTTGGAAGAAAAAACAAAATTCATGTAGAGGCTTCTGTCATCAACACGTTTGCACAATATCAGCTTCATCCCCAATATGGATTCTGAGCAGAAGATTTTTTCATTTTTTCTTCTTCTTTTTTTTGAAAATTTACCCTATATTTTGCCATGGCAACCAATCAAATTCAGCGATTTGGAGAAAATTCATATGAAATATAGAGGACTATTCAAGAAACATTTCTGTAGAAAGAAAATCTAAATAAAAGCCGTGAGACAGCAAAAATTGCCAATTTCCATTTTCCCCATTATAAGTCGATGGAAACTCTTAGTTGCCATAGCAACCAAACTGTTGGAGTAATTGCCATGAAAAATAGTAATTCTATAGAGGCTAGTACTAAGATTCTTTCTGTAAAGTTTGAGCTTTATTGGCCACACAGTTTATGCAGAGATGATTTTTTTAATATTTTTCCATTTTTAACTATTCGGTTGCCATGGCAACCAGAAAAATTGCCCAATTTGTATAAATTTAACAAGGCTGGTTAAAGACTACTCCAGGTACATTTCTAAAAAAGTTTTGTCAAAATATCTGCAGTGGCATAGCAATAAATGCAAATTTTCTATTTTGCCATTATAAGTCAATGGCAACTTTAAGTTCCCATAGCAACCAAACTGCTAGAGCAGTTGCTAAGAAAAACAGTACTTTTATAGAGGGCAGTGCCAAGATCCTTTCTGTAAAGTTTGAGCTTTATTGGTTGCATAGTTTCTGAGGAGATGATTTTTTAATATTTTTTCTATTTTCAACCATTCGGTTGCCATGGCAACCAGCCAAATTGTGCAATTGACAAAAATTTCATGTGGTTGATGAAGGACTACTCAAGGAACATTTCTGTAAAAGTTTTGTCAAAATATCTGCAGTGACATAGCAATAAATGCAAATTTTCAATTTTTCCCATACAAGTCAATGGAAACTTTAAGTTGCCATAGCAACCAAAGTTCTGAAGCAATTTGGATAAAAAACAGTATTATTGGTTCCCCCTGCCTATAGATGCTATATATGAAATTTAGTTACAATGGGCCTTATAGTTTCAGAGAAGATGTCGTTTGAAAATGTTGACGGACGGACGGCGGACAACGGACGACGGATGCCTGCCTATACTATAAGCTCACCTGTGAGCCTTCGGCTCAGGTGAGCTAAAAAGTATGTTTGGCTGTAAAAACAGCCACCATGTACACAAATGTATAGCATTATGATTCACTCAACTTTCAAAATGTGTGAATAACTTCTAAAGTACAAGCCCTATAAACCTAATTTTGAGCTCTCTAGTAAGTGAATTTGCGAATTTGGACAAAGAAATCCAAATCTGGATTTTTTTTTGGTGGGGGTGGGGGCTGGGGGTATACAGATATGGAGCAGAGACTCAAACTGCAGCTCAAACTACCAAAGGGAAATAACACACAAAGTATGAATGCAAGAGTTGTCATTCATGTATAAGGCAAATCATCTAGACCTGTTCTGCATATCTCTGAAGTATCATATAAATATTTCAAAAGGTATTAAAGTTATGGAGCTGACATCTAAAACCATCAAAGGGGAGATAACTAAAAAAGTAATAAATAGAAATGTGTCCATCGGACACGGATGCCCCACCTAGTGCCTTGAGTAAGATGGCACCTTGATTAAATTACTGGCACTTGTAGGATAACTAGGTTCATGGTGGCAGACTTGTACAATATAAAAGGCAAATCAAGAGAAATGAAATATCAAAACGACCTATGCAGGACTAAGTTATAGGCCAGACACAAAAAATTTTCACTATAGCCTATACATAAAGTTTACATGCGCAGTGTGACCTTGACCGTCAAGCTAGGGGTTTGTCATGATGATCATTTATGCAATATAGTTTTGAATCCCACCATCCAGGATAAAGTTATGGACAGGACATAAACATGTTTCACTGAAGCCTATGCATAAAGTTTAAGAGCATACTGTGACCTTGACCTTTGAGCTAATGATATGATTCTTGCATGTGACACATCAACTTGTCATAATAATTATTTATGTCAGATAATTGTGAAATCCCATCATGCAGGACAACATTTCACTAAGCTTAAGTGCTGAATGTGACCTTGACCTTAAAGCTAGCAGCATGGTTTTTGCACATGACACACCATCTTGCCATGACAATTATTTATGCCAAATAATTTTGTCATCCCACCATGCAGGACAAAGTAATGGACCAGACATGAACATATTTTATTATAGCCTATGCACACAGTTAAAGTGCGGACTGTGACCTTGACCTTTAAAATAGTGACATGGTTTTTCACAGGACACATCATCTTGTCATGATGATCATTTGTGTCAAATATTTTTTAAATCCCGCCATGCAGTCCAAAGTTACAGGTCAGACACAAACATATTTCATTTTTGCCTATGTACATAGTTTAAGTGCAGACTGTGACCTTGACCTCTGAGATATCAACATGGTTCTTGCATGTGACACACCATCTTGTCATGATCATCATTTGAGCCAAATAATTTGTAAATCCGACTATGCAGTCTAAAGTTATAGGTTGGACATGAACATATTTCATTATAGCCTATGTACAAAGTTTAAGTGCAGACTGTGACCTTGACCTTTGAGATAGCGATATGGTTTTTGCATGTGACACACCGCCTTGTCATAATGATAATTTTTGCCAAATAATTTTTTAATCCCACCATGCAAACCAAAGTAATGAATTGGACTCTATTTCGGTAACACACATACATACATACATACATACATACATACAAGGTAGAATCTATATGCCCTTCTGCCATTTCATGGCGGGGGCATAAGAAAGCAAAAGTTGTCATTCTTTTTCGTGACACATTGTCATGACCTGTTCTACATATCTGTGAAGTATTATATAAATATTTCAAAAGGTATTCATTCAAGTTATAGAGTGGGCACGAAATAACACCTAAAACCATCAAGGGGATATAATAGTCCAGGCAAACTGGCGATTTTTTCCCTAAACCCAAAACAAATTGCAACAAAAGCTTTTTTAGCATTTTTGTTGAGAACTAACATTCACACATGACATATCAAAAGTAGGATAAAATCGGATAATGCAAAAATTATTTTTTCTGCATTTTTACGAGCGCCTATTTACGTGTTAAATATACCGATTATCTGTATTGTTTAATATGACATAATATTATTGTTGTAAGTTTTATTTCTAAGAACCTATTCTGCCTCTGCAAGAATTGAATCTAGAAGCTTAAGATTGAATTCGGCACATTTTCTTGTTGACTGTAAAGCCGTCTAGGTCTAAAAATGGTATAAATTACCCCACCCACTTTATTCTGCCTTAAAATCTGAAGTGAATTTTTGAAGGTCAGTAACTGAACTGCAACAAGAAATATGTCATACTGATGACTTTGGTTAGCATAAACATGCTTCAATTTAGAATATTATCTCTGAAGGCATGAGAAGCCCGAAACAAAGGCACAAAGTATAATACTACATGCATGATAACACAAACAGCACAACATACTTATGAATAGTCTTTGTAAATCTCCTTGGCAGGAAATATGTAGGGGGCCCTAAACATTGCTACATACTAAATATGTTAGCTCTGGGTCTCATGGTTTCAGGGAAGATGATTTTTAAGTTGTTCCCATTAGAAGTCTATGGGAGCTAATGACCCCTGGTGCGTGGCCAATTTGGACCCCAAGGGCATGGTTGGTAGGATTTATGTACGTGACAACTAAACATTCCTGAATACTTAATATGAAAGCTCTGGGCCCCATGGTATCAGAGAAGATTTTTTAAGGTTCTTTAGCTATATAGCTCTATATAAACAAATGACTCCCTGGGGTGGGGCCAGTTTGGCTCCCAGGGGCTTGATTGGCAGGAGTTATGTAGGGGACCACTAAACATTGCTACATACTAAATAAATATATAAGATCTGGGCCTCATGGTTTCAGAGGGGACCACTAAACATTGCTACATACTAAATAAATATATAAGATCTGGGCCTCATGGTTTCAAAGAAGAAGATATTTTAAGTTTTCCCATTATAAGTCTATGGGAGCCAATGATCCCCCGGGGATTGGGGGGGGGGGGGGGGGCGGGGGCAATTTGGACCCCAGGGGCATGGTTGGAAGGATTTATGTATGTGACCACTAAACATTGCTACATACTAAATATGTAAGCTTTGGGCCTCATGGTTTCAGAGAAAAGTTTTTGAAGGTTCTCAGCTATATAGCCCTATGTTAACAAATGAGCCCCTGGGGTGGGGTCAGTTTGGACCCCATGGGCATTGTTGGCAGGGTCTATGCAGGGGACCACTAACTATTGCTACATACTAAATGTATAAGCTCCGAGCCTCATGGTTTCAGAGAAGAAGATTTTTTTAAGTTTTTCCCTTCATAAGACTATGGGAGGTAATGACCTCTGGGGTGTGGCCAATTTGGACCCCAGGGGCATAGTCGGCAGGATTTATGTACGTGACCACTAACCATTGCTACATACTAAATATGAAAGCTCTGGGACTCATGGTTTCAGAAAAGAAGAGTTTTGAAGGTTCTTTACCTATATAGCCCTGTTTAAACCAATGGGCCCCTAAGGTGGGACCACTTTGGACCCAAGGAGATGGATTGGCAGAAGTGATGTACGGGACCACTAAACCTTGCTGCATACTAAATATATAAGCTCTGGGCCTCATGGCTTCAGAGAAAAAGATTTTTTAATATTTTCCCATTATAAGTCTATGGGAGCTAATGACCCAGGGGTGGCCAATTTGGACCCCAGGGGCATGGTTGGCAAGATTCATGTATGTGACCGCTAAACTTTACTATATACTTAATATGTAAGCTGTGGGGCTCATGGTTTCAGAAGAGAAGATTTTTGAAGGTTCTTTAGTTATATAGCCCTATATAAACCAATGGACCCCTAGGGTGGGGCCTTTTTGGACCCCAGGGGATGGATTGGCAGGAGTGACGTACGGGACCACTATACATTGCTACATACTAAATATATAAGCCCTGGGCTTCATGGTTTCAGAGAAGAAGATTTTTTAAAAATGTTTTCCCATTAAAAGTCTATGGGAGCTATATGTTGCCATGGCAACAAGAGTTCCAGTCTGATCTGCCTTTTGACCTTATGCAGTCTATATGCCACCCCAACATTGCTACACATAAATTTGATAAAGAGTGGGCAGATGGTTTAGGAGGTATCCATGTTTAAAAGTCTGGACGACGACGATGGACGACGGACTACGGACCAAGGCTTACTATAAGCTCACATTGACAGGTCAGCTAAAAACTTAAAGAAGATCCCATATTTTAACATGTAGTTTCGAAGTCCATGATCTTGACCTCAAGGTGACTGAGGGGGGCAAGGGTGTAAAACGTAAGACCATAACCTAGCATAAGTGAAAGTATCAACTTAGGCTGTCTATGGGTTAAAGAGATATGGGTGTTTAAATAACCTAAAATACCCAAAAGGTGGACATGGACGCGGATGCAGACGCGGAGGCCGACACCGGGGTGACAACAATAGCTCTTCCTGAAGGTCATTCAGACAAGCTAAAACAATGACTTCTTTCCAGAGGAGTGGGCGGGGTGGGGAGGTGGCTGTTAGGCAGGAAGGAGGTGGGGGACGGGATATAATTTGTAATTTTGAACCAGAAAGTAAACATTTTACCATCTATGAATGCAAAAAATGGTATGGAGGTCATCACCTAATATCCCTAAGCATGTCCAAATTATCTGCATATTTAACCCTCTAGTGGGTTATCCTTTCAAGACAATAAGTATTTAGCCGGGCCGCATAGTGCAGTCGGTAGCGCGTCTGACTCAAGAGCCAGAGGTCCTGGGTTCGATACCCGGTCCGGCTACTTACTTCCGTTTCTCCTTCTGCTGTTTCAAGAAGGACAGTTGTCAGTTACAGGCGAAAGTATGTGCACTTAGTACCGCGTAGGAGGTCTAAGCTGGCCCAAGAATAGTGTCGTAAGGTTAACTGACTGTCCCAACATGACCATGGCCATTTATCGTGGACGTGAAGCACTCTCAGATGTCCCGTCATTTGATAAATAGGAGTTATATCAAGCTGTTTTCTTCTAATTTTCTGCCTCAATCTGCATTTATAAACATTGGTTCTGTTTACTATCTTCATTACAATCCATATTGTCCATCTGAATAGAGGTTATGGTAAAAGCAAAATTTGCACTAGTGGGTGGGGTAAAGCAATAGTAATAAATAGTATGATCAATCGGTTATGCATAATCAGCAAATTTAACGGTAGACAAAAGCTAAAGAACGGTATATAACTGTTTTTTTCAATGACTTCTATGGATTCAACTTGTTTAAAAATAATGTTTAAAAGTGGCTTTCCGACCAAAAAATTTAATATGAAATTTAATTAAAATTGGCCCAGTAGTTTTAGAGAAGAAGTCCTCTAAAAATGTTGAACTCACGATCATTTGTATAAACTATGATGGGCTTGAGTGCCCAAAGCTACATACCAAGTTTCAAGGTCATACACCTTTTGGTTCTGGAGAAGAAGATTTTGAAGGGTTTTTACCATATACGGGCATGGCGGCCATCTTGGTCAAGACCCTGAGAACAAACTTTTATTCCCTGATCACACTTAGACTCCATATGAAATTTTGCTTCAATCAGACCAGTGGTTTCAGAGGAGTAGATGTTTTGAAAATCTTGATGGCGGACAGACCGACAAAATGACCTTGACCTTTCAGTGACATAATATCTTCATCTGGTCATTAAGTTGACCATATATACCATGTATTGTACCTAAGACTTAAATGGTTTCTGAGAAATCCACTGTATAAGCGTTTTCCCATATAAAAGCCTAACATACCAAAGTTGACCATGTCGTCAATTAATTCAAGGTCAACACATGGTCATCATTTGTATAAACTATGATGGGCCAGCATGCCCAATGCTACATACCAAGTTTCAAGGTCATAGGCCTTTTGGTTCTAGAGAAGAAGATTTTCGAAGGGTTTTTACCATATATGGGCATGGTGGTTTACCATATATGGGCATGGTGGCCATCTCGGTCATGTGACCCAGACCCCGGGTATAAACTTTCGTTCCCCCATCCCACTGAGACTCCATATGAAATTTGGCTTCAATCGGCCCAGTGGTTTCAGAGGAGAAGATGTTTGAAAATCTTGATGACGGATGGTCTGACGGAATGACCTTGACCTTAAGTGACATAATATCTCCATCTGGTCATTTAGTCAACCATGTATACCAAGTATTGTACCTAATACTTAAATAGTTTCTGAGAAATCCACTGTTTAAGCGTTTTCACATATAAAAGCCTAACGTACCAAAGTTGACCATCCCGTAAATTAGGTCAAGGTCAAAGCAAGTTCATGATTTGTATAAAATATGATAAGCCTGCATGCCCGATGCTACATACCAAGTTTCAAGGTCATAGGCCTTTTGGTTCTGGAGAAGAAGATTTTTGAAGGGTTTTTACCATATATATGGGCGTGGCAGCCATCTTGGTCATGTGACCTGGACCAAATATATAAACTTTCGTTCCCCCATCCCACTGAGACTCCATATGAAATTTGGCTTCAATCGGCCTAGTGGTTTCAGAGGAGAAGATGTTTGAAAATCTTGATGAGGGATGGTCCGACAGAATGACCTTGACCTTTACTGACATAATATCTTCATCTGGTCATTTAGTCGACCATATATACCAAGTATTGTACCTTAGACTTAAATAGTGTCTGAGAAATCCACTGTTTAAGCGTTTTCCAATATAAAAGCCTAACGTACCAAAGTTGACCATGCCGTAAATTAGGTCAAGGTCAACGCAAGGTCATGATTTGTATAAACTTTGATGGGCCCGCATGCCCAATGCTACACACCAAGTTTCAAGGTAAAGGCCTTTTGGTTCTGGAGAAGAAGATTTTTGAAGGGTTTTTACCATATATGGGCATGGCGGCCATCTTGGTCATGTGACCTGGACCAAATATATAAACTTTTGTTCCCCCATCCCACTGAGACTCCATATGAAATTTGGCTTCAATTGGCCTAGTGGTTTCAGAGGAGAAGATGTTTGAAAATCTTGACGACGGATGGTCCGACGGAATGACCTTGACCTTTAGTGACATAATATCTTCATCTGGTCATTTAGTCAACCATGTATACCAAGTATTGTACCTTAGACTTAAATTGTTTCTGAGAAATCCACCGTTTAAGCGTTTTCCCATATAAAAGCCTAACGTACCAAACTTGACCATGTCATAAATTAGGTCAAGGTCATCACAAGGTCATGATTTATAAATTATGATGGGCCCGCATGCCCGCTGCTACATACCAAGTTTCAAGGTCATAGGCCTTTTGGTTCTGGAGAAGAAGATTTTTGAAGGGTTTTTACCATATATGGGCGTGGCGGCCATCTTGGTCATGTGACCTGGACCAAATATATAAACTTTCGTTCCCCCATCCTGTTAAGGCTCCATATGAAATTTGGCTTCAATCCACCCAGTGGTTTCTGAGAAGAAGATGTTTAAAATTGTGGACGCCGACGACGCCGACGCCGACGACGACGGACGACGGACCAAGTCTATACTATAAGCTCACCTTGACAGGTGAGCTAATAATCTTCAAGTCTTATTTAATGTCGTTTGCAGCCTTAAGAAACCAGAGGTAAACGTCAAAAACTGTCAAAAACTAAAATTTTGCTAAAATTCTGTATTATAATCTTGTTGCCTAGCAAGCACATTTGTCTGGTAATGTGAAGTGACAATTGTCTCTTATTTGAATTCTTAAATATAAGGCGATAACTTTAGAACATGAATTATTGTAATTTGAAAGTAAAAAGTATGCAAAGACCAGGAACTGAAACAATCAAAATCCAAATCCAGCCCTCAAACCATAGTTGGAAACAACTAAGATTACAAATAATCAAGATACAGAGAACATATGGTCAACCGAGTGAGCAGCTTGTTCCCAAAAGGTGGCCACTCAGCAGAATAATAAACATGTATGCAGGAATTTTCTTCCCCTAACCTCTTGTAGAAAACGTCATGTTTGTGCAATTTCACCGCTGGTATGGCTTACACCTTTGCGTTCAAAACCCTCCCATATCCGAGAAAGGAATAGCACATGTATGATTTTTAGCACATAATGTGTATTATATACGTAAGCTGTTAATGGTGTAATTTGATAACCCTACCTCAATTGATAAAGCAGTAATGATGGCGTTTGCAAGACTTATTGGATGACCCTCGTAAAAGCTAATGAGCCTTGGTTCCTACAGATGTGTCTGCTCTGGGTCTACACTTTTTACCTAGTTGCTCAGGCATTTGTCTTGTCAAAATATCCAGTGATTGTGATAATTAATTTCAACTGTATTTTGTTCTATACTGTGGTGAATCGATGTGTTGTCCATAATGCACCCTTTTTGTGATCCTGGGTTATTTAAACTTACCTAATTGTGTTATCTCAGTAATAACTTCTACTGTTCCTGGAGATAAAATTCAATTTATGCAAATAATGTGGACACAGGATCAATTTATACCTCCACTATTATATTCTATGCTATTCTATCCCATGGGCACCACAGATGACTTCGAAACAATCCCTTTCCATCTTGTCCTGTTTTCAGCTGCCCTAGCTGAGCTGGCAAAATCCATCCCTGTCCACTCTCTAATATTGTCTTCCCACCTCTTCTTCTTTTTCCTTTCACTGTGCCCTGTAGAATAGTCTTTGCTAAACCAGAAGACCTTGAGACATGTCCAAACCACCTTAGTTTCGGTTTCTTGACCAGCGTCAGGAGTTCATCATATTCTCAAATGGCTGCTTGGATCTTTCTGCAAACCTCCTCATTGGTTATATGGTCCTTGTATGAAATGTTCAGTAACCCTCGGTAGCATCTCAACTTAAAGACCTGCTTTCTTTTCTCTAACTCTGCTGTCAAGGTCCACGATTCACAGGCAAGTACAGAAATATGGAAATGACAAGGGAGTGCATAAGTTCCACCTTTGATCCAAGAGATATATTGTTATCTCTCCAAACTGGTTTCAGCTTGGTAAGAGTTGAAGTGGCTTATGCAATGCTTGAGAGAACCTCCTGTTTTAAGCCATCATCTGAGACAACTTGCTCCAACGTAATTGAAGCTTGTTACCGTACCCTGCTTCTGCCCTTTTACCCTGATCTCCCTCTCAATGCCATCTGTGCTGTTTGTCATCAGTTTGTTCTTCTAAACACTGATCTCCATCTTATACCTTGTGCAGGGTTTGTCGAGGCTTTTAACTACTGCTTCTAGTTCCTGCTCTTCCTCAGCTTAGTAACAGCGTCTGTGTCATCGGCAAACCGCAGATTGGTAATGTTTTTGCTGCCTATGCTAACCTTTCTGTCATGTTCTTCCAGAGCATCAGACATGATTCGTTCGAGAAAAATATTGAAGAGGGTGGGTGACAGAAGACATCCTTGTCTTACTCCAACTGTTGTTCTGAACCATTCTCCTGTGTTGCCATTCATCAGGACTGCACTTGTAGCCTTGTCCTATAGCTGCTAGATTTGCAATGGTATTGTACTTCAGCATGGTGGCCCATAATTAAGGCTGCATGCCATATCCTGTCAAAGGCTGTCTTGAAATCAATGAAGACATGGTACAAATTCTGCTGATGTTGGAGATACTTTTCACACAGGATTCTAAGGTTGAATATCTGTTCTGTGGTGCTCCTTCCAGCTCAGAAGCCAGCCTGTTCTTCAGCAATTATCTCTTTGGCTTGTGGTTTAAGCCTGTTCAAGATGACTTTCAGCATGACTTTGCTTGAATGACTGTTGAGGCTGATGGTTCTGTAGTTCTGGCAGAGCTATATAGGTTGCCTTTTTTGAGAAGTGTAATTAAGGAATGAATTTTTCTGAGGTTTATCGATGTGTAAACTACATTGGGTCACGTGCAAAGTTAATGAACACCATAGGGGTTCATGTAAACTTTGCTAGTGACCCAATGTAGTTTACACTTGGATAAATCTCAGAAAAATTAAGTTCATTGCTTATCAATCAAAACCGCGATGAAAAATCATATATAAGCACTAAAACTGAAACAGTAAAACATGTACATACAGTTTTTCTGCTAGCAGCCGATGTCCAATCAGACTGTAGAGTCATTGTTTATTTTGACTTCATTGACGTCGCGTGGATCAATGTAATTATTGGAATGTAAACTACATTAGGTTCCCATGGTTTACTATAGGGCTTTTCAGTAAATACACCAAGAATGTAAATATTAATCAGCGACTGAGTCCACTGGGGTAGGCCATTCACCAGTTCTCCAGATCCTGTTATAGATATCTGTTAAAACATCGATCATGGTCTCCCCGCCAGCTTGAACAATTTCTGCTGGTATATTATCAACTCCGGAAGACTTCCCCTTCTTTAGTGCTGCTACTGCAATCTCAACTTCCTCACGAAGGATCAGTTGTTGATCTTCTTCTGATGGTTGATTACGATCCAGGACTGCATTGTCACCATCAGTCTCATGAGCAATATTCTGTCCATCTGCTGAGAATCTCTTGTTCCTCAGTAAGGCATTTCCCAGACCTGTCCTGGATAGTTGTGGATCTACCCTGTTTCTCTGAAGTTAGATCCTTCACCAGCTGGTATGCTTTCTGGCTGTTATTTTTGTTCAAGCAAGTTTCGATCTCCTAACACTGGCTAGCTATCCAGTCCTCCTTAGCTTTCTTCACTGCCTTTGGAATCCTCTTGTTTGCTTCCCTGTATTCTTTTGCTCCTTCTGCTTCATACCGCTTCTTCTTCAAATTTCTCCTCTCGTCACAGAGGTTGAAAAGTTGACTGGTGACCCAGGCTTTTTTCGGTGATGTTCCTTCCCAAGTATCTCACTGGCTGCATCAGTCACTACTGTATTGTAGGTGGTAATCATGGTATCTATGTCCATGTCATATCATCCCTCAGACCAATGAGTGGTGCAAATTTCCCACCCATTGTTGCTTGAAAAGTGCATGCTACGTCTGAGTCCTTCAACTTTTCAAGATCAAACTTCATGCAGTCTTGTCTGGGCTTTCTAGCCTTTTTCAGACAAAATCGGAAGGCCATCATCACCAGGTCACTGTCACTTCAATTGTAAACGGGGTTTGCACACAGCTTTTGATTATCACTAACCCAACATCCTGATATGACTAAAATACTGTTAAAAAAGGATGTAAAATCTCAAGTCATCCATTCATCTTTACAATACACTATACACTTTTAGATATAAATCATTGCTAACTGCATGCATAATAATACTTGTCAAAATCAAATGGGAATTGAACAGTTCCAGTTTTCTTCTAGTATAAAAAATCCAATGCTTAAGAATGTATTACAGATCCATTTCACAGCAGTCATGACACCATCCATGCCAGTCAAAATAATTTGGGGATGGAACAGCTTTATTTTTCTTTGAGCATGAAACATCAAATGCCTACTGTAACAGATCCGTTCCTCAGCAGGCATGATACCATCCATGACAGTCTGTTTTGGAGCAGTCCTAAATGCTCAATGCCAGCCTAATCATCCTAATGATATGAAGTATATAATTAAAGAAATCTCTTTAAAAAGACTGGCAGGGATTTTTTCATGGCTGGTGTTGATAGGACATGTTATTGCATAGCAGAGATAAAGACTAACAGGGGCCCAATCGCCCACAGCTCCTAAATTTTGGGCTGGAAATTGGAGAAAATGCCCATACCTCTAATGTTAAATTTTAAATTTTGGCAGTGTGGGTCCCTAATTCAAAATTGTTAGTCTTTTTCTGCATAAGACTAGAAACATGGTAACTATCAGGGCCCCGCCTTTATGAAACTATTGATGACATTCAAGTCGTATAAGCCCGACCAGAAATAACAATACCAGCCTTCTATTATCATGTTGTTCCTTCATATTAAATAAGTTGTTTGAAATTAAGCCTCTAGCAGTGTCATTAAGATATGGGCAAAATACACAATTATGATTGATTAAAGCATGGGCAACAACTCTGTAAGGCAGGAAACTGATGTTACCATTCTTGCATTCTGCACACCTTCAGATCATCTAATGATGCTTTATATTTGTAGCAAGTTTTATAAAAATATCTTCAAAGGCTTTAAAGTTATACAGCAGGCAAGATTTCCATACCTAAAATAACAAAGGGAAGGTGTAGTTATGATTCTTTTTCTCTACACATTGTCTGATGATGTTTATATTTGTACCAAGTTTTGTGAAAGTATCTTAAACAGTTTTAAAGTTAGAGAGCAAACACATTTTCTAGACTGTAAACTAGCAAGGGGAAAAATTCTGTAAAAAATGTAGATGGAGTTACAGTTCTTATTCTCTGCACATTGTCTGATGATGCTTTATATTATGTACAAGTTTTATGAAAATATCATTGGTGGTTTTAAAGCTATGAAGCGGACCTGATTTCAATATTTAAAATTACAAAGGGGCATAATTCAGTAAAAAATGTAGACAGAGTAAGGATGCTTGTTCTCTGCTCATTCCTTGATGATGCTTTACATTTGTACCAAGTCTTGAGAAAATATCCCTAACTGATTCAGTTATGAACCGGACACGATTTCTGTACTCAAATTACAAAGGGGCATAATTCAGTAAATGGTGTAGGCAGAGTTATGGTTCTTGTTCTCTGCATATTGACTGATGATGCTTTACATTTGTACCAAGTCTTGTGAAAATATCTCTAAAGGTTTCAGAGTTATAGAGCGGACACAATGTCTGCACTCAAAATTTCAAAGGGGCATAATTCAGTAAATAATGTATGCAGAGTTATGGTTCTTGTTCACTGCACATTGTCTGATGATGCTTTACATTTGTACCAAGTCTCGTGAAAATATCTTTAATGATTTCAGAGTTATGGAGCGGACACGATTTCAGTACTCAAAATTTCAAAGGGGCATAATTCAGTAAAAAATGTAGGCAGAGTTATGGTTCTTGTTCTCTGCACATCGTCTGCTGTTGCTTTACATTTGTACCAAGTCTCGTGAAAATATCTTTATTGGTTTCAGAGATATGGAGCGGACACGATTTCTGTACTCAAAATTTCAAAGGGGCATAATTCAGTAAAAATTGTAGGCAGAGTTACGGTTCTTGTTCTCTGCACATTGTCTGATGATGCTTTACATTTGTACCAAGTCTCATGAAAATATATTTAATGGTATCAGAGTTATGGAGCTGACATGATTTCTGTACTCAAAATTTCAAAGGGGCGTAACTCAGTAAAAATTGTAGGAAGAGTTATGGTTCTTATTCTCTGCACATCGTCTGATGATGCTTTACATTTGTACTAAGTCTCGTGAAAATATCTTTAATGGTTTCAGAGTTATGGAGCGGACACGATTTCTGTACTCAAAATTTCAAAGGGGCGTAATTCAGTAAAAATTGTAGGCAGAGTTATGGTTCTTGTTCTCTGCACATCGTCTGATGATGTTTTACATTTGTACCAAGTCTCGTGAAAATATCTTAAACGGTTTCAGAGTTATGGAGCGGACACAATTTCTGCACTCAAAATTTCAAAGGGGCATAATTCAGTAAAAATTGTAGGCAGAGTTATGTGGTTCTTGTTCTCTGCACATTGTCTGGTGATGCTTTACATTTGTATCAAGTCTCGTGAAAATATATCTAAAGGTTTTAGAGTTATTGAGCGGACATGAAATGATGACGGACGGACGGACAGATGGACGGACAGACAAACAGACGGACGGACAAGATGATTACTATAGGGCCTCCACAGACTTCGTCTGATGATGCTTTACATTTGTACCAAGTCTCGTGAAAATATCTTTAACGGTTTCAGAGTTATGAAGCGGACACAATTTCTGTACTCAAAATTTCAAAGGGGCGTAATTCAGTAAATATTGTAGGAAGAGTTATGGTTCTTGTTCTCTGCACATCGTCTGATGAAGCTTTACATTTGTATCAAGTCTCGTGAAAATATCTTTAACGGTTTCAGAGTTATTGAGCGGACACGATTTCTCTACTCAAAATTTCAAAGGGGCGTAATTCAGTAAATATTGTAGGAAGAGTAATGGTTCTTGTTCTCTGCACATCGTCTGATGATGCTTTACATTTGTACCAAGTCTCGTGAAAATATCTTTAACGATTTCAGAGTTATGGAGCGGACACAATTTCTGTACTCAAAATTTCAAAGGGGCATAATTCAGTAAAAATTGTAGGCAGAGTTATGGTTCTTGTTCTCTGCACATCGTCTGGTGATGCTTTACATTTGTATCAAGTCTCGTGAAAATATATCTAAAGGTTTTAGAGTTATTGAGCGGACACGAAATGATGACGGACGGACAGACGGACAGACAAGGTGACTACTATAGGGCCTCCGCAGACTTCGTCTGGCGGGGCCCTAATGAAAGTAAGATATAGAAATAACCAGAAATGTGTCCAATGTACACAGATGCCCCCACTGTGGGCACCTCCATAAAACTGTGCACAGGATTACAGTAAACATCAGTGAACCATGACATGTGGGTCATGATGACATTAATCTTATATATTCCTGTTATATTCATAGACATTATATCCTTATACAAAATTTCAAATTGCCACAATAATAGGAACCCTAAAATCTACCTCACAAAAATTTTAACTGTGGGAAATTAGCCTAAGTCCTATGTCAGTGAACTTAGATGGATCATCATGATCTAATTCTTGTAAATTCCTGTTGTACTTATATAAATCCTCATATAAAATTTCCTGTTGCTAGAAGAGTAGCACCCCTAAAATCTACCTCTTACAAAAATCTTAACCTTGCAAAATTAGACTAAGTCCGAAGTCAGTGAACCGTGACATATGGATCATCATGATCTGATTCTTGTAAATTCCTGTTGTACATATAGTTATTAATCTCGCTACAAAATTTCAAGTTGCTACAATAATAGGAACTCTGAAATCTACCTCTTATGAAACTCTTAACCTTGCAAAATTAGCCTATATCCAAAGTCAGTGGACCATGACATATGGATTATTGTGCCCTGATTCTTGTGTATTTCTGTTGTACTTATTGATATAAATCCTTATACAAAATTTCAAGTTGCTACAATAATAAGAACCCTGAAAACTACCTTACAAAAATCTAAACTTTGCAAAATTGGCCTAAGTCCGAAGCCAGTGGACTGTAACATACGGATCGTCATACCCTGATTCTTGTATATTCCTGTAGTACTCAAAAATAGAAATCCTCATACAAAATTTCAAGCTGCTACAATAATACGAACCCTAAAATCTACCTGTTGCAAAAATGTTAACCTGAGTCTAACAGGATCATGTATGTACGGACAGACGGACATATGTACATAATAACGTACACACGTACCCACAACCCGAACACTATATGCCCCCGGCCATGCCAATGGTGGGGGCATAAAAAGGAATCAACGCAAACCATACTGCTTCGCAAGCTTATGGCCTATGGCTTCACTGCTGTATTTTTCCACCATTTCTTACAAAGAGGAACAATTTTTGTGACGTATTGGTTGCTTCCTTGGATAATGGAGCCCTTCCAAAATGCAGCCTTAGTAACTCTCAACAGAAAGAAACTGCTTCTAGAATGCTCTCCTTAGAGAGCAAATTCTTTCCTTTAATTGAAAATGAAATGGAAGTGTACCCATTCACTTTAAATAAATTTTTTCTCTTAGTTATTAATGTGATATTTTTTTACCTTGCATTTAATAATCCTTTCTATTCATTTCCTAGTTCTATAATGACTGAAGGGCCAAGCATTTAATATTATACTTCCTATTCATTTCCTAATTTTATAATGATGTCCAGCTTTAAAAATGTGTAAAGGTTCTTGTGACAGGCAAAAATACAATGATCAATTCAACTGGTGCTGATTTGGGTTGGGTGTGTTTCCTTCGCCTGTCATGGCTATCAAAAATGATTACCATGTCACGTTTTTGTTTTTCATTCCTAAGACTGGGCATGTCATGGCATAGTTATAGAATGTCAAACACTCTGTAAGTTATTTCAAACTCGGGGCTCTGCCCCTTGTTCAGGAATAACTTACCTCGTGATTGACACACTATAACTTGTACATGTCTCTGAGTAACTTGTACATGTCTCTGAGAGTTTTTTTTTTTTTTTTTTTTTTTTATCATTGTTTTACGTAGTATCTGTAAGATGCATTGTCATTTTTGGTTTCTAAATGCACTTTGTATATGTTGTATGAAAGAAAATTGGTTCGCCAAATGAGTTACCCTCTTTAAAGAAAGACCTTCTTTGCTTACTTAATGGTATATTTGTACACCTCGATGTTTTCCGCAATTTTTACAGAGAGAAACATACATACAGAACAACTTTTATTTAGGGGCCCAGACTGCCAAAATTCAATATTTAGCATTAGGGTATGGACATTTTCTCCAAAAATTCAGGGGCCCAGCCCAAAAAAATAAAACATTTAGGGGCCATGGGTGAGTGGGCCCCTGTTAGTCTCTTTCCCTGGAGAAAAAGCTTTTTGTGTCTTCCTGTTGATGACATTAGCTTTCTGAAAAGGGGTCTACTCTAATGAAAGAATTTGATCCACTAGGAATTTGCTCCTATTGAAGCAAATTCTTTTCATTAAGAGCTGACCCCCTATAAGGGAAGCAAAATGGAAGGCATAACCTGCTTCCTCTCAGCCTGATAGTTTTTGTTAAACATACTAATTTTATCAGTTACTATCAAATTTCAATAATACATGTAGTGCTTATAAAAGTGTAAATTAAATATTAAAACTATGGCAGACCTCAAAATGCAATGTGTCAAATGTTGTTTATCATTAATAAGCAGCGTCAAGAAAAAACAACAAAGTGGCATGTGCTCCCAGTGAAGACTCGGATCAGCCTGGGCATTTGCCCAGTCTGATCAAAGTCTTTGCTGTTCGCATGGAGGAAACTGAAACCCTCAGCTACCCTTTTAGTGCAGAGTGAAGACTCTGATCAGACTGGACAGATACACAGGCTGATCTGAGTCTTCGAATGGCCTACATGCCACTTTGTTGAGTTTGTTGTGTCTTGGCTCATTTCACTGCCAACACTTCAATCTGATTCATTCAGTGGAATGTTTAGAAAAGGTCTCTTTACATAATAGAGCTTTCTACAAAATATTCAGGCTTGAACAATGGTAATACAGCTACAGTCCACTTTATGCTGATTTTTAAAGGCCAAACTTGAGTTCCCTGGTCACTCCTTTATGCAGACAATGAAAACAGATCAGAACTGCAGTCAAGTCTTTAATCAGACTGTTTTTGTTTTTTTGAAACTATAGATAAAGGCATTGAAAATTACTTTCACTAAGAGCTATTTGCGATTAAATGGATGAGACTTTTAAACCCATATGACCGGATTGGTAATAATATGCAATTCAAGAGTTAAGCACACTCCTATATTTATATGCATAAAACTTACAGAAATTGTTTCTTTGATGCCATTGACTCAATTACCTCAAACATTTTTTGCTCAGGACAAAATCCGAGGAGTCCATGGGGCCCTTGTTTTTAGCTCACTTGAGCGGAAGGCTCACAGGACTGTTAAGCTTTTAGTATAGCCATGGTCCATCGTCCTTCCATCCGTCTGTCCATCGTCCGCCATTTTCAAAGATCTTCTTCCCTGAAACTGCTGAGCTAATCAAAGCCAAAATTCATATGGAGCCTCAGTGGGATGGGGGAATGAAAGTTTGTTCGGGGTATCTGGGTCACGGACCAAGATGGCCCCCAAGATAATATATGGTAAAATTTCTTCAAAAATCTTCTTCTCCAGAACCAAAAGGCCTTGAAATCTGGTATATAGCATCAGGCATTTGAGCCCATCGTAGTTTGTACAAATGATGATCATAGCTTGACCTTGATCTAATTTATGACAAACTGTAGTATGTAATGCTTTTGTATGGGAAAATGATTAAACAGTGGATTTCTCAGAAACTATTTAAGTTTAAGGTTTAATATTTGGTCTATATGGTTAACTAAATGACCAGATGAAGAAATTATGTGGCTTAGGGTCAAGGTCATTCTTTGACCTTTGTTCAAGGACACTGAGATTCTGTCTCCTGCCAACATTTTCAATCATCTCCTCTGAAGCCACTAGGTCGATTGAAGCCATATTTCATATGGAGCTTCAATGGGCTGAAGGAATTAAAAGTTGTCCAGATGGTCTTGGTCACATGACCAAGAAGACCGCCACACCCACATATATATATGGTAAAGAACCCTTCAAAAATCTTCTTCCCCAGAACAGAAAGAACTATGACCTTGAGACCTGCTATGTAGCATCGGGAATTCAAGCCCATCACATTTTGTACAAATCATGACCATAGGACCTTGACCTAATTTACGCCATGGTCAAATTTGGTATGTTATGCTTTTGTATGGGATATTATAATGCCTAAACTGTGGAAACTATTTAAGTTTAAGGTATAAAAAATCACCTTATCTGGAGCTTTGATATATGACGGTACTCTACTTTTTCCCCTTTCCTGTGAGGTTTGCATGTGGAAATTTGGGGAGCCAAACATGAAAGGGGAAGAGGGAGGCAACTTGCTCATTGTCGTTAAGCAGGATAGTGCTAGTCTTTGATCAGATATTGGAAAAGGAGATGCTAGATGGGGAGCAAATGCTATCAGTGCCTTTAGTGTCCCACCATCTCCGATAATGTTGACGGTTTAAAAATTCCCAAATAAGTATGCAGACATTATGGTGTGTCACAGATTTGTTCAGCTGCTTTGTGAGCCAATAGATTTTTATTTATTACACATGGCTATCCAACACACAAACAGGGGTACTTCTCTTAGTCTGTCTTAAATTTTGTTTTCATTAAGACAGACAGGAAAAGAATGTAGCAAACACTTGATAGCCAGTCGAATATAAGGAACCAGTGAGGGAAAAAATAGCCCTATCTCTCTTCTTGTAATTCTTAGTTTTGACAAGAAGAGAGGAGATGGATCTCGTCGGCTGAATGCTATAGTGTTCTATGTCCATTTTTTAAAAAACATGACTTTCATACATTGTTGGATTCAGAGTGAAATGTTCTATGTCCTGGTGTCCTCACATAATGTCTATCTTACCTTTACAGCAATTTATAAGCAGTGCTGTTTTGTTCTATGTCCAAAAAGATCATTTTTTTGAATGTTATAATGTCCCATGTCCAAAAGCCAATCAAATGGCTTGCATAGTGACATGTCATAACACAATCATCTTCCAGTTACCTTCAAGGAGCATGGACAAAGGGAAGGTATGTCACATTACTTTGCATTTTTCCCCTTTTTATCTTATAAACAGATTTTTCCTTAAAGCTGGACAAATTTGTGAATGTCAGTTTTCAATTTTATGCAGACGGCTAGTACAGTAAATGTCTTTTAACCTTCATCAAAACCTGGTTAAAGATCCTCTGGACATAGAACATTTTACTTGATAAAATATTCTGTTTACGATGTTCTATCTCCTTTTGTTCAGACCATATATATAATTTGATATAATTAAACCATATAACCATATAAGTCCATGTTATGACCATTATGACAAATTCCATTTATATAGAGGAAAGAGGGTTTGCATGGCTTTATATAATATAATGATACAGACTGAAGGTACCATTGAAACCACATGAATAAACTGTTCTAATGGATACCAACAGTCTATAGTTTGAGCATAAATAAGTACAAGAGTTGTCGCCTGACAGAATAGCTCGCCTGAATTAGTGCTCGCCCATCGCACAATCACTACAGTAGTGTGGATTGCTAAGCATAAAACCTCAGGCAAGCATGTCCATAATGATAACACATTTATAAACAAAAGCTATCTCAGAAATAAGAGTTAAAATAAAATTTAAATAAGTCACATGAGATTTCAAAGTCAATGAGCTTGAGGTCAAAGAACTGAGGAGTAGGGGTGGGTGGGGTGGGGTGGTTGGGTGGGTGAGCAGGGGGTGGGGTGGGACAGGATGTATCAAAACCCTGAACCATTAACTATAACATCAGTCCAAGTATTAATATCAGCTGTGTCCATCGTGGCACTGTGAAATTATGTCTTCATAAATATAAAACTTTAACCAAAAGACAAACTTCTAAGTTGATGACCCTGACTTCAAGGTCATTCAGTGAGGTAAGTATATAATGCTTTGTAAAAACTCGAAAAAGTGTCTAACATCAGTTGAAGTGTAAACTAAATCTCTGCCAAGCATAATGAATAGTATGCAATTAGAAAACCTTAAGACAGACCAAAATTTCCTAAGTCCCTAACCTTGACATCATGGTCACTGAGTGGGGCTGGGGTTAGTACTCTGTATAACTTTGGGCTAATATCTAACTAAAGTGCAAATATCAAAAGAATTCATTCATGGGCTCAGGAGATATGTGTCTTTAAAAACTTTAACCAAAACATCCAATCAATAAAATGAATGACAATTTTCTAAGTCCATGACCTTGACATCAAGGTCACTGAGGGGATCGGGGAAGTTGAGGGGATCGGGGAAGTACCTTGGAAAACTTTGGACCGATATCTAACTACAGTGCAAGTATCAAAGGAATGCATTCATGGGTTAAGGAGATACTGGGCTTTACAAAAACTTTAACCAAAACATCCAGTCCAAAAAACTCCCAATTTTCTAAGTCCATGACCTTGACATCAAGGTCACTGAGTGGGGTGGGGGTGGTACCCCTTAAACTTTGGACCAATATCTAATTACAGTGCAAGTATCAAATGAATCCATTCATGGGTTTAGGAGATATAGGTTTTTAAAAAACTTTAACCAAAACATCCAATCCGAACACCGAACACGGACGCAGACACTGACGCCGACGCCAGGGTGACAACAATAGTTCTTCCAGAACTTTCTTTCAGGCAAGCTAAATATAGAAAAAAAGTATTACCTGATAAACGCTATTCCTATTCCCACGAAAAACGGCAACAACCTGCATTGGCATATTATCCTAATATCATTAAGGTTGGCTAGTATGGTCTAAAATAATTGTTTTACATCTCAAGAATACTTTTCATTTCAATTTGCAAACTTTATAATTTGGATTATGTCTTTTGTACAGTTTATCCAAATGCCTTGTCAACAAAATTTTGCATTTGAGATGATCAAGTTGTCTTCTCTATATATATATCCATACCTTTACTTTGATACAGCCACATCTTAGGCACCTTAACTCTTTGAGAGCCAAAAGCAAAAATACTTACTGTGTAAATCCTAATAAACGCTCCTGCACTTATAAACGTCCCCTACCTCTGTTTCGAAAAATATAATGTTATAGTAACTGGCATGAATTCCTGTGTGCTTCTCCAGATGAAGCAGCTCTTTGAAATGAGGTCTACTCTTAAAGGGAAGAATTTGCTCCTACAGGAGCAAATTCTTTCCTTTAAGATTTGGTCCCTGCTAAGAAGGGAGGCTAACAACAGTAGTATTGTTTTTCCTCTGCTAGTATACAAACCTTAGTATTGTTTAGTAGAGATATTGGCAGTGGGGATTTACTACACTTCAGGCTCTAAATAATGCCCCCTTCCGTAAAATGTAACAGTCACCGCAGGACCTTTAATAAGATTTATATGGTATTTTTGCACCAGTGTAGCAGCAGATGACACAGCTAATTTGAGCTGTTCTATCTGAGCAGTGTCTTACTGCTTAGGTTTAAACCCTTTTACTTTTCTAATTATGCAGACATAAATTTTGCAGTCTGTTGTTTCATGCTCAAAGAGTTAGTGTACCCTTTAAATTTTGATTTGCTCAAATACATTATATGTAGGCCATTTGTGTTTTAGGTGCAGACTATAATGATGTTCAGACCGGAGTCAAGACTCCTGCAACAATTATTTATAAAATCCATCAGCGTGTAAATCCTGACTGCTCTGATGTCTGAAGATCTGAATATCTAACAAAACTTGTGATAGAGGGCAACATGTACCTTTATATTTTTGTCTTGAAAAAAAGACATGCCAACATCTTAATAAATTTCTTCAAAGATCTGAAAGATACCTATGAACTATTTGAATATGATAATGGGTACCTATTTCCTTTCAAGAGTTATTCGATATGGACATTAGCAGATCTGGTTTTGGTTGGACATAAAGTCTTCCACCAGACTTTCGAGTGACACATGATAATCTTTCATGTTTTTTTTCTCAAGCAAACATTATTCCTCTTGTTGCAGGATAAATAGTCCTTGCCTCCTTGATCTCCCAGTTCTGGCTCTTGTGAAGATCCTCCAGTAAACTGACTAATGTGAACTTCTCACATGTGTCAGAAGAATCTGCAAGCTACTACATACAATCATCAGCTGCAATTCTGTGCTTTGGAGGCACATATCAGTTTTCGCAAATGAAGTAATTATTACCAAAGAAAATCTTGAGGGAATTTTACAACATTCCAGTGGTTTCTGGACTTTTCTAATCCCTTTCGCAGATTTGAAATTAGAAGTTCCAGATATAGACTGGCTTTTTGTGAATGGTTTCTTTCTAAAGAGCTTTATTGGTTGGATTTGACTGACTGTCAAACTTCAACGTTATGTTTCCTTAAATGTCTTCCAAATATACAAATACTAAATGTGTCTGTGTGTAAGAATTTGATAGATGAAGATTTTCTTGCCATCCAGAACTGCTCTAAACTTGACCAGCTTTACTTTTCTTTCACAATCATAAAGCCAAGTTCAATTGTGTATTTGTCTTCAAAATTAAGCCTTACAGTATTGGATGCATGCCCAATTCCACTAAATTTACATGACATACAATCCATTTTCAATGCTTGTTATTCTGGAACACTTATATATTTTCAGTTAACACTTGCCGATAATATAGTCCAGAAACTCTTCCAGCGAAACTGTTCCATACAAAGGGGGGGTTCCAAATCTGCCCTCGCATGGATTTTCTTGTTACTTTGCATGTTTACTATCTTCAACCTATCAACTACACATATGTGTTTCTCTATCCCACCCAGGCGAAATGATGACCATGGTGACCATGAACTACCATGGACTACCATGATATTTCATGGTCAAACAACCATGGTCAACCATGGTAGACCATGTTTTGTAAAATGGCTGACATGGTTTTTGCTGACCAGTCTTATCAACACCATGGTCAACCATGGTCTATGTCCATGGTCAAAGACCATGGTTGACCAAGGTGTTGATGAGACCATCCAAAACCATGGGTGGTCATTTAACAAAACATGATCAACCATGGTTGTATGACCACGAAAAACCATGGTAATCCATGGTTGTAATACCGTAAAATAGCATGGTAGTGCATGGTCACCTGACAATCTTTAAAACACAGACAATGCTTGCAACATTGCAAGAATGAGATAAACAACACATATACCAGCTGAGTTTCTAATGGTTTAAAAGCAACTATATTGTGGGTTACACTGTTTAGAATCACCATGACCAGCTGTATCCAGGAGTCATCAAAACCATTAGCCTAATTAAGGTGGGTTCTCAGATGCTTTCAAAATTCTCTAGCTTAATTTTAAAATGCATTGCTTTTTTCCTGCCCTATCCAATCTTATTATTTTGCAGCTTCTCTGCATAACTGGTATATTAACTTTATGTCAAATTTCTCACTTGTTTTCAGTCATACTTCTACAGGAAAAGGAAAATAAAAGTAACAAGATTACCTATTGGTGGGCTCTGGCATAACAAGATTTTCAATTGGTGGACATTTATCATCCTATGGAATAAACAGGATGTGATGTAACAGGAAGTGATGTCATGTGATTACCAAGTAATCTGACCATGGTTAACCATGGTCAACCATGGTCACCACTGACCATGTTCGACCATGGTTAACTGGAAATTTTATGACAAGTGACCATGATAATTCATGGTGAACCATGGTCAACCCTAGTAGTAATTTTGACTCTCTTTTTCTACCATGGTCAACCATGGTGAACCATGGTTAGTCGGAAATTTTATGACAGCTGACCATGGTCAACCATGGTCAATTGTACTGGTAATTTTGATCCTCTTTTCTACCATGGACAACATGGTTGACCATGGTCAACCATACCACAGATATTGAATATTCATGGTATTTGATGCCTGACCATGAAGAAACACGGTAAACCTTCAAAAACCATCAAAAACCATGATGACCATGGTCAACCATGGTCACTATTTCGCCTGGGCAGTGAGTAAAGACTTTAAGGTCTCAGGAGAGCACCCTGAAGTACTCCCATTTTTTGTGATACCAGCCTTATAATTTACCAATCATAAATCCTCAGCTTTATTCAATTTCATAAAATGTGAACTACAATAGTAAAAGGGCTCCATATGGATAACTTTGATTCCATTTATGTTTATGCAAACATGCAAACAAAATTTTTTTTAAACATTAAGTCAGAAAATATGGCTAAAAGCGACACTAAAACTATTAAACAAGAGGTCAATGATGGACCTATATCGCTCACCTGAGTTATGATGAAATAACATGGAAGATCATCTATTTGATGATGGTTCAATTGGAGCAGTTTTGCACTTTCTAATCTATATTCTCACATAGTTTCATGAAGACTGGATCAAAACTTTGCTCTCTAGAGTGTACACAATGTTTTTTCTAAGATCTGACCTGGCGATCTATTTTTTGATCAGACATTATTCAGTTTCAAACTTGGCCTACATTTCATGAAGATAAACATTCTGACAAAGTGTCATGAAGATTCAATACAAAATAAAGCCACAATTGTGTACACAAAGCTTTTCTATCATTTGACCTAACAAGACCAAGTTTCAAACTTGGCCTAGATTCTATTAAGATAATCATTCTGACAAAGTTTCATGAAGATTGAACCAAAACTGTGCCCTCTGGAGTATCCACAATGTTTTTCTAAGGTTTGACCTAGTAACCTAGATGACCCAGTTGCATCCTTGGTCTAGATTTGTTGGAGATAAACATTTTGACAAAGTTTCATGATGATTGGAACAAAACTGTGCCCTCTAGAGCATTCACATGGTTTTTCTAAGATCTGACCTAGTGACCTAGTTTTTGATCTGACATGACCTACTTTCAAATTCTGTCTATATTTCAAAAAGATAAGCATTCTGATAAAGTTTCATGAAGATTGGATCATAACTGTGCCCTCTAGAGTCAATGCTGGAAACTCGCAAGTTTAATGTGGTGGCCCAAAAGCTTAGCAGGCCTAACTTTCAGTGGCCCAAATTATCCACTAGCTACAGTTTCCATTCATTTAGTATTGCCAGGAAGATAATTTTGGGCCACTAAAGGCCATATTTTGGAGATTTCTGGTGGCCTGAAACAAAAATTAGGGGCATTTGGCAACCGGGCCACTGGCCGTTTCCAGCACTGAGGGTGTACACAAGGTTTTTCTAAGATCTGACCTAGTGACATAGTTTTAACCCCACATGACTCAGTTTCCATCTTGGCCTAGATTGTATAAGGATAAACATTCTGACAAAGTTTCATGAAGATTGGATTATAACTGTGCCCTCTAGAGTGTTCACAAGGTTTTTCTAAGATTTGACCTAGTGACTTAGTTTTTGACCCCACATGACTCAGTTTCAATCTTGGCCTAGATTATATCAGGATAAACATTCTGACAAAGTTTCATGAAGATTGGATCATAACTGTGCCCTTTTGAGTGTCTACAAGGTTTTTCTAAGATTTGACCTACTGACCTAGTTTTTGATCCCACATGACCCAGTTTCACATTTGGTCTAGATTTCATTAAGATCAACATTCTGACAAAGTTTCATGACAATTGGATCAAAACTGTGCCCTCTGTGTCATTCTAAGATTTATTTCTATTTTTAGATCTGGCGGCCATTTTGTTCAGTGGAGTAGAACCGTTTTAGCAATTTTGGTTAAGGGCCATGAGTCAAACATTTCTGTGAAATTATTTTGAAATCGAGCTATTGGCTTCGTCGGAGATGTCTTTTAAAGGTTTTTCTATTTTTAGATTTCTATTTTTAGCTCTGGCGGGCATTTTGTTCAGCAGAGTGGAACCGTTTTAGCAATTTTGGTTCAGGGCAATGAGTCATATATTTATGTGAAATTTTTTTGAAATTGAGCCATCGACTTCAGAGGAGATGTCGTTTAAAGGTTTTTCTATTTTTAGCTCTGGTGGCCATTTTGTTCAGCGGAGCAGAACCATTTTAGCAATTTTGGTTTGGTTCAGGGCTATGACAGAAACATTTGTGTGAAATTACTTTGAAATTGGCCTACTGGTCTAGGAGGAGATGTCGTTTGAAGAAATTGTTGACGACGGACGAACAGACGGACGGACAGACGGACGACAGACAACGGACAAATATCGATCACAATAGCTGAGCACTTCGTGCTCAGGTGAGCTAAAAACGAAAAGCATCCCAAAATTTATGTATGTTCCAGTCAGTGTCAACCTATGAAATTTCTGAAAAATAGGCCATATGTTTCCTCTTTATACCAGAGAAATTTGGAAACCGGTAACATTGTCATATAATGCATGATATAGATGAAGGCGGTTTGTTAGACAAAAATGCATGTCACATTTAAGTGTTAATATGTTCATAGAAACACTTCATTTTCTAGTAATATTAATAGTAACCTAAACTACAATCATAATAAAAAGCTCCATATGCAGATATATTGACCTACTTTGTCTGAGGAATAATTGGAAAACTAAATTAACTCCGACCACTCGACAGTGTATAAAGACTAGAAATAAAATTTTATATCGCGAAGAAAAGTCCATTAAGCAGGAATCTTGAAAAACACTTAAATGTCCAATTTCTTGTACTCAAGCTTTATATGCTAAGTTTGAATTTTTCAAATCTTCAGATTAACCTAGAATGTGTCCATAGAACACGGATGCCCCCGCCTAGTGCCCTAAGTAAGATGGCGCCTTGTTTAAGGTACTGGCACTTGTAGCATAACTAGGTGGGGGTGTCATGACTGATATGTGACGATATTCTGTATCTTATCGCAGAAATGGATGCCATGCAACTTTCCAAAAGAAATGGCCCGGAAACAAGTAACTTTTCAAAAACTAACAAACGGACACCATTATTGTATGAAATGAAGTCGAAAAAAGGCCATAACTCCCACAATAATTGACGGATTTTACCAAACATTGAACTTGACCTGTATTTTATGATGTATAAAACAAGAATTCAATACACCAATGCTTTCAAAAGATAATGAACAGAAACCATTTTTTCATACAAAATAAAGTTGAAAAAGGGCCATAACTCCCACAATAATCGACGGATTTTGCCCAACATCGAACTTGACCTGTATTTTATGATTATATACCTGTGTATAAGATATGAATTCAATACACCAATGCTTTTAAAAGATATCGAACGGAAACCATTTCTTCATAAAAAATAAAGTTGAAAAAGGGCCATAACTCCCACAATAATCGACGGATATTGCCCAACATCAAACTTGACCTGTATTTTATGATTATATACCTGTGTATAAAATATGAATTCAATACACCAATGCTTTCAAAAGATATCGAATGGAAACCATTTTTACATACAAAATTTATAAAGTCGAAAAAGGGCCATAACTCCTACAATAATCGACGGATTTTGCCCAACATCGAAATTGACCTGTATTTTATGATTATATACCTGTGTATAAAATATGAATTCAATACACCAATGCTTACAAAAGATATCGAACGGAAACCATTTCTTTATAGAAACAGAAGTTGAAAAAGGGCCATAACTCCAACAATAATTGACGGATTTTACCTAACATCGAACTTGACCTGTATTTTATGATTATATAGCTGTGTATACAATATGAATTCAATATACCAATGCTTTCAAAAGATATTGAACGGAAACCATTTTTTCATAGAAACAGAAGTCGAAAAAGTGCCATAACTCCCACAATAATAGACAGATTTTACCCAACATCAAACTTGACCTGTATTTTATGATTATATAGCTGTGTATGAAATATGAATTCAACACACCAATGCTTTCAAAAGATATTGAACGGAAACCATTTCCAACGTACGCACGCTACACTACGTACGCTACGTACATGTACGTACGGACAGGGGTGATACTATATGCCCCCCTCCCCCCCACCATTTTAAATGGCGGGGGCATAAAAAATAATACAGCATTGGACCTACAAGAATAAATATTTCACAGGACATTTTTATTCATCAAGGAGAACAATTGCGCCAATTTATTTTGAAATCCATGCATAAATTAGAAGTAATATCGTGGATATGCTTAACAGTTTCATCATTTAACCTTCTAGTGTGACCTTGACCTTGGACCTACCAGAATAAATGCTTCACATGACACTTATAATCAAGGGGGACAACTGCCAAATTATTTTGAAATCCATCCGTAGATATAGAAGAAATGGTCTGGACAAGCTCTATTTATGACCATTGTATCATTCCAAAAATGACCTTGACCTTCAACCTACCTGAACAAATGTTTCAAATAGCATGTTACTCATTAAGAAGGGGAACGACTGTGCCCAGTTATTTTGAAATCCACGAATAAATATAGCAGAAATACCCTGGACAAGCTCAATTTATGATTTATGCATTATATCATTTGACCTTCAAGTGTGACCTTGACCTTGGACCTACCTGAACAAATATTTCAAATTGCACTTCTACGAATCAAGGAGAACAATTGTGCCCAATTATTTTGAAATCCAAACATAAGTGTAGAAGTTATGGCCCGGACAAGCTCAATTTATGACAATTTTATCATTTGACCTTCAAGTGTGACCTTGACCTTGGACCTACCTGACCAAATGTTTCAAATGGCACTTTTACTCATCAATGAGAACAATTGTGCCAAATTATTTTGAAATCCATCCATACTTTCGTACAGGTGAGCTAATAAAAATGACTGAGCTGCTTCCTTTGTAAATGTATCCATTAACCTAAAGGTACTGGATAATAATGTCAAAAGCTTATGATGTGGTCCCTAGGGCATCTAACCTAACTGTTGGTGACATCTTAAACCCAAGCTCACTGACACCCAGTAGACTCTTGTATCTCAATTATTGCAGGATAATAAGCCTCTGGCTTCCGGTCAGATCTTTTTGCTATTAAATTTGTACTATTTGTCTTCTGTTTGTAACTTGTATGAAATTGAAATAAAATATACTTAACTATACATGTATTAGGTACACTTTCCAATATGTAAGGGGTGTT
This sequence comes from Ctena decussata, assembly GCA_963989385.1. Taxonomy (NCBI): domain Eukaryota; kingdom Metazoa; phylum Mollusca; class Bivalvia; order Lucinida; family Lucinidae; genus Ctena; species Ctena decussata. Next base: position 98,957,780 of record OZ022501.1, read on the forward strand.
TCTGAAAGTGTTTCTAATTTAAGGTGGTGATTTATGGTATATGTAAAAATCTGCATGAAACCATAAAAAAGTAATGTATCTCCCTGAAAGTTATCAGACTTCTTATTTTTGTTGTTCTTTACAGTTTAGAATACAAATTAGATGTATATTGTACATGCTGCTTAAAAAAGTGATTTTAAGATCAAAGGGTAATTTTCTGCGAATAAATCTGAAAAAATAATATCGTTATTGAAAATTTACGTAGTGCTGAAGGTGCATTATTGCATAATAAAGAGCGTCCTAGCAATTATTTATTCCAACTCTTTCTCAAATTGTAACGTAGACCAGATGAAAACGGTGGCTGTTTCTCAAATTTCAACCATGTACAAAGTAACTGTACACTGGACGCATTTATTAAATATAGGGTAGGCAAGCATACCTATGTTAACACCTACAATATAAATAATACATTACAGACATGATCAGTGGTGTGTAGATGAAATTGTTCAACCTTGTTAAAATAGTATCACCTGTCTCACCTGTGTGTTTTGACAAAAAAATTTGGACACAGACTGCATCTTTTTTCATCTGCTCAGCCTGATAATGTGTGAAAAAGTTTGAAAAAATAATTGCTAGGACGCTCTCCATTATGCAACAAGGTACTCTAAGCACTAAGTATATTTTCAATAATGATATTATTTTTTTCAGATTTATTCGCAGAAAATTACCCTTTGATCTTCTCTTATAAAAACACTTTTTAACATAAACAAATGCTGCATTTTGGGATTCTAAATTATGAGAAACAACATAAAGAAGGCATCTGCTAAGTTTTGGAAAGATCAGTGTTATTTTGAGTATTTTATGCAGATTTTTGTCTTTGTCCCAAATCAGTGATTTAACATAAAGAAGGCATCTGCTAAGTTTTGGAAAGATCAGTGTTATTTTGAGTATTTTATGCAGATTTTTGTCTTTGTCCCAAATCAGTTATTATCACCACCTTAATTTGAATGATATCTTGTTATCAGTTTCCTACCTTTTTCAGGAACTTCTGTATTTATTGCTCAAATGTTCATTTGCTGCTTGAATCTTATTTTACAACAGTCAATTAAAACTGTTGTGGCAAGGCAATAAAACTGCCAACTATGTGAGCTGCGCAGTAGGAGTTAACTTTGTCAATATGCTAGCTCATAAACAGAACTACAATGCTGTCAAAACTAAAATCTCTTCTACCTGATTTCACAATAAAAGGCCATCGGCCAAGTGTCACCTGACATTTGAAATGTGTCACAAACTGCAGCCCTTTATTCTGTTTTAGAGTAATTGTATGGCCAAAAACAGGAAATAGGTGTATTACAGAACCTGGTAAGCAAATAATAATTGAAGCATAAGCAAAGACATATACCCAATAAAAGGCCATCGGCCAAGTGTCACCCGACGTTTGAAATGCGTTACAAACTTCAGCCCTTTATTCTGTTTCCGAGTAAATGTATGGCCAAAAACAGAAAATATATATATTACAGAACCTGGTTCACAAGCAAATGATAACTGAACATAAGCAAAGACATATACCCAATTACTGGGCCTCTTTATAAAATACTTAAGTTCAGAACGGGGCATATATGTGTAAAATCAGGTTACTGAAACTATAGGCCCTTACAAAATGACCAAAACCTCAAGACTGTATACCCAGTAACAAAATAACAAGAGCCATAATCCTGCTAATGAATCTGATGAAAAATGAACAATGCATTTATGAAAATTCAGCCCATTAATATGAATAGTTCTGGAGTTAGCCCTTTACCTTTAAGTGAATGTTGAGACTGTATATTATACTTATCCAGATCTCCAGATAAGTAGGGGTTTTGAGGATATTTCTGAGATCATTCTTCATATCTGCCAATAAAAACAGATGTTATCCCTCATTAGCACAGTCTGACCAAGATGATTCTACAGGGTACTGAGAGGTCACAACTGAAGTTTTCATACAAAAGTATGATAAATTATCCCTAAATTATCCCTGTCACCCTCTATCTGAAGCGCTGTGTACTTACCATTTATTCTTTTGACCTCATTTAATTCATTCCTAGACACAAGAAAATGTTTGTAGCTGAAAAAAGAAGAACACAGAAATAAGCTTCTGGGTACAGCTATAAATAAGCTGAACCTGGGCATATGATAATCCAAGTTTTTTTCTCCTTTACAATTTCTCCACAAGACATATGGGCATTAATACTCAAATTAGCCAGTGTTTCAGAGAACTAAAACACCATAAATACTAAAATCAGCCTGTGTGTCAGAGAGTTTAAACAAGAATTCCACGGAATGCTATGTCGCACCTGCATTGCGTTTCCACAGTAGTAAAGACTATATAGTTAAAAGAACTTTATGAAAAATGGACAAAAATGCTAGGGTCAACACAATTTTGGATGTAAAATTTTACTAAGTCAGAAGAGCATGAAATATAGGCAAAGGGTAGGAATAACTGCAACATCCCTCGTGAACATTCTAAGAAGAAACTTTATGCCAGGTGTGATGGCTACAGGTATCATACTTCCATACGAAAGGACTAAAGCGCCAGGGACGATATATATTTTGGGGTTTAAAATTTTGCAAAGTCAGCAGAGCATGAAATATATGTAAAGGGTAAATTAATTGCATCAGCTCTCAAGAACATTCTAAGAAGAAACTGGATGCCATGTTTGATGATTCTAGGTATCATAAAACGTGAGAAATGGACTTAAAATCTAGGGTGGACATAATTTTGAATATAAAATTTTACTAAGTCCGCAGAGCATGAAATATAGGTCAAGGTATAAATAAGAGCAATAGCCCTCGAAAACATTCTTAGGAGAAGCTTTATGCCAGGTTTGATGATTGTAGGTATCATAATTTGCGAGATATCTACTTAAATGCTAGGGTCGACGTTATTGTTGGTGGCCTGTTTTACAAAGTCAGCAGAGCATAAAATACAGGGTAAGGGTAAAAATAAGAGCAACAGCCATCAAGAACATCCTAAGAAGAAGTTTTATGCCAGGTTTGATGATTGTAGGTATCATACTTTGCGAGAAATGGACTTAAATGCTAGAGAGCCTAGGGTCGACGTAATTGTTGACGGACGGACATACGGACGGACGTACGGACGAACGGAATGACTGACGTACGGACGGACGGCAAGTGAACTCCTATATCCCACCTTGCTAAAGCAGGTGCGACAAAAACCATTAATACTAAAATGAGCCTGTGTTTCAAAGACTTAAAACACCCTTAATACTAAAATCAGCCTGTGTTTCAGAAAGTTAAAACACTGTTATGTAATACTCAAATCAGCCTGTGTTTCAGAGAGTTAAAACACTACTAATACTAAAATCAGCCTGTGTTTCAGAGAGTTCCCTCATGGAAAATTAGTGTCTGAATGTTGGCTGAAAAGCAGTCTGACCTTTGACTGAACTTGAGCTGAACATTAGTTTCTGAATTTGGTCTGAAATTCGGACTTTCCAGACCATATTCAGACACTGTTATCAAAAGTTCAGACATTTGATTCAGAGCAATTTCAGACACTGTTGAGATAAGATTCAGAATGTTTTCAGATAAGGTTCAGTTGTATTTCAGACAAAATTAAGCGTGAATTCAGAAACATTTTAGACGAAATTCAGAATGTTTTCAGCTATGGTTCAGCTGTTTTTCAGACAAAGTTAAGCCAGGATTCAGAAACAGTTAAAACAATATTCAGAATGTTTTCAGCTATCCACCCCACCCTGCCTCCCCTGCCCCCACTTACCATATACTTGATATTGATTATATTTAAATCAGCCAGAATCCACTTCAAGCCATAGATTCTCTACACAATATCAAAAGGTGTTTTTTTTTCAGTTTAATCCTTGATTAACTAGTCTCTCAAAGCAAACATTATATACAAGTATTTTGAAGTCGGTGGGATAAGGATATGTAGTTTAAAGATGAATTTCAAGGCCATCAAGGGCAACCCATGAATAAAATATCTTTACAAACATCCACTATAAATTCTGTATCATATCTTTACATGTTTCTGCCATCTTTCCTCACAAATCATCTCTTAAAAACAAAGTTTAAACTTACTAAACTAAAGAGATATTTCTGTGTTGTTTGAAATTTCTTCTGCAGACAATCTGAGGAAATGCCCACTGAGCATGCCCAGAAGTCACATGACTTCCCACTGAAAAGTTCAGAAAGATTCAGAAAAATTTGGTTCAGAAAAATTCAGACAAATTTGATTCAGAAAGATTCAGACTATTATGAGTTCAGAATGGGTCAGACTATATATGAGGTTCAGACTCTTCAGATAATTTCAGAATTTCTGAATCTGTCTGAATATCTGTCTGAATTGTTCAGCCTGTGCCCAGTAATGTTTCAGAAAGTGTTCAGAAAAATTCAGAAAAGGGATTTTGTGTTCAGAGGGATTCAGACACCAATTTAGTGTTAAGATCAGATTCAGTCCTGATTCAGACAAAGTCAGCCAAGTTCAGAAGATATTCAGAAAATGAAGTTCATGAGGGTTAAAACACCATTAATACTAAAATCAGACCATGTTTCAGAGAGTTTAAACAGCATCTATAATACTAAATAAACAAAGTAACGCATAAACTGCAAAATTGGTGGCATTTTCAAGTGTAATTTCTATACTGGTTCTTTCGCATATTGCTATCATTGATAATTTCGGTTAGCGTGCATTTTAGTTTCACGTAGATTTAAAGAATTTGGGAATTAAATTCGTCTTTCATTTTAAATTCTCCCAAGTATTTTTCTAGAAACTTCGATGTCAACAATGGGTGCGTTTGAGTGAAATTATCAAGTACTCGAATACACATTTTAAATTAATCCGGTCGTTTCGGCTCTGTGTCGTTATACCGGCGCGCTGCTTAGCAAGTCCAAATAGCAGGTTCTAATGCAAAAATCCGACCCATGAACGTACGTCATTCTCCATAAATAACGATTTATTTTTGTATTTTTGCTCATATGTCTAAACGGATGAAGAACTAAATGGTCATAGTCCCGACAGCCCTGGCTCGAAACGACCCATTTTCTTCCAGAAGGATAGTCAATACGAGTAGCCAATCGAACTCGCCCATTGAAGAATAAAGCTCAACGCACATGGTCTTTCGAAAAGTTGGACGGACACATGGCGCCAAGTGTGTGCGGCTATGGTTGCGTACCGCTGAGCCACTTGGGGAACAAACGTCGTTAGGAGAATTCAAACTGAACTGAACTTTTGAAAAGACAAAAATTAAAAATGTCTAAGGTTAACACACATGCGCCAGGTAAGAAAGGGCATTTTTTCCAGCAAAGCAGACAAATCAATTTCAATGATTCAACGAAGCTAAATAAGCCTTTAGTCTTCAGAGGGCTTGAATATTTTCCCCCAAAACGTTCCAGGACCCAATTTTTCCAGAAAAAAAATATCCAGGACAGGTCACATAACCAAGATGGCAAACATTTATTATGGTAAAAAATTTCAAAAATCTTCTCCCCCAGAACCACGCGGGGCCGCATAGCGCAATCGGTAGGGCACCTGACTCATAAGTCAGAGATCCTGGGTTCGAAACCCGGTCTGGCCACATACTTTTGTTTCTCCTTCCTCTGATTCAAGAAGGGCAGTTGTCAGTTACTGGTGAAAGTATGTGCACTTAGTACTGGTTAACCGCTTAGGAGGTCTAAGCCTGCCCAGGAATAGTGTGGTTAGGTTAACTGACCGTCCCGACATGACCTTAGCTGTTTACCCTGGACGTTAAGCATCAAATCAACCAATTCTCCCCCAGAACCACAAATCCTATGATCTTGAAACTTAGCATGTCGCATCAAGGACTCAAAAGCTCAACAAAATTCATATAAATGATGACCCTGGGATGACCTTGATCTGTTTTACGGCAAGGTCAACTTTTGAGTCACTTAGGTTTTTCTATAGGAAAAAGTAAAAAAAGTTGATTTTTTTTAGAAACAATGCAGTCTGCTACCTGAAAGTTTGTAGATGCAGACAACTAATTAGGTACATGAAGCTTTAGTGAGTATTCATGGTAAAGGTCATATCTTCACCTGGGCCTTAGGCCATTTACATTGAAAAATTAAAACTCGCTTTTTTTATATAAACTTGACCATCATGAAATATTTCCGCGCTTGCACGGGCTCTTTTCTAGTTAATACTAAAATCAGCCTGTGTTTCAGAGAGTTAAAACACCATCAATACTAAAATCAGCCCGTGTACATAAGCTCAAAATTATCAGTTTTCACTTTTCTGATACCCCAAATTCATAACCCTGTTTGCAAAAAGTAAAGACTCTGAGCAGACTATGAGCAATGTGCAGGCTGATCTTAGTCTTTCCTGTTTGCATATATTATAAGTACCTTTTCACCTAACACAAACAATTTGTGTTTACGCAAATGTTTATATTATTTGCTAATCGGTCATGTTCTGATGTCTTTGAGACGCCACTTTTCAACAGGGACCAAAGTCTGTAAAATTATATGATTGCTGTCGCAGAAACTGGGCGCTGAAACTGTGTATGGTCAAATCAAGGACTCGGGCCAAATGTGCCAGTGGAAGTGCGAACTTTGAATGCAGAGACCGTGCATATACAGCTGGTCGGTGCTCAGACAGACTTCAGACAGACTTGGTCAGGATGTTGTCAGTTTAAAAGCTACAGCAAAGACAAATTTTTTCGTTCTGGCAATTTAAGTTCTTTTATAACCCTGGTTTCCGATCTTAGGTTCATGCATCTTTACCAAAAATTGAAAGAAAAAAAAGCAACAACAAAAAATGCCTACGTAGTTTGGCGCATGTGCACATTCCCGCCAAAAAGTTGAATTGCTGCGAGAAATGGTGCCTTATCGCATGTACGAAAAGCAAAGACCCATTTCAGCCTGCGCATCCCCCAACCTCGTTCGCAGTTTAATTTCTAGATTCCCATGATAGATTGTTGATGCAGACAGAAACCACGCTAATGTGACTGCACAGATGTGTTGGCTGATCCGGGTTTCTCTGTTCGCACTTAGTGTAAAGCACATTTTCCAATGCGCGGCCAAAATACCAGAAGAAAACAAGTTCCCGACTCACATACCTTTCGCCGCCGCACTTTAACGCATGGGCAGATTCACGCTAGAATATACGCGAGCAAAATTTCTCAGACTTAAAAGTATAGAAAAAAAAAATTAGCCAAGATAAGTAGAAACCGAGGTCCCACATTTTTGCTCGAAATTTTAGAAATTCACCTTCTCACTGATCGAAATTTTACAGAACTTTCAGAAATTATTTTTGGGAATAATTTTAGGTGTCCGAAATTTTAGAGTGTGTGAAATTTTAGAAGAAAATACCATATGTGAAGAAAGAAAGCAAGTATCATTCATATTGTCTCCAATATTATGGCATTCCTGGAGATCTTTTTTCAAATCAGCTGTATTGTGTCAGTGGTCTTGTCATAGTCTATATTAAGGGCAACTAACTAATCAAACAAGCTAATACATGTAAATACTTTCATCAATGTGTCTGTATGTAATGATGAAATGATATCTCTCTTTAACACAACCAGCTCCTCTTGGAGCAAAATCTTTCCTTCAGTCTCATGATTTGATTTGCCAGAAAGCAAACAGGAAGCCACAAGAGTTGTTTCCTTTGGTGCAAAAATATATGGCTGTATTCACAAACCGTACTGTAAATCATATCCAAAATATATTATAAATGCCTTTATCATATATACTTGGTCAAACTAGAGGTGGCAGTAAGCACGGCTTACTAAATACCCCCCGCATTTAACAGTTAGGCATGTAGCTTTGTCATTTAAGTTTTACATTTACACAGCATACATGTTATGACAACTGCAAGTGCACATCTATATACCAATATGTGTTCACATATTTAATATCAGTCAAACAGTTTAGGAGAAGTAGCGACAACAAATTCTGTTTTCCAAGACAACAAAGGGGTACAACAAAGCTGGAAAACCCTTTTGAGAAAAACAGAGCAATATGTGCCAACTCTTTCCTTCTACTGTATCTGTGCACCAAATTTGAATAAAATGGAAGTGAAAATGGCCGAAAAAAACTTCAAAATAAGGCAAAACATATAAAACAAGAGCTGTCGCCTGACAGCATAGCTCGCCTGAATAGGTGCTTGCCCATCACACAGTCACTATTGTATTGTGGACGGCTATGCATAAAATCCAGGCAAGCATGTCCATAATGACAACACATTTATAAACAAAAGCTATCTCAGAAATAAGTTTAAAATGAAATTAAAATAAAACAAATCCACATGAAATTTCAAAGTACATGAGCTTGAGCTCAAAGAACTAAGGGGTGGGGGTAGGAGGTTGGGGTTGGGGTTTGGTGGGGGGGGGGGGCTAGGATGTATCAAAACTTTGAACCATTATCTAACATCAGTCCAAGTATAAGTATCAACTGATACCATCGTGGCACTGTGAAATTATGTCTTCATAAATATAGAACTTTAACCAAAATCTTTAAGACAAAATTCAAAGTCGATGACCTTGACTTCAAGGTCATCCGGTGGGGTAAGTATATAGTGTTTTGTAAAATCTCAAAAAATTGTCTAACATCAGTTCAAGTGTAAACTAAATCTCTGCCAAGCATAATGAATCAGTATGCAATTAGAAAACTTTAATAAAGACCAAATTTCTTAAGTCCCTGACCTTGACATCAAGGTCACTGAGCGGGGTTGGGGTAGTACTCTGCAAAACTTTGGACTAATATCTAGGTACAGTGCAAATATAAAAAGAATTCATCTATGGGTTCAGGAGATATGTGTCTTTAAAAAAACTTTAACCAAAACATCCCAGCAATAAATTTTCTAAGTTCATGACCTTGACATCAAGGTCACTGAGGGGGGTGGGGGTAGTACCTTGGAAAACTTTGGACCAATATCTAACTACAGTGCAAGTATCATAGGAATCCATCAATGGGTTAAGGAGATATTGGGCTTTATAAAACTTTAACCAAAACATCCAATACAAAAACACTTCCAATTTTCTAAGTCCATGACCTTGACATCAAGGTCATGGAGTGGGGTGGGGGTGGCACCCTGTTAAGCCTTGGACCAATATCTAACTACAGTGCAAGTATCAAATGAATCCATCCATGGGTTAAGGAGATATAGGTCTTTAAAAAACTTTAACCAAAACATCCAATCCGGACGCCGACGCCGACGCCGACGCGGACGCGGACGCCGACGCGGACGCGGACGCCAGGGTGACAACAATAGCTCTTCCTGAACTTTCGTTCAGGCGAGCTAAAAAGGGGCATAACTCATGCACAAAAGGTTAATGCTCATCTTCATACCAATATGTGTTTGCATACTTAATTTCAAGAAAATCCGTCAAATGGTCTTGGAGTAGTAGCAATAACAACTTTTCTTACGAAATCTACAAAGGGACATAACTCTGCAAGAAAACTTTCCAGGAAAAACTGAACAATATGTTCCTGGCCCCGAGGTTATAAAACTTTTTTCGTGCTCAACTCAGCTGAGCATGAAATTTTCTCTGCTGATAAATATGAAAATGCCAACAAATGTTGACATTTTCATATTTATAAGCAGAGAAAATTTCATTCTCGGCCAAACTGAGCAAGAAAAAAACTGTATTTATCAGTAGTTTGCTATTTATTAGCAGGTGAAATTTCATGCTCAGCTGAGTTGAGCATGAAAAAAGTTTTATAACCTCGGGGCCAGCTCTTTTCATATGCTGCATCTAGTAACCCAATTTGAATAAAATGGAAGCAAAAAAGGCAAAAACCCTATAAAATAGGGCAAAATTATCAAAAAGGGGCATAACTCTGGCGAAAGGGGCAGAATTTAAAATCAAAACCCTAATGCACATCTTCATACCAATATCTGTTCACATACTTAATTTCAAGAAAATCCTTCAAACCATCTAGGAGTTGCGATAACAAACTTATTTCATGAAAAATACAAAGGGGCATAACTCCCCAATAAAAACCTTCCAGGAAAAACTGAAAAATAAATATCCACTGTTTTCTTATGCTGCATCCATGGACAAAATTTATACAAATTGGAGCAAATTTAATGCAAAAACCCTTTAAAATAGGGCAAAAAATATCAAAAAGGGGAATAACTCTGGCAAAAAGGGGCAGAATTAAAAATACAAAGGGGCATAACTCCCCAATAAAAACCTTCCAGGAAAAACTGAAAAATACATATCCACTGTTTTCTTATGCTGCATCCATGGACAAAATTTATACAAATTGGAGCAAATTTAATGCAAAAACCCTATAAAATAGGGCAAAAAATATCAAAAAGGGGAATAACTCTGGCAAAAAGGGGCAGAATTTAAAATCAAAACCCTAATGCACATCTTCATACCAATATATGTTCACATACTTAATTTCAAGAAAATCTGTCAAACCATCTAGGAGGAGTTGCGATAACAAACTTATTTCACGAAAAGTACAAAGGGGCATAACTCCGCAATAAAAACCTTCCAGGAAAAATTGAAAAACACGTATCCACTATTTTCTTATGCTGCATCCATGGACAAAATTTGAAACAAATTGGAGCAAATTTAATGCAAAAACCCTATAAAATAGGGCAAAAATATCAAAAAGGGGAATAACTCAAGCAAAAAGGGGCAGAATTTAAAATCAACACCCTAATGCACATCTTCATACCAATATCTGTTCACATACTTAATTTCAAGAAAATCCGTCAAACCATCTAGGAGGAGTTGCGATAACAAACTTTTTTCATGAAAAATACAAAGGGGTAAACTCTGCAATAAAAACCTTCCAGGAAAAACTGAAAAATACATATCCACTATTTTCTTATGCTGCATCCATGGACAAAATTTGAAACAAAATGGAGCAAATTTAAAGCGTTGCGGATGGACGGACGGACGGACGGAACGACGGACGGAAGGACGGACGGAAAGACGGACGGAAGGACAACGTCAAAACAGTATACCCCCCACAAACACAGTTTGCGGGGGGTATAAAAATAGTGGCATATCCCCCAACCGAAGGCCCCCTGCGCCTTGGTAAACAGGGTGCACTTCAAAACGCATATAAATAGTATTCTGTCATTCTTTTATGCTCCTTATTGACATTATCTGTTTAACAGATGCATGATTATCTAACACTTAGACCAATACAGTATGCCAGATTGCTAAAAAGAGGTAAAATCTCAAATAGCAACCATATAGACAATGCACTGCATATGATACATTCAACATTTCAAAATTTGTGAAAAACTTCTAAAGTACAAGCCCAAAAAATCTAATTTTGAGCTCTCTAGTAAGCGAATTTGGACAAAGAATCCAAATCTGATTTTTTTTTTTTTTTCTTTTTGTGTGTGTGTGTGTGTGTGTGTGTGTGTGTGTGTGAGTGGAGGGGGGGGGGGCGGACATTCTTGTATGAGACAAACTGTCATGATCTGATCTCCATATCTGTGAAGTATCATAAAAATATTTCAAAGGGTATTCAATTTATGGAGCGTACACTAAATCGCACCTAAAACCATCAAGGGGAAATAACTCAAAAAATTAGAAAGCAAGAGTTGTCATTCTTGTTTGAGACACATCAGCATGACCTGTTCTACATACGAGGGCCAACCAATAAGTCTTGCAAATGATGTCATTATTGCTTTATTAATTGAGGTAGGGTAATCAAATTACATCATTAACAGCTTACGTATATAATATATACTAGTCAAAAGTTCTAACCGACCACTTAGTTTTTATCGTTTTTCCACAAAGCTAATCGCAATCTCACAATTCAGTGTACAGCAACAGATAGACGAATGTGTCGGTAATTCATACCACAAAAAGGTTCAGCATTATTCAGTGCACTGTAGCCAGGAGTCACAGATGAATGCGGGTACCCCCATTTTAAAAATTAACAAGAATTTGCATTGAGTGGTGGGGTAAGTTTTAACATTTTGACCCAAAGCGGCCACTGTCATGCAGGAAGAGTGTTCATTTCTGCATAAATCTGTTTATTCAGTCATTTGCTTTAGTAATGAAGTGGTTTTGCTCACGTCAATTAGATATTTCAAAAATTTATTTTTCGCAAATTGTAACGAAATGCTTGATTTTGTGAATTTTAAAAATGGGGGTACTTCTGTTCATCGGCACATCCTGGATGCAATGTAAAGATTTTTGTGAAACCTTTTGATGGCTGAGTTGACTGACATAACTGCCTATCTGGGGATGTAAAAAGAATTGTAAGATTGTTTGGGGCTCAGAAGAAAATAGATAAAATGTAAGTGGTCAGATAGAACTTTTGGCTAGTATACATATGTGCTAAAAATCATACACGTGACATTTGTTTCGCAGATATTGAAGGGTTTTGAATGCAAAGATGTAAGCGATACCAGCGGTGAAATTGCACAAACAAGGCGTCTTTTACAAGAGGTGAGGGGAAGAAAATCCCTGTATATATGTTCATAATTCTTTCAAATTACAATAATTCATGTTCTAAAGTAATCGCCTTATATGTATGAACTCAAATTAGAGACAGTTATCATTTCACATTACCAAACAAATGTGGTTGCTGGGCAACAAGAGAATATTACAGAATTTTAGCAAAATTCTAGTTTTTAATGTTTACCACTGGTTTCTTAAGGCTGCAAAGGATATTAAACGAAGCTCAAAGCTTATATTTTCTCTAATATCTACATTTCAGCAGCTCATGACCATTCTTTGATAATGAATTAATGGCAGTTTAGGAAACACTTAATCTGTTGTGAAGGCCTCTTCTTCATATACTCATTTTATATGATATTTTAGCTGCCCGAAAAAAATGGTGATCTTCCTATGAACAATAATAATATCTTGAATGATGGCAATTTCTTAACCTTGGTACCGTGTACATACTTCGGTATTATTTTCCGTATCTCCCAGCAATATTCAGATATTTACAAGCGTTCTGAACTAAGCTAGGGGATCTTAAACAGACAACTAGAAGCCACCACCGCACCCATAATGGCAGTATTCTTCAGTTGCCTTAAGCAATGTCATTTGCAAGATCGTGACGTTTCTGAAAATTGTTGACTGGAATGAAGGGAAGATGCAATGTAGGAATGTGGATTGATTGATTCGTTTTTAATTATCATTTGCCTGAAACTTGGCCGTTTGCAGGACTTATTGGATGACCCTCGTAACTATGAAGTATCATGAAAATATTCCAAAGGGTATTCAAGTTATGGTGCGGACACAACATCACACCTAAAACCATCAAGGGGAAATAACTCAAAAAGTAAGAAAGCAAGAGTTGTCATTCTTGTTCGCGACACATCGTCATGGCCTGCTCTACATATATTTGAAGTATCAGGAAAATATTTCATAAGTATTCAAGTTATAGAGCGGACACCAATTCACACCTAAAACCATCAAGGGGAAATAACTCAAAAAAGTAAAAAAACAAGAGTTGTCATTCTTGGTCACAACACATCGTCATGACCTGTTCTACATACCTGCGAAGTACAGGCCAACTTCGTTGTTTCAAACTTGCTTATCTCGAAAACCCTGCTAGTGTCGAAGTGATCTCCCATTCCCGAACATTCCCCCCTCTATAATATTGCATTTCGACCTCCGTTATGTCGAACTCGCTTATAACGTGCTGTATCGAAGTGATTTTTGATTCCCCTCCGACACTTTCCATGTGTTTTACCACTGTTTGTGTCGAAGTCAAAATGTATCGCCGAAACGACGGAAAGAAAATGAGGGCCATTTTGTGTAGACGTTTTGCGGTAATGAAAAACCTGCATATTTTTGTCTTTAAGCAAATTGGTACAAACAGCGAACAATAACAATGAAAAAGAACGATTTACCGAACAATTGTCTTTAATTGATCGCAGTTCAATCAATTATCCCAAATTATCCAATAATTATCCAATGATTACGTGAAATGATGCAGACATTGTTTTGTTGATCAGCTGTTTTGGTGTGTAAGTTAACTGACCTTGAACCGCATATACGTCACAGGTCAGGTACGTTCGATTGGAAAGTTCGGTCAATAAGGCGTCTTTGAAATTTAATTGATTGAACAGTATTGAGCGGCGCTCTTTGATGCAGGCTATTAGTAACAATCCCGTTTTCAGTAGAAACAGTTTTACTAGGTTCGTGCTGCACACGTTTTGTAGAAATACTGACTCTACGAAAGTTAAGATATTATACATGTATAGAACAAAAATTTTGGTGACGTCACAATTTGCCTATCTCGAACTTCGGACAACTCGAAGTGGGTTCTCCACTCCCTTGGAATTCAAGATATCAAAGTTGGCCTGTATCATGAAAATATTTCAAAGGGTATTCAAGTTATGCAGCGGACACGAAATCACACCTAAAACCATCAAGGGGAAATACCGTAATCGACCCATTTACCGCACATAACCCTATTCCCGCACACCATGGCCATTTCCAGAAAAAAAACTGCACAAGCGCACACTGCTTTTCCTTTTGAAACTCTCACAAAACCTTACAACCTATCATTACTGTTTCAACAACGAACTCAAGGCTTGAGTATCATTTTCTGCCCCATAGAAAATATAAACTCACAGTATTTCCAGTCCTACTCCATGTTGTCTTTTTCCAGTCACCCTGCATTTTATTGTTCAGAGTGTGCGGTTGTTAGATACATTTTTAACCACACCTTTTTGTTGCAATTTTGAAAAAGTTAAGCTCACGGTGCGGTAAACGGGTTGATTACGGTAACTCAAAAAGTAAGAAAGCAAGAGTTGTCATTCTTGTTCGTGACACATCGTCATGACCTGCTCTACATATCTATGAAGTATCATGAAAATATTTCAAAGGGTATTCAAGTTATGCGGTCGACATGAAATCACACCTAAAACCATCAAGGGGAAATAACTAAAAAAGTAAGAAAGCAAGAGTTGTCATTCTTGTTAGTGACACATCGTCATGACCTGCTCTACATATCTGTGAAGTATCACGAAAATATTCCAAAAGGTATTCAAGTTACAGAGCCGACACGAATCTGCCAGAAATTCACCAAAGGGGAGATAACTCAAAAATTACAAAAGCAAGAGTTACCATTCTCAAACGCGACACATTGCCATGACCTGTTCTAATAAATGTGAAGTATCATGAAAATATTCCAAATGGTATTCAAGATATGGAGCTGACAAGAAAATGTTTACGGACTGACAGATGGATGGACAGACAGATGGACAGATGAACATACAGACGGACTGACGCCAGGCTCAAATTGTATATCCCCGGAACCTTTCGGTCGGGGGATAAAAAGTAACAATACCAACTTTTGGCTACATTTTCAAAGAAACCAGTGCATATTGGAGTTACTTGAGGCTCATGTGTGTTTCAGGAGACACCAAGGAACAAAAAGCTTTGACAATGGCTAGCCGATACTTTTTCACTTAAGAGTTATCTGGCAATTGTCGATAAGTGCTAATTAGAATGTACTTCATCAGTGCGCATGCGCAGAATTAAATTTTATATCGCGAAGAAAAGTCCATTAAGCAGGAATCTTGAAAAACACTTAAATGTCCAATTTCTTGTACTCAAGCTTTATATGCTAAGTTTGAATTTTTCAAATCTTCAGATTAACATAGAATGTGTCCATAGAACACGGATGCCCCCGCCTAGTGCCCTAAGTAAGATGGCGCCTTGTTTAAGGTACTGGCACTTGTAGCATAACTAGGTTCACAAAGGCAGACTTCTGTGGTACATGTTTTATTGTTTTCCTTGGGCAGATGTATTGTGCCTCTTGGACAGTGATTTTTTTCTCAATAAAAGTGGTGCCCATAAAAGGCACCGGTCCCAATTCAAAATGGTATCTTTTTTTCCCAACTGCAAGTTGAAAAATTCCCAATTGCAGGAAGAATTTTTCTAGGGAGCAATCTTCAAGCATAAATTTACTTGCTTGCTTAGAGAACTGGCAGATATATAGCTATAATTGAATTTAAATATTATATATTCAGTCTCATGTCCACTATCCCACCACCTGAGCCAATAAAGGTGTTTCTGAAATTCCAAATTAAGAGAGCATGAGATGCGATTTTTCCCAATTCTGTTGGCACCGGCACCATTCCCAAAATAGTGAAAAAAATCACTGTTGGATCAAGAGAAGTGTGTGTGTGTGTCGGGGGGGGGGTGTCATGACTGTGATATGTGATAACATTCTGTATCTTATATCTTATCACAGAAATGGATGCCATGCAACTTTCTAAATGTAATAGCCCAGAAACAAGTAACTTTTCAAAAACTAACAAACGGAAACCATTATTGTATGAAATGAAGGGGGTGTCATGACTGTGATATGTGATAACATTCTGTATCTTATATCTTATCACAGAAATGGATGCCATGCAACTTTCTAAATGTAATAGCCCAGAAACAAGTAACTTTTCAAAAACTAACAAACGGAAACCATTATTGTATGAAATGAAGTCAAAAAAGGGCCATAACTTCCACAATACACAATAATCGACGGATTTTGCCCAGCATCGAACTTGACCTGTGTTTTATGAGTATATACCTGTGTATAAAATATGAATTCAATACACCAATGCTTTCAAAAGATATTGAATGGAAACCATTTCGTCCGGGATGTTCCTTACGTACGTACGCTAAGCTACGTACGGACAGCGGTGATACTATACCCCCCCCCCCAAAGCTACGCTACATCGGACAGCGGTGAGATACTACACACACACACACCCCCCCCCCCTGATTTTTAATGGCGGGGGCATAAAAATATAGCGATATTCAAAACCTCATCATTACTGTTCCTGTTGGTCTTTTTTCAAAGTTTCTTCATAAACATTTTTGTTATGTCATTGTTTTCATTACTTAATAACAAAGTTGAAAGAATCGTTACGCGCCCGCTAGCCGCAACGTTTCCGATTTCCTATGGAAATCCCATTAAATGTCTCATTAAAAACAGTTTTTGAAGGAGACGTGGTACCTTTAGTTGTGGCTCAAATTCTCTCATCAGAAAGAATAAAGTTTCAATTTCTTTGGCATGCAGCCTTGCCTAGGGCCTGGTCTAGTATGAAGCACAGACTCAGAGAAATCATTATTCACAGCAAACTTTACATGGGTTTGATCTTGAGCAATTTTAATGATCTTTCTCTGCGATAATGAAAATTACCCCTTACATATTCAAACGATGTTTGTAGCATGTGTAGTCTTAAGAAACCAAAACAAATAACTCTTTTCAACAGCTAAATGGATACTCTTTTGGACTGAGTAAAAACTAAACTCTCATAACTTCTGCAGTCGCCACGGCCACATGAGATATTACATGTATAGGAACTATCGTGACTCAGTATAGAAACATAATTTCGAACTGCCTAGGAAGCAATCTGCATGTTTGATAAAGCTGAGTTTTCAGAGTACTTATTCTGCCCACCGGTCCGATAAAGGTTTTCCCAGTCTGATATGTAATTCAGCCCATCACTAATGTCAATGACATCACGTGAGATACTTCGACATTAAAATGGCGAGTGAGATGTGGCAAAACAGAAAATTTCCCATCCTTTCAGGGCTTATATATCTCTCTTCTTATCCATCATAGACATATAATAATAATAAAGTGTGACCACTCATTTTCTTAATTAGATCACAAGAAACACGTTGGTGTAAAAATAAATTTGAAATTGCTGATTTTTTTGTTTCACTACATTGCTGTAAATTTGTGCTATTTTCAGTTTTAAGCCTTAATGGCTGCCCTTATATCAATCACTCCAAAAATAAACAAGAGCATGTGAGCAGAGGCTCACGTATACCCCCGGCCAGCGCCACCGCCTAATAAAAACACACTTAATACAAAACTTTAAAGCAAATGTTAAATAGCAGACATATGAATGGACAATCTATTACAAATCCAGTGGAAGGCCTTTAGACAAATACACAATGGTTCCATTAAAACATGCAAATTATGTAATCTAAAGAAAATACAAATTTAACACAAAATTTCAACACAAATTTACATATAGTTCTATGTCAGTGACCTAAAGTCAGCAGCAGCATCCAGATGATGTCAACTAGTCAATTTAAACCTATACCTAAACCTAGTCACACAGCAATCTGAGAAATCTTTGACATAAATTTTACCATTTATTCCATTGGAGATAGAGATGGAAAAAAGGAAAAAATGCAAAAGAAGGCCAAAAGAAATCTTAGCATTTTGATTTTCTTTCCTACAATAAACTTGGCCATTCTCAAGATGTAAACAAAATTTGAAGACAGTGGCTCTCTTAGGAACAGAGAAAACGGTGACAAAAAATAAACTGGAGAGAAAGAAAAATGGACAAACAAAGGGAATGATAAGCAGGAGGCCGATACTCTATTACACCATACAACTAGTCATACCCAACATTTACACCAAATTTCAAAATCCTAGCTGTAGTGGTTCCTGAGAAATCTTGGGACAGAAAAAGTTTAATTTCAAAGGAGAGAAAGAAGAAATGGACAAATAAAGGGAATGATAAGGAGGAGGAGGCTGATATTTTCTTACACAATTCAACTAGTCATACTCAATCTTTGTAATAAATTTCAAAAACCTATGTGTAGTTGTTCCTGAGAAATCTATCATAGAAATTTAATTGGAGAGGAAGAAAAAATAGACAAACAAAGGGAATGATAAGCAGAAGAAAGCTAATTGTTCCTTATATGGTACATCTAGTTATACCCAACATTTGTACCAACCTTATAAATCCTAGCTGTTGTGGTTCCTGAGAAATCTGTGAGAGAAATTTAATTGGGGAGACAGAAAAAATGGACAAAGGGAATGATAAGAGAAGGAGGCAGATACTCTCTCACACGGTACATCTAGTAATACCCAACATTTGTACAAAATTTCAAAATCCTAGCTGTTGTGGTTCCTGAGAAATCTGTGACAGAAATTAAATTGGAGAGAAAGAAAAAATGGACAAACAAAGGGAATGATAAGCAGGAGAAGGCTAATTGTCTCTTACAAACTACAACTAGTCATACCTAACATTTGTACCAAATTTCAAAATCCTAGCTATTGTGGTTCCTGAGAAATCTGTCACAGAAATTTAATTGGAGATAAAGAAAAAATAGACAAACAAAGGGAATGATAAGCAGGAGAAGGTCTATTACACAGTACAACTAGTCATACCCAACGTTGGTACCAAATTTCAAAATCCTAGCTATTGTGGTTCCTGAGAAATCTGTCACAGAAATTTAATTGGAGAGAAAGAAAAAATGGACAAACAAAGGGAATGATAAGCAGGAGAAGGCTGATTGTCTCTTACACAGTACAACTAGTCATACCCAACGTTTGTACCAAATTTCAAAATCCTAGCTATTGTGGTTCCTGAGAAATCTGTGACAGAAATTTAATTGGAGAGAAAGAAAAAATGGACAAACAAAAGGAATGATAAGCGGGAGAAGGCTGATTGTCTCTTACACTGTACAACTAGTCATACCCAATGTTTGTACCAAATTTCAAAATCCTAGCTATTGTGGTTCCTGAGAAATCTGTCACAGAAATTTAATTGGAGAGAAAGAAAAAATGGACAAACAAAGGGAATGATAAGCAGGAGAAAGCTGATTGTCTCTTACACAGTACAACTAGTCATACCCAACGTTTGTACCAACTTTCAAAATCCTAGCTATTGTGGTTCCTGAGAAATCTGTGACAGAAAAAATGTTAACACACACACACACACACAAACATATTAACGGAAAACCCAAAAACTATATACCCCCTATATACTTCGTATACCGGGGGTATAATAAGCATACATTCAAGTTGTAATTTCTATTTGCATTTTTAAGAGATAGGTATGTTGAACCATTCAATAGCAAAAGTTGAATTCAGAATTATTGCTGACATTAAATATCAACAATTGTATAGTACTGGTGGTGGCTGGAAAAGTTGAGAAACCACATTCTCCAGTTTTTTACTTTATTTGATATTTATTCAGATACATATCCTCATTATCTTATAAATTATTTTGTAGTACAAAGTAGCATCCCCCTACTTTATAAATGTAGTAATATCAAGGCCTAGCAGATGGTTTAAGTTTCATGACAAAGCCAGATCCAATTTACCTTGGTATCATGGAACCCTTGGTACCATGAGACCGGACTATACAGTGCCCTATCTGCAAGGATCCGCGCGCTTAAGTGCCCTTTTCTGAGAAAATTGACCATGCCCTTTTTCACTTCTGGGGGAAACACTACAAGCGCTACAAGACTGGACTGGCCCAGTGATGCTGTGTGTTTTTACTGACACTTACAGTAAGATGCCTGCCTCGTTTCATTAGAGACTTATCATCAGATGGCTGCCTCTTTTCTTTTAATTTATAACAAAATATTACAATTACACTTTGGTGTCCCTGCCGTTGTGTTTGCTAGATTCCGTATGAGGCATAGCCCTTCCGCAGTACCAACTTTCAAAAACTTCAAAAATGTTTATTTCTTGCAACCTTTTTCTGTACATTGTTTTTCTAAACTAGAATCTATATGATAAACAGATCATTACATGGGGTTTTCATTATCACCCGATTTATCAGCCCTCAACCAATATTGGACCTTGGGCAAGCCCTCGGTCTGATATTGGAGGCTCGGGCTGATAAATTGGGTGATAACGAAAACCCCATGTAATAATCTCTATTTAACATGTTTACTGTAACTTCTGGCACACAACCATTATTGTCATAAGTCTTCTCTCACTTCAGAATGTTTGGTTGTCTTAAGGTGTTTTGGTACAATCTTTTTCCACCTTTTTTGCCATTTCTGTGACTTCCTGTTTGCTTCCCTTGGCTACAAAGCCCTTCCAAAATGGGGTCCACTCTTTAAGGAAGAACTTGCTTCTTCAGGAGCATATTCTTCCCTTTAAGAACAGACTCCCACTGAAAAGAGAGAAAAGAAAGAAAATGGCAGCTCTTTCTCCTGAAAGAGTACCCATTTACCTTACAGTGTATGGATACACCGCCATGTTTTTCCACCACTTTCACCATGGGCAACACCTTCCATAACCTCCGGTTTGCTTCCTGAGATGAGGTAGCCCTTTTAAAATGGTATCCAATCTTCAAGAAATGACCTCAATTGAAAAGGGAGGCAACAAGAGCTGTCACCAGACAACATAGCTTGCCTGAATTTGTTCTTGCACATCACACAGTTGCTACGGTGGTGTAAACTGCTATGCATAAAATGCATAAAACTTCAGGCAAGCATGTCCATAAGGACAACACATTGATAAACAAAAGCTATCTCAGAAATAAGTGTCAAAATAAAATTTAAATACAAAACTAGAAAATTGTGTCTGTAAGACACTAATGATGCCCCTGTGCAGCACCTGTCACATGACATGTATATATCCATAAAGTACCTACAAAGAATCCATTGAAAACAAACCCTACCAGGTAAAAAATTGCCCAAAAAGACTAAGTTAACAAGAGGTCCAAGATGGACCTAAATCGCTCACCTGAGTTATGATGAAATAACTTGGAAGATCATCTATTTGATGATGGTTCAATTGGAGCAGTTTTGCACTTTCTAATCTGTATTCTGACAAAGTTTCATGAAGATTGGATCAAAACTTTGCCCACTAGAGTGTACACAATGTTTTTCTAAGATCTGACCTGGCGATCTAGTTTTTGGTCAGACATTATTCAGTTTCAAACTTGGCCTACATTTCATGAAGATAAACATTCTGACAAAGTTTCATGAAGATTCAATGCAAAATAAAGCCACAAGTGTATACACAAGGCTTTTCTATGATTTGACCTAGTGACCTAGTTTTTGACCTGACATGACCCAGTTTCAAACCTGGCCTAGATTTCAAACCTGGCCCAGATTTCATTAAGATAATCATTCTGACAAAGTTTCATGAAGATTGGATTATAACTGTGCCCTCTGAAGTATCCACAATGTTTTTCTAAGGTTTGACCTAGTAACCTAGTTTTTGATCCAACATGACCCAGTTGCATCCTCAGTCTAGATTTGTTGGAGATAAACATTTTGACAAAGTTTCATGAAGATTGGAACAAAACTGTGCCCTCTAGAGCATTCACATGGTTTTTCTAAGATCTGACCTAGAGACCTAGTTTTTGACCTGACATGACCTAGTTTCAAATTTGGTCTATATTTCAAAAAGATAAGCATTCTGACAAAGTTTCATGAAGATTGGATCATAACTGTGCCCTCTAGATTGTGCACAAGATTTTTCTAAGATTTGACCTTGTGACCTAGTTTTTTACCCCACATGACTCAGTTTCAATCTTGGCCTAGATTGTATAAGGATAAACATTCTGACAAAGTTTCATGAAGATTGGATTATAACTGTGCCCCCTAGAGTGTACACAAGGTTTTTCTAAGATTTGACCTAGTGTCCTAGTTTTTGACCCCACATGACTCAGTTTCAATCTTGGCCTAGATTGTATAAGGATAAACATTCTGACAAAGTTTCATGAAGATTGGATCATAACCGTGCCCTCTAGAGTGTCTACAAAGTTTTTCTAAGATTTGACCTAGTGACCTAGTTTTGACCCCACATGACCCAGTTTCAAATTTGGTCTAGATTTCATTAAGATAAACATTCTGACAAAGTTTCATGAGGATTGGATCAAAACTGTGCCCTCTGTGTCATTCTAAGATTTATTTCTATTTTTAGCTCTGGTGGCCATTTTGTTTAGCGGAGTGGAACCATTTTAGCAATTTTGGTTCAGGGCCATGAGTCAATCATTTCTGTGAAATTATTTTGAAATTGAGCCATTGGCTTCGGAGATGTCTTTTAAAGGTTTTTCAATTTTTAGATTTCTATTTTTAGCTCTGGCGGCCATTTTGTTCAGCGGAGTGGAACCGTTTTAGCAATTTTGGTTAAGGGCAATGAGTCAAACATTTATGTGAAATTTTTTTGAAATCGATATATTGGCTTCAGAGGAGGTGTCGTTTAAAGGTTTTTCTATTTTTAGCTCTGGCGGCCATTTTGTTCAGCGGAGCGTAACCATTTTAGCAATTTTGGTTCAGGCCTATATCAGAAACATTTGTGTGAAATTATTTTGAAATTGGCCTATTGGTCTAGGAGGAGATGTCGTTTGAAGAAATTGTTGAAGACGGACGGACGGACGGAAGGACAGACGGACGGACGATGGACGACTATCGATCACAATAGCTCACCTTGAGCACTTCGTGCTCAGGTGAGCTAAAAAGGCTGTGATTCTGTCAAAATTAATTCTAGATCTATCAAAATGCCTCATGCACATCTTCAAATATGTCCACAATATGTAGACAAGGTTTGAAAAAGATCCACTGAAAACTGTGGAGCAAGTTGATAACACAAACTCCATACAATGCGAAAATTTCCCTAGAATGACTAAGTTCAAAAGGCCATAATTCTGTCAAAATTAACTCTAGGTCCACTAGGTATCACTAGCCAGGTTATACTATGTTGTAAATAAACACTGAATTATTATATTATTTTGCGAGTAAAAATTGTATGTTTTAAAATTTGATAATATATGGTAAAACAAAAAGTAGAAACAAGAGCTGTCGCCCGACAGCATAGCTCGCCTGAATTGGTGCTTGCCCATCACATAGCCGCTATGGTGGTGTGGACTGTTATGCATAAAACTTCAGGCAAGCATGTACAAAATTAAAACACATTTATAAACAAAAGCTATCTCAGAAATGTCTTAAAATAAAATTAAAATAAAATAAATGAAAAAAAAATTCCAAGTCCATGAGCTTGAGGTAAAAAAAAAACTGAGGGGTGGGGGGTGGGTGGGGGGTGGGGGTTGGGGGAGGGGGGGGGGGGGGTAGGGGGGAGGCTAAGCTGTACCATCAACCATTATCTAACATCAGTCCAAGTATTAGTATCAACTGAGTCCATCATCGTGGCACTGTGAAATTATGTCTTCATAAATATAAAACTTTAACCAAAATCTTTAAGACAAAATTCTAAGTTGATGACCTTGACTTCAAGGTCATCCAGTGGGCTAAGTATAAGGTGTTTTGTAAAAACTCAAAAAAGTGTCTAACATCAGTTCAAGTATAAACTAAATCTCTGCAAAGCATTATGAATCAGTATGCAAATACAAAACTTTAATAAAGACAAAAATTTCCTAAGTCCCTGACCTTGACATCAAGGTCACTGAGCGGGGTTGGGGTAGTATTCTGTAGCTCTAGCTACAGGGCAAATATAAAAAGAATTCATCAATGGGTTCAGGAAATATGTGTCTTTAAAAGACTTTAACCAAAACATCCAATCAATAAAAAGACAATTTTCTAAGTCCATGACCTTGACATCAAGGTCACTGAGGGGGGTGGGGGTAGTACCTTCAAAAACTTTAGACCAATATCTAACTTCAGTGCAAGTATCAAAGGAATCCATCCATGGGTTAAGGAGATATTGGGCTTTATAAAACTTTAACCAAAACATCCAGTCCAAAAAAACTCCCAATTTTCTAAGTCCATGACCTTGACATCAAGGTCACGGAGTGGGGTGGGGGTGGTACCCTGATAAACTTTGGACCAATATCTAACTACAGTGCAAGTATCAAAAGAATCCATCCATGGGTTAAGGAGATATAGGTCTTTAAAAAACTTTAACCAAAACATCCAATTCGAACGCCGACGCGGACGCGGACGCTGACGCGGACGCTGACGCGGACGCCGACGCCGTGGTGACAACAATAGCTCTTCCTGAACTTTCGTTCAGGCGAGCTAAAAAATGGATTCAGAATAAAATTTAAATTAATTATGCAAATTTTCATACATGTGATCATCGGGGAGTCTCCAGAAATGTAGCCCAGCTCCCGGGCTCCCGGAAAGCCTTCAAAATCTCCCCGATGCTGAGTTTTCCCTTCATAATTTTTTTCTGATACCCCTTTTTCAATGCCATGCCCTTTTTCCCTGCCAGTAAGGAGATATCCACATATCTATTGGAGATATCCACATGTGTATTCACAGCATCAAATATTGTATTGACTGTGCAATAAACAAACACATCATGTCTGTTGACATTAATCCCATTATTCAGGTCACTATTAAACTCACAGACCTGTGAAAACACATGGTTGTGTTTTACCAACGAATGTGTTAAGAAGATATGTCACGTGAAAAGAAGCCGATAGCCCTTAAGCCCTGTTTCACAACTACACATAATAAACATGAGCAATACAGTCGGAGACTTGTTTTCACTGCTTAGATTCCTTTAGACGCATACACAATAGATGCAAAACTCTGTTTAGACTGCACAAAGGTGCAGGCTGATCGGTGTCTTAACTTGTCACTCACTCCGTAAGGTAGTTTTCCCCGAAGTGCAAATTATATCTGGATTATTATATATGGCGGATAACTTTGATCATTAATGGTGTAAAGTTAGGCATGAAAGTTTTGATATTTCTGACTTGTACATTGGTATAGTTAGTGTCAAAAACAGAATTTGAACAGTGTTATTTACATTTTTATCAGTTTTTACAGCTCTGAGTACCTGTAAGCAAAACTTATTTGTTTATAAAAGAAGATAATTAGATAAATGGAAATAGAAATTTCAAGGGAGGCAAATCTGTATGAAATCTGAAGTATACCCTTTTGCAAATTAAAGCTAGATTCTGTGCCAGACAGATACCAAAATAATGATCCAAATAACAGTCATATAATAATAAATGAATAATTATAATAATTAAAGAAAGGAGGTTGTTGGTTTTTTGTTGTTTTTTGTTTGTTCGGTTTTAAAATAATGCACCAGTCATTTGCAACCACGGGCCCCCTGGGGCCGGGGAATAGCTGGGATATTGACTTTTCATTCTGCAAAGCCCTGGTATATGCCCTGCACTGTGGGGACATTTTTTATGTCAAATCCCTGGTAAATGTCTCCCCCCCCCCCCCCCCCACACCCCCAGGGGATCATATGAATATAAAAATCCATATTCTGAGAGAATCAGAATCAGAATTGTTTACAGGTGATACATCCAAGGACAATCATTCACCAGGACCTGTGAATCAGGGAAGCTAGTCCCCAGCCCTTATAAGAGAAGTAAACTTAGTAACTGAATCCTCTGCACCCTCAGCAGCAGAAATAAGTGAATCTTCCAGGGAGTTCCAATCTCTAATAGTCTGGGGGAAGAAACTGGACTTGTAAATGTCAGTCCCAGCCAATGGGGTTTGAAATGTCAGGGAAAGATGATTCCTGGTACGCCTATTTGGGGGAACAAGGTCATTTATGGGTATACTGGCTGCACCCCTCAGACCTTTGTAATACTATCTTTCCTTCTCTTTTTTAGGGATTCCCAGAATGCCAGTCATACTCCCAGTTTCATATGTGATCCAGAATTTAATGTCAAGGAATTCTGGTTACGTCTCAAATAATCTCGAATTACTGAATTCTTGAATGTTTTACAATTAAAGTACCTGAGTCATTGAAAAAATATATAATTTGAGACATAATCTGCAATATCTGTTTAATTTTTGTTTTTCTGCGAACTATAAAAATTAGAGATTTTATTAGGAAAATAATGGACACGTATGTCACAAAAATAACTGGCCCATGAAAAAACGTAATATTTGGCATACATTGGCCAGCATTGCTATATATTTGAAGACAAGTTGAGTATAAGAATGATTATTCTGTCTTGTATTAAGAGTAATGCAGTGTTTTATAAAGTAGTTGAAATTTAATTATGAAGATTAAACTAAAAATCGAGACGTAATTTTTGGTGTCAAAATTGTTACGTCTCAAAACAGGTGCTTTCCATAAAACCAGTGTAGGCTTTGTTCTTCAATCCTGTGCTATTTTGTCACATTAAAGTTATACAGGTATGATAATTATTCAGTTTTACGTAGATATAAATAATAAAAGTACAATATGTCAGACTGTTTGAGTGTTTAATTTCGTTTCCAAAACGTTACGTCTTGAAAATCAACAAATTTGCGCGAAGAAGCCTCACACAACCACTAATTTTCATAAGACGAATTGAATACGCCTAATTAGCAAAAACCGATGAGGTATACCGCATTTGAGCATCACACGTGGTTGTTTTTACGCAGAAATAGCAGATGAATCTCCCGGTACATAACTATCGAAAAATGTTACGTCTAGAAATAACTTCATTGACCTTACAAGTTAGTGTTTTACAGTAGCAAGAAGTACTTTATGATGCAGTTATCTATCTCAGTGGCAGAAAGAAGTATTTCTTTTGTTTCTTCTGTTGGAAACGTTATCTTTTGACATGTTTGACTCGGGGGAATGCTGTAAAATTGAGGTTGAATGTAGATCGTGAAACTGAAGTGCTATGTCTGAGTTACGTCTGCAGTAAGAAATCATTAATTTCCATATTGTTAGTCGTTGATCAACATGTGTTTTACTGACTAAAATGCCATGTGTTAGCTTTGCTATACGATGCAATAGTTTTGATCTGTGTGGATGTTAACTTCCGAAACTTAACATTCAGGTAAAGACATTTTTGATACACGATTGCAGTGGGTGTCAATGTTACATCCTTGTAATTAATGCATCAGTTCCTTTGTTTACCATGCATGTTGCGTTATATTTTCAGTTATAATTAAAGGAAAGCCTCAAGTGATTAAAATTCAGTTTTAAGAACAAACTTAAGCCGCAGCTTGATGAGCATCAAAACCAGAAAAAAATTTAGACGTAACTAGGACATCAAAGATCAGTGTCCACAGTTACATCCCCTTTGACAATAAATGTTTTCCCCTTGCATCACTGAACAGGTTAAGATGCTGATGTGAATCTTAAAATCATCTTTGTGTAACAGAGCCTTAATTGAAGCGTTAGAAATGGTATGTCTCTGTAATCAGATCAGATAACTTGATAACAAAGATTTAAATTTCGTGTCCAGTTACGTCTATCCTGTGAGCTGAAAATTTGAATAATACTAAACAGGCTACGTTTGTATTTAATTCAAACTGGTAAGTATGTAGTTCGATAATTGATAAAAAGGTAGAGTAGAAATAAAATGACAGCTTGTTACAGATCTGTGATGACTTTCTTTACGTAATGTCCACGTTACATCTCGGATTTTAAAGTTAACAAAAATTATCATAATTCTGTAAGCTATTCGAATTTTATCTTGTGACTTTGAGGTATAGTAGGCATGATTTGTTTAAACATTTTAGGATGTTAACTTTGGTGATCAAGTCACCAAAATATTTTGGACACCAAGGTAATTGAGACGTAACAAAAATTCCTTGACACTGAATTCTGGATCATGTGTAATTTCCCATTACAAATCTAGCTGCCCTTTTCTGCACCTTCTCAAGTTCATCTTGAAGAAGTATACTTTGAGGGTCCCAAACTGAATTGCCATACTCCAGGACTGGATGCACCAGTCCCTTGTATGCTGACTCCTTAACATCTTGTGGACATGCTGCCAAGTTATGTCTGAGAAAGCCAAGGGTCCTATTAGCCTTTGTGCAAATATTACTGACATGTGTGTTCCATTTCAAATCATTGGCAATGGTTATGCCGAGATACTTGATAGTTTCTACATTACTGAGGACCGTTCCCTCTAAGGTATAGGATGCATTGATCTTCTTGATCCGTTTCCGTGTAATTTGCATTATATTGCATTTAACAGGTTGAAATCTCATGCCCAACTCCTTGCCCAACAGCCTACACAATCTATATCCTCCTGAAGTTTCACCGCGTCTTCAATATCTCTGATTTCACGGTAAACAATGTGTCGCGGTAAATTTCATTAAACTCACTCCACTATTTGTTTCGCTGCTTTGGCAGGAATCAAAAGCCCGGCGTATCCACGGCACTGCCGGGACACCTCTTAGGTAAAAACACAGTACTTAAGCCTCGCTATGCCCCCGCTATCCCAGGCCCCATGGGGGCCATGGTTGCAAATGACTGGTGCATAAGAAAAGTATGTGAAACGACGCATCAAAGTTGTCGTCAAAAAGTCTCCCTGATGGAGAACTCAATCTCCCTGAAATGAAATCCAAATCTCCCACATGGTCATCGGGAGTTCATGACATGTATGAATTTTGCTCTAGGGATACATGTAGCATACATTGGTCACATGCTCTAACACGTAAAACTAAATGGGAATTCCAACAGCCAACTTTTACTCCCTTGTATGACATATTTTTAGGTTCTGTTTTTGTATAGAAACTTTTTTTGCAAAACCTCACATTTCTGCAAAATTATGATTTTGTTATGTATATTGAGAAAGTAGGGGGATGCTACTTTGTACTACAAAATAATTTATAAGATAATTAGGATAAATATCTGAATAAATATCAAATAAAGTAAAAAATTGGAAATTGTGGTTTCTCAACTTTTCCAGCCACCACCAGTACTATACAATTGTTGATATTTAATGTCAGCAATAATTCTTAATTCAACTTTTACTATTGAATGGTTCAACATACCCTTCCCTTAAACAAGAGGTCCATGATGGACCTAAATCGCTCACCTGAGTTATGATGAAATAACATGGAAGATCATCTATTTGATGATGGTTCAACTGGAGTAGTTTTGCACTTTCTAATCTATATTCTGACAAAGTTTCATTTAGATTGGATCAAAACTGTGCCTTCTAGAGTGTACACAATGTTTTTCTAAGATCTGACCAGGCAATCTAGTTTTTGATCAGACATTATTCAGTTTCAAACTTGGCCTATATTTCATGAAGATACACATTCTGACATTTTCATGAAGATTCAATGCACAATAAACACAGAATTGTGTACACAAAGTTTTTCTATGATTTGACCTAGTGACCTACCGGTAGTTTTTGACACGGTAGTTTTTGACCCAACAATACCCAGTTCCAATCTTGGCCTAGATTTCATTAAGATAATCATTCTGACAAAGTTTCATGAATATTGAACCAAAACTGTGCCCTCTAGAGTATACACAATGTTTTTCTAAGGTTTGACCTACTGACCTAGTTTTTGATCCAACATGACCCAGTTGCACCCTTGCTCTAGATTTGTTGGAGATAAACATTTTGACAAAGTTTCATGAAGATTGGAACAAAATTGTGCCCTCTAGAGCATTCACATGGTTTTTCTAAGATCTGACCTAGTGACCTAGTTTTTGACCTGACATGGTCCAGTTTCAAATTTGGTCTAGATTACATAGAGATAAGCATTCTGACAAAGTTTCATCAAGATTGAATCATAACTGTGCCCTCCAGAGTGTACACATGGTTTTTCTAAGATTTGACCTAGTGACCTAGTTTTTGACCCTACTTGACTCAGTTTCAATCTTGGCTTAGATTGTATATGGATAAACGTTCTGACAAAGTTTCATGAAGATTGGATCATGACTGTGCCCTCTAGAGTGTACACAAGGTTTTTCTAAGATTTGACCTAGTGCCCTAGTTTTTGACCCCACATGACCCAGTTTCAAACTTGGTCTTGATTTCATTATGATAAACATTCTGACAAAGTTTCATGATGATTGGGTCAAAACTGTGCCTTCTAGAGTGTACACAAGGTTTTTCTAAGATTTGACCTAGTGACCTAGTTTTTGACCCCACATGACCCAGTTTCAAACTTGGTCTAGATTTCATTAAGATAAACATTCTGACAAAGTTTCATGATGATTGGGTCAAACCTGTGCCTTCTAGAGTGTACACAAGGTTTTTCTAAGATTTGACCTAGTGACCTAGTTTTTGACCCCACATGACCCAGTTTCAAACTTGGTCTAGATTTTATTAAGATAAATATTCTGACAAAGTTTCATGATGATTGGATAGTAACTGTGCCCTCTGAGTCATTTAAGATTTATTTCTATTTTTAGCTCTGGCGGCCATTTTGTTCAACCGAGCGAAACCGTTTTAGCAATTTTGGTTTAGAGCCATGAGTCAAACATTTCTGTGAAATTATTTTGAAATCGAGCCATTGGCTTCAGAGGAGATGTCGTTTAAAGGTTTTTCTATTTTTAGATTTCTATTTTTAGCTCTGGCGGCCATTTTGTTCAGCGGAGTGGAACCGTTTTAGCAATTTTGGTTCAGGGCCATGAGTCAAACATTTCTGTGAAATTTTTTTGAAATCGACCCACTGGCTTCAGAGGAGATGTCGATTAAAGGTTTTTCTATTTTTAGCTCTGGCGGCCATTTTGTTCAGCGGAGCGGAACCATTTTAGCAATTTTGGTTCAGGGCTATAACAGAAACATTTGTGTGAAATTATTTTGAAATTGGCCTACTGGTCTAGGAGGAGATGTCGTTTGAAGAAATTGTTGACGACGGTCGGACGGACGGACGACGGACAAATATCGATCTCAAAAGCTCACCTTGAGCACTTCGTGCTCAGGTGAGCTAAAAAAGCAAATAGAAATTACAACTTGAATGTATGCTTATTTATTTTTGGAGTGATCGATATATTGGCTGCCATTAAGCCTTAAAACTGAAAATAGCACAAATTTACACAAACAATTTTGATAGGAAATAAGCAAACTGGCTGCAACTGTTCCAACATTCCTTTCTCTTCAAAATACCTTTAAAGTTACTCTTACAAATAATTCTTGCTTGGTGAAACTACATTGTAAGATATCCACACAGTCCAAGTAAATATCATACACCTTATGTCAAAATGGAGGAAATTCTAAATATGCCATTTCCAGATTTCAAATGGTCAAAAACACTTTTATTAAAAGTTTTCATGAAATTCAATAAGACTGATAATAACCATTAATATCTTGCCTGAAACAGTGTGAAATATTAATATTTTTTTATCATGTAAGCTTTACAAATTTGATAGTTTTCTGTTTGCCATGGTATCATGAGAATGTATTCTGACAGGTAAATAGATAGCATGACTTTGTTCAAGACCTGCTTGTAAACAATAACTGGATTTATATGAACATTAAACTTTATTATAACTTAGAACATGGTTTGTTGAAAATACTCTTGTGCATCAATCAATGCAGTGTTGCACACAGCATGTGTTGTCTCACTTTAAACATTAAGTACCATGGTACCATGGAATTCCTGGCTATAGGATGAAAATTAAGAATGAGATAGAGCAACGGAAGGTATTATCGACAGGTAGTAGTTATCGACACCCCCTTGTGAACTTTTCCATTTCTTGACATCTTTTTGTAAATAAGGCATTATAGTGTTGCAATTTCATTTAACTTTAAGTATTAGTCAAAAAAATGCTAGATAGTTAGGTGTTTGGAGAAAAAAATGACATATTTGTTGATGTACTAATGAAAAACTGTGCCTCTTATGCATGGCTGAAAGGGGAGGTCACTCAGACACATGGTTATTTTCACTCACATATAGCACTTTTATGTGGTTTTATTCCATAAACTTGATCAGCATGGAGAGTATTAAGAGCAGACATGGTTACTCTCTTGAAAACCATATAGGGCACTGTGACCTCCAGGGTGTCGATAACTACTTCCCTAAATGCAGCATGGCAGTAATTATCAACACCCCTAAATTAAATGTCTCAAAAATGCACAGTTTCTAAAAAAATAGATCAGAAAAATAGTTTATTTTCAAGTAAAATTATCTCAAAAAGCAAACAAAACATCATAAAATGTACAATGTTTAATTTTATCTTTGTAAGAATTTTTTTTTTATTTTAATGGTAAAAATTGCAAAAAAATCCACAATTTTTACAGCCACTTTTTCATATTTTTGCATATTTTCTGGCTGACAGTGTAAAAATCAGAAATCTTGGGATTTTATGTTTGAATTTAAAGCAGATCTTTCAATCAATATCTACACTAAATGATCATAGCATTATTTTAAGAGAAGTTCTATTAAATCATCATTATTTTTATCATTATCATTTAGGGGTACATGGGGTGTTGATAACTGCTTCCGGTGTCCCAGTTTATCTTGCACCCTGGACAGCTTGCCCCCTGGGGGGCAAGCCAACCATGGTCAGCTAGCCCCCCGGGGGGGCAAGCTGTCCCAGGATATCTTGCCCCCCGTCCTGGTTATCTTAACCCCCCGGGGGCAACATATCCTGGCTGGTTTATCTTGCCCCCCGGGGGTGAAGATAAACCAGCTGGGATACCTTGCCCCCCTTCCAGGATTTTGGAGTGATAACTGTCAATAGATTTTGAAATTGCTGCCAAGGACTTAAATAGCTATTAGAAGTAACTGTTTGTGCAACAGCCTATCCCAGCTGCTTTATCTTACCCCCCCCCCCCTGATCTCAAGAAATACCTCATATCAGGGGTGGGGGCAACATATCCCAGCTGGTTTATCTTACCCCCCACCCAAGATTTTGGATCCACATCTATCAACAAGTATTGAAACTGCTTTAAAGTGCTTTAATAGTAATTATTATTACCTAACTACTGAATCCACTTGTTTCATGCCTGTTTACAACAACTTATCTCAAGAAATACCTCGTATCAGGGGTAGGGGCCAACCTATCCCAGCTGGTTTATCTTACCCCCCACCCGAGATTTTGGATCCACATCTATCAACTGAATCCACTTGTTTCATGCCTGTTTACAACAGCTAATCTCGAGAAATACCTCGTATCAGGGGTGGGGGGCAACCTATCCCAGCTGGTTTATCTTACCCCCCACCCAAGATTTTGGATCCACATCTATCAACAAGTATTGAAACTGCTTTAAAGTGCTTTAATAGTTATTATTATGACCTAACCACTGAATCCACTTGCTTCATGCCTGTTTACAACAACTTATCTCAAAAAATACCTCGTAACAGGGGTGGGGGGGCAACCTATCCCAGCTGGTTTATCTTACCCCCCACCCAAGATTTTGGATCCACATCTATCTACAAGTAGCTAACTACTGAATCCACTTGTTTCATGCCTGTTTACAACAGCTGATCTCAAGAAATACCTCGTATCAGGGGTGGGGGGGGGGGGGGCAACCTATCCCAGCTGGTTTATCTTGCCCCCCATCAAGATTTTGGTTCCACATCTATCTACAAGTGTTGAAACTGCTTTAAAGTGCTTTAATAGTTATTATTATGAGCTAACTACTGAATCCACTTGTCTTATAAATGCCTGTTTACAACAGCTGATCTCAAGAAATACCTCGTATCAGGGGTGGGGGGCAACCTATCCCAGCTGGTTTATCATACCCCCCACCCAAGATTTTGGATCCACATCTATGAACAACTATTGAAACTGCTTTAAAGTGCTTTAATAGTTATTATTATGAGCTAACTACTGAATCCACTTGTTTCATGCCTGTTTACAACAGCTGATCTCAAGAAATACCTTGTATCAGGGGTGGGGGGCAACCTATCCCAGCTGGTTTATCTTACCCCCCACCCAAGATTTTGGTTCAACATCTATCAACAAGTATTGAAACTGCTTTAAAGTGCTTTAATAGTTATTATTATGAGCTAACTACTGAATCCACTTTTTTCATGCCTGTTTACAACAGCTGATCTCGAGAAATACCTCTTATCAGGGGTGGGGGGCAACCTATCCCAGCTGGTTTATCTTACCCCCCACCCAAGATTTTGGATCCACATCTATCTACAAGTGTTGAAACTGATATAAGGTGCTTTAATAGTTATTATTATGAGCTAACTACTGAATCCACTTGTCTTATGCCTGTTTACAACAGCTGATCTCAAGAAATACCTCGTATCAGGGGTGGGGGGCAACCTAACCCAGTTGGTTTATCTTACCCCCCACCCAAGATTTTGGATCCACATCTATCAACAAGTATTGAAACTGCTTTAAAGTGCTTTAATAGTTATTATTATGACCTAACTACTGAATCCACTTGTTTCATGCCTGTTTACCACAGCTAATCTCGAGAAATACCTCGTATCAGGGGTGGGGGGCAACCTATCCCAGCTGGTTTATCTTACCCCCCACCCAAGATTTTGGATCCACATTTATCTACAAGTATAGAAACTGCTTTAAAGTGCTTTAATAGTTATTATGATGAGCTAATTACTGAATCCACTTGTCTAATGCCTGTTTACAACAACTTTTCTCAAGAAATACCTCATATCAGGGATGGGGGGCAACATATCCCAGCTGGTTTATCTTACCCCCCACCCAAGATTTTGGTTCAACATCTATCAACAAGTATTGAAACTGCTTTAAAGTGCTTTAATAGTTATTATTATGAGCTAACTACTGAATCCACTTTTTTCATGCCTGTTTACAACAGCTGATCTCGAGAAATACCTCGTATCAGGGGTGGGGGGCAACCTATCCCAGCTGGTTTATCTTACCCCCCACCCAAGATTTTGGATCCACATCTATCAACAAGTATTGAAACTGCTTTAAAGTGCTTTAATAGTTATTATGATGAGCTAACTACTGAATCCACTTGTTTCATGCCAGTTTACAACAGGTGATCTCAAGAAAAACCTCGTACCAGGGGTGGGGGGGCAACCTATCCCAGCTGGTTTATCTTACCCCCCCCCAAGATTTTGGTTCCACATCTATCTACAAGTGTTGAAACTGATATAAAGTGCTTTAATAGTTATTATTATGGCTAACTACTGAATCCACTTGTCTTATGCCTGTTTACAACAGCTGATCTCAAGAAATACCTTGTATCAGGGGTGGGGGGCAACCTATCCCAGCTGGTTTATCTTAACCACCACCCAAGATTTTGGATCCACATCTATCAACAAGTATTGAAACTGATTTAAAGTGCTTTAATAGTTATTATGATGAGCTAACTACTGAATCCACTTGTTTCATGCCTGTTTACAACAGCTGATTTCAAGAAATACCTCGTATCAGGGGTGGGGGGCAACCTATCCCAGCTGGTTTATCATACCCCCCACCTAAGATTTTGGTTCCACATCTATCTACAAGTGATTATATTGATTATATTGCCTGTATTGCCTGATTATATATGCCTGTTTACAACAGCTGATCTCAAGAAATACCTCGTATCAGGGGTGGGGGGCAACCTATCCCAGCTGGTTTATCTTACCCCCCACCCAAGATTTTGGATCCACATCTATCAACAAGTATTGAAACTGCTTTAAAGTGCTTTAATAGTGATTATTATGACCTAACTACTGAATCCACTTTTTTCATGCCTGTTTACAACAACTTATCTCAAGAAATACCTCGTATCAGGGGTGGGGGGCAACCTATCCCAGCTGGTTTATCTTAACCCCCACCCAAGATTTTGGATCCACATCTATCAACAAATATTGAAACTGATATAAAGTGCTTTAATAGTTATTATTATGACCTAACAACTGAATCCACTTGTTTCATGCCTGTTTACAACAACTTATCTCAAGAAATACCTCGTATCAGGGGTGGGGGCCAACCTATCCCAGCTGGTTTATCTTACCCCCCACCCAAGATTTTGGATCCACATTTATCTACAAGTATAGAAACTGCTTTAAAGTGCTTATAAGCTAACTACTGAATCCACTTATCTCATGCCTGTTTACAACAGCTGATCTCAAGAAATACCTCGTATCAGGGGTGGGAGGCAACCTATCCCAGCTGGTTTATCTTACCCCCCACCCAAGATTTTGGTTCAACATCTATCAACAAGTATTGAAACTGCTTTAAAGTGCTTTAATAGTTATTATTATGCGCTAACTACTGAATCCACTTGTTTCATGCCTGTTTACAACAGCTGATCTCAAGGAATACCTCGTATCAGGGGTGGGGGGCAACCTATCCCAGCTGGTTTTTCTAACCCCCTACCCAAGATTTTGGATCAACATCTATCTACATGTATTAAAACTGCTTTAAAGTGCTTTAGTAGTTATTATGATGAGCTAACTACTGAATCCACTTGTTTCATGCCTGTTTACAACAGCTGATCTCAAGAAATACCTCGTATCAGGGGTGGGGGGCAACCTATCCCGGCTGGTTTATCTTACCCACCACCCAAGATTTTGGATCCACATCTATCAACAAGTATTGAAACTGCTTTAAAGTGCTTTAATAGTTATTGTTATGACCTAACTACTGAATCCACTTGTTTCATGCCTGTTTACAACAGCTGATCTCAAGAAATACCTTGTATCAGGGGTGGGGGGCAACCTATCCCAGCTGGTTTATCTTACCCCCCACCCAAGATTTTGGATCCACATCTATCTACAAGTATTGAAATTGCTTTAAAGTGCTTTAATAGTTATTATGATGAGCTAATTACTGAATCCACTTGTCTAATGCCTGTTTACAACAACTTTTCTCAAGAAATACCTCGTATCAGGGGTGGGGGCAACCTATCCCAGCTGGTTTATCTTACCCCCCACCCAAGATTTTGGATCCACATCTATCAATAAGTATTGAAACTGCTTTAAAGTGCTTTAACAGTTATTATGATGAGCTAACTACTGAATCCACTTGTTTCATGCCTGTTTACATCAGCTGATCTCAAGAAATACCACGTATCAGGGGTGGGGGGCAACCTATGTACACAATGCATGTATCTTAGTGGTACATAACCATAGTTGCAC
Source organism: Ctena decussata (assembly GCA_963989385.1). Taxonomy (NCBI): domain Eukaryota; kingdom Metazoa; phylum Mollusca; class Bivalvia; order Lucinida; family Lucinidae; genus Ctena; species Ctena decussata. Next base: position 98,995,099 of record OZ022501.1, read on the forward strand.
ACACCTGACGCCGAGTGTCTTTCCATGAATTGTCGTACATTGTCCTATTGTATTCTGTTTATTACATTCAGAAAAATCAGTAATTGGGGTTCAAAGTGTTGTTGCAAAATTATAATTAAACTTGCCAAACTGTTACTTCTGTATAGGTGGAAACCTAGATGGTGTTGTTTTCCTGTCTACTTTTATATTATGAATAAGTAATAGTTTGTATACAATTGATTAAATAACTAGATTTTTTTAATTAAATTTCAAGGGAAGCTACTTTAACTTCAACTTTTTAACCAAATAAGACTGGACAAAGTCCATGAACAATGTCCAGTCAGGGCCACATGACCCAAATGTCCAGACTGTCCACTGAGTCCATGGACAATGTCAACTGAGTCCATGGATAATGTCCAATGAATCCATGGACACTATCCAGACCCACTGGTCTCACTGGACTTTGTCTATGAACTCACTGGACTTTGTCCACAGTGCACATGGACATTGTCCAGAATGTCCACTGAGTCCATGGTAAATGTCCACTGAACCATGGACAGTGTCAAGGGAGTCGAATCAGCATTGGGGGCCAACCTATCCCAGCTGGTTTATCTTATCCCCCACCCAAGAGTTTGGAGCCACATCTTTCCAAAAGTACTGAAACTCATTTCAAGTGTTTTAATAGTAACTGTAATGAGATACCCACACCAAACACATAGTTCATGCTTGTTTATAACAACTGATCACATAAATAATGTTGAATTAGCGGTAGGGGGCAACCTATCCCAGCTGGTTTATCTTACCCCCCACCCAAGATTTTGGAACCGTATCTTTACAAAAGTACTGAAACTCATTTCAAGTGCTTAAATAATTATTGCAATGAGATACCCACACAATCCACATAGTTTATGCTTGTTTACAACAACAGATCACTTGAAATACCTCGAGTCACGGATGGGGGGCAACCTATCCCAGCTGGTTTATCTTACCCCCCCACCCAAGATTTTGGAGCCATATCTTTCCAAAAGTACTGAAACTGATTTCAAGTGCTTAAATAGTTACTGCAATGAGGTACCCACACAATCCACATAGCTCATGCTTGTTTACAACAACCAATCCCTTGAAGTACCTTGAATCAGAGGTGGGGGGCAACCTATCCCAGCTGGTTTATCTTACCCCCCACCCAAGATTTTAGAGCCACATCTTCCCACAAGTACTGAAACTGAGTTCAAATGCTTAAATAGTTTCTGCAATAAGATTAAAATCTTAAAAAGTTCCTTCAAGAGCAGAGAATACATACAGAAGTAGGAACATGGGCTAGACTACTTAGTTTCGGCTAATAAAGCCTCGTCAGTGACCCTGACAATATCTGGTGACAAAACCAGAAAAAAAACATACTGTAATTTCTTAATTTTAATTAGGCAGTTGATTCAAAGACTGATTAATTTCAAAAGGATCCAAATACTATAAAAGACGATGATCTAGAGTAATAGTCTAAATCAGTCTCAAATTTTAGATTACCCACACAATCCACATAGCTTATGCATGGTTACAACAACCAATCACTTCATATACCTCAAATCAGGGGTGGGGGGCACCTATCCCAGCTGGTTTATCTTACCCCTCACCCAAGATTTTAGAACCACATCTTCCCAAAAGTACTGAAACTGAGTTCAAATGCTTAAATAGTTTCTGCAATAAGATACCCACACAATCCACATAGCTTATGCATGGTTACAGCAACCGATCACTTCATATACCTCAAATCAGGGGTGGGGGCAACCTATCCCAGCTGGTTTATCTTACCCCCCACCCAAGATTTTGGAGCCACATCTTTCCAAAAGTACTGAAACTCATTTCAAGTGCTTAAATAGTTACTGCAATGAGATACCCACACAAACCACATAGCTTATGCTCAGTTACAACAACCAATTACTTGAAATACCTCTAATCAGAGGTGGGGGGCAACCTATCCCAGCTGGTTTATCTTACCCCCCACCCAAGATTTTGGAGCCACATCTTTCAAAAAGTACTGAAACTCATTTCAAGTGCTTTAATAGTAACTGTAATGAGATGCTTGTTTATAATAACCGATCATATAAATAATGTTGAATTAGCATTGGGGGCCAACCTATCCCAGCTGGTTTATCTTATCCCCCACCCAAGATTTTGGAGCCAATCTTTCCAAAAGTACTGAAATTGATTTCAAGTGTTTAATAGTTGCTGCAATGACATACCCAAACAATCCACATAGCTTATGCTCATTTACAGCAACCAATCACTTGAAATACCTCTAATCAGAGGTGGGGGGCAACCTATCCCAGCTGGTTATCTTACCCCCCACCCAAGAATTTCGAGCCACATCTTTCCAAAAGTACTGAAACTCATTTCAAGTGCTTAAATAATTATTACAATGAGATACCAAGAGGTACAAGAGGTCAAGGTCATTCTTTGACCTTTGACCCAGAACTCTCTTATTTTGACAATGTCAAACAATCTGCTCAACAGCCACTTGGTCAATTGAAACCAAATTTCATACAGAGCCTCCAGGGGTTGAGGGAACGAAAAAAAATTCATACGGTCCAGGTCACATGACCAACATGGCCGCCATGCCCATATATGGTAAAAACCTTAAAAAATCTTCTTCTCCAGAACCAATTGACGGATGGCCTTGAAACTTGGTATGTAGCATTAGGTACACAAGTACTATCAAGATTGTTCAAATTATGACCTTGGGCTGACCTTGACCTTTTTTACGGCAAGGTCAAATATGGGAAAATGCTAGAACATAAGATTTCATGGAAAGATTTGAAGATTAAGGCCTAAAAATTGGTAAATACATCAAGATTCATGAGTACAAGAGGTCGAGGTCATTCTTTATACAATCATCATAATGAGGACATGAAGATTTGTGAGTACAAGTGGTCAAGGTCATTCTTTGACCTTTGAACCAGAACTCTCATATTTTGACAATTTCAAACAATCTTATAAAAAACCACTGGGCCAATTGTAACCAAATTTCGTATAGAGGTTCCAGGGGTTGAGGGAATGAAAATTTGTTCAAACAGTTTAGGTCACATGACCAACATGGCCGCCACACTCATATATTGTAAAAACCTTTAAAAATCTTTTTCTTCAGAATAAGTTGACCAATGGCCTTGAAACATAGTATGTAGCATTGGGTACTCCAGTTCTATCAAGAGTGTTCAAAAGGATGACATTGGGTTGACCTTGACCATTTTACAGCAAGGTCAAATATGGGAAAATGCTAGAACATAAGATTTCATGGAAAGGTTTGAAGATTTAGGCATAAAAATGGGTAAATACATCAAGATTCATGAGTACAAGAGGTCGAGGTCATTCTTTTGACCTTTGACCCTGAATTCTCATAGTTTGACAATTTCAAACTTCTTCTTAAAAGCCAATGAGCCAATTGTAACCAAACATCATATAGAGCCTTCAGGGGTTGAGGAAACGAAAATTTCTTCAAATGGTCTGGGTCACATGACCAACATGGCCGCCATAACCATATATGGTATAAACCTTTAAAAATCTTCTTCTCCAGAACCAATTGACCGATGGCCTTGAAACTTGGTATGTAGCATTGGGTATCCAGTACTATCAAGATTGTTCAAATTATGACCTTTGACTGACCTTGACCTTTTTTACAGCAAGGTCAAATATGGGAAAATGCTGGAACATAAGATTTCATGGGAAGTATTTGGCCTCAAAATTGGTATATACAGTCATCTTAATGAGGTCATGAAGAATTATGTGTACAAGAGGTCAAGGTCATTCTTTGACCTTTGACCCAGATCTCTCATATTTTGACATTTTCAAACATTTCCTCAAAAGCCAAAGGGCCAATTGTAATCACATTACATATAGAGCCTCCAGGGGTTGATTGGTGAGCATTTGGTACTCCAGTTCTATCAAGAGTGTTCAAAATGATGACATTGGGTTGACCGTGACCATTTTACGGCAAGGTCAAATATGGGAAAATGCTAGAACATAAGATTTCATGGAAAGTTTTTGAAGATTAAGGCATAGAAAATGGTATATATGGTTGTCTTGATGAGTACATGAAGACTTATGAGTACAAGAGGTCATGGTCAGTCTTTGACTTTTGACCCAAGACTCATATTTTGACCATTTCAGATATATAAGAAAAAGCCTGTTTTCCAATTGCTCAGGTGAGCAGTTCAGGGCCTCATGGCCCTCTTGTTTCAAAAGACTGGTTGTTGTAAAGAAGCCTAAACTATGTGGATTGTGTGGTTATATCATTGCAGCAACTATTTAAGTTCTTGAAAGCAGTTTCAATTCTTTTGAACAGATATGGCTCCAAAACCTTTGAGGGGGAGGGGGGGGGGGGGGTTAAGGTAAACAAGCTGGAATAGGTTGCCTCCCCCACCCCCCACCCCCCCGTTCCAAGGAATTTCAAGGGATTGATTGCTATAATCAAGCAGTTGATATCAGGATGATGTGAATAATTCATTAAGATAGCTATTATATTACTATACAGGAATTTCATAATCCATGGCATGGCATAGAGAGATGGTTCTCCAGAAGCTTTGGTCGGGGTAGGATTACAACAGCTGGGATAGATTCCCCCCCCCCCCTCCCCACGCTTGATTCTAGTCATTTCAAATGTTTGATTGTTGTAAACAGGCAAAAGCTATGTGGATTGTGTGGTTACTTCATTGCCATAACTATTAAAGCACTTGACAGCTATTTCAATATCCATGGACAGATGTGGCTCCAAAATCTTAGATCGGGGGTAAGATAAACCAGCTGGGATAGGTTGCCTCCCACCCCTGATTCAAGGTATTTCAAGTGATTGGTTATTGTAAACAAGAATAAGCTATGGGGAAGGTGTTGGTACCTCATTGCAATAACTAAATGTATTAAAGCACTTGAAAAAATTTCAATACTTTTGGAAAGATGTGGCTCCAAATTCTTGGGTGGGGGGTAAGATAAACCAGCTGGGATAGGTTGCCCCCCACCCCTAGTTCGTAGTTATTTTAAGTGATCAGTTGTTGTAAACAAGCTTAAACTATGTGGATTGTGTGGGTATCTCATTGCAGTTGCTATTTAAGCACTTGAAATCAGTATCAGTTCTTTTGGAAAGATGTGGCTCCTAAATCTTGGATGGGGGGTAAGGTAAACCAGCTGGGATAGGTTGCCCCCCACCGCAGGTTAGGGATGTAACGATAGTCCAAAAATGACTATTGCGATAGTATTGACATTGCAAGAAGTACCATTGCGATACTATTACTATTGTGGACTACTATTGCAATACTATTGCGATACTATTGTTTGAAAAATGTATTCTTGTTTTAAGGAGGAAATAATGAATATGGTATCAGTCCCATTTTGTTTTCTGTATGTATAAAATGTGTACAACAGAGGTTAACATCTGCCAAGTTTAATCTATCATTGTGTTTCATAAACACAGTTTCTAGTTATTTTTCAAATGTGCACTGGTTTGGCATATTTATGCATAAAGCCCTACATTTCAGACATGATTGGCCAAAGAGATCAAATGTGTTCTAATGGCCAACTGAATTCTCCAGGGCCATGAACCATTATCTGTCTATAGCAGATTTTGCCTTCCCTGAATGGTTAGTGCATCTGGAGATGTTGAACAATCAGCTGACAGAAGCTGAAACAATTTTGTTAATAATATTTTTTCGTAAATATTACTTGCCACTTGTATAAATATCATATGTCACCTATGTGTGACCAGACATGTTTACCTACATGAATAAAGTTTTGTTCTGTTCTGTTCAGTTTGTATGTACAAACCATAAATCCTGCGGATTCTGAAAACTGAGGATTTAACAGGTTTCTGCGGTTGCTTATTAACGGTAAACTCACCCCGTCCATTACCGCTGGGAGAAATGAGCCGCATTGTTAAGGTGGTGATAATCACTGATTTGGGACAAAGACAAAAATCTGCATAAAATACTCAAAATAACACTGATCTTTCCAAAACTTAGCAGATGCCTTCTTTATGTTGTTTCTCATAATTTAGAATCCCAAAATGCAGCATTTGTTAATGTTAAAAAGTGTTTTTATAAGAGAAGATCAAAGGGTAATTTTCTGCGAATAAATCTGAAAAAATAATATGATTATTGTTGCATAATGGAGAGCGTCCTAGCAATTATTTTTTCCATCTCTTTCACACATTATCAGGCTGAGCAGTTGGAAAAAGATGCAGTCTGTGTCCAAATTTTTTTGTCAAAACACACAGGTGAGACAGGTGATACTATTTTAACAAGGTTGAACAATTTCATCTACACACCACTGATCATGTCAGTAATGTATTATTTATATTGTAGGTGTTAACATAGGTATGCTTGCCTACCCTATATTTAATAAATGCGTCCAGTGTACATTGACTTTGTACATGGCTGAACATTGAGAAAAGGCTACCGTTTTCATCTGGTCTACATTACAATTTGAGAAAGAGTTGGAATAAATAATTGCTAGGACGCTCTTCATTATGCAATAATGCACCTTCAGCACTACGTAAATTTTCAATAACGATATTATTTTTTTCAGATTTATTCCCAGAAAATTACCCTTTGATCTTTCCTCATAAAGACTCTTTTTTAAGCAGCATGTACGTCTATTTTGTATTCTAAACTGTAAAGAACAATGAAAATAAGAAGTCTGCTAACTTTCAGGGAGATACGTTCCTTTTTTATGGTTTTATGCAGATTTTTACATTTACCATAAATCACCACCTTAATGGAGCGCGTGAGGGCTTTAATTTACTGAATATATTAAGTTGTCGCTAGGTACAGAGCTCATGATTACTGTTAGATGTGAACAGGTAAGACCGGTTTGCGCAGTCTGATTTGATTTATCGGTGTATGCAACCAGGTACCTTTTAATACCCGTCTCATGGATACACTGCACGTGACAGTTGTAGTCAATTTATAGCGGCTCTTTTGATCTCTACAATGTCTGACCCATAAACGAGCAGGTTATTGCACATCAAAGCTGCGGTTAGTATTGTGCTCAATAATTGCGTAGACCTGATCAGAATGCATTATTTTCGCACTGTTGAAATTAAGTAAGATAGAAAAAAAAATTCCGATCAGCCATCAGCGGAAAACGGCTGTCAAGTCTCAGTAGTCTGATTGAGCAAGAGGCTAAGTGTACATGCGACTAGCTTAGCTCTTGCTACCATATTACGTCAGCGCAGCCTTATCGGGGAACGCACATTGCGTATATTCATAAAGCGTTGAACATGATACCGGAAAACGTCTGCGCAGTGTGAACGCGGAAAAAAGTATATACAAATAGCATATAGACGTGACTGGCTGGTTGATTACGCCATGCGCAGATCGTCTGCTTGATAACCACGTGGTAATATGCGAGCATCATAAATCTTGAAACGGGAAAACATGTACGCTGTCTCATCAAAAAAAAAATGGTTTCAGAAAGATAACCGTACATTCGCGGGCCAGCAGAAACAATTTTCGATTATCTTGTGTGTTATGATTGAGACATTCGCAGCTGGACTGAGTGGTGCACATATTGCGAATTCTAATACTATGGGACGGACAGACAGACTCAGTACCTAGAGTGTGCAACCACGAATTCGTTAAGCTGAGCCTCCTGGGGAACATCGTTAGAGGATTTGACAGAAAAAAGAAGGGGCGAGTCAGAAATAATATCTGCGCAGCCTGATAGAAAATACATATAAAATGACTGACTTCTGATTATTATATAATTCGTCTGTCCAGCGGTATTCGGCGGAATAGCTTCATGCGAAAATACTGTACCAAAACCGGACTGCACAGCTAAACAAATTAAATTTCATATTTCAAATTATTCGTACAGTGTCTATTCTAGGATGCGCGATTGCGGGATTCACGCTAATTTTTCTCATATCCCGCATAAATTCAGACCGAATGCGTGACAGTCCCGCGTAAAAAATAAACAATGAAAATGTCCCAAAACAAGGAATTTACTCTTGCCTCGCAGGAAATACCGCTGTTTTGAATAAAACAGCATCAAACCATCACTGCCGATGTTGTTTTCGCCATATTATGTTCATTAGAGTAGCTTCCCTTGACTTAGCTGGTCAGACGAAATACCGGAACGAATTTCATTAGGGAGTGGGTAAGATGCGTAACCCGCTGCCGCACCTACGTTAGCATACCCGCGGTGGAAATTTATAAATCGCTGAAAAACTATGTATCAGCAAAATAATCACTGTAAACCCATTGAAATACTTAGATATAGGACTAAAACCTTCAAATCAACTCAGAAAATATGTAACTGGAATGTGATAGGGATTTAGAACAGAAAAATCTATCTCAAACTGGGTGAAACAGGTCAGTTAAGATATTACTGTATAGTCTTGGACAGGAATAAATGTCTAATGTCTAAAGTCAGTTCAGATTACTGTATAGTCTTAGACAGGAATGAATGTGTAAATGTCTGTTTTATGAGCTAAATGTTTTCTGTCTGTTCGAAAATTGTCCCCCCTATTTTTTGAAAATCCCCCCAATTTTTGAGATGAAGGGGGGAAAATCCCCCTTCATTTTCAGTTTCTAGATTAGACACTGTTCGTATATACATGTGTGTGCGTACGCTGATCAGGCGCCGCGGACACGCAGGCTGAGCCAAGTCTACCTTACAGACCGTAAGGTATAATAAACACGTTCCGAAATTGCATCAATATTGGTTAATAAGTAAACCTTTCGGCACGTGCCGTTAGCTGCTAAATCTTTGACATCAAAAGCTGATCGAAATGCTTTGATCTTTGTTACCTGTTTCGGCACTGGACTATTATCAGTGGCGGCTGAGCGAATTCATTTTTCTGGAATTTGAAATAACTCCTATGTCAATTATGACACGTGTTAACGTTTTATAGACAGTAGGGAGTTTTATACGTCGGGACAACATAAAACGGCCGTATGTAACACTTATCAAATGTATGCCAGACGCCAGAGGTGAAATTTCTTGATGTATGGAAGCAAAACCCAAACGCAATATACAGCCATACGTCGGCTAATGGAAGCCATGTTTGTACAAACAGTCTGCCACTCACTTTCGCTTTAAAGAAAGAAGGCAACAGCGGAAATTATCTGAAAAAATTGTAATGTAGGAGACTATCGAAACTATCGATAGTCCAAAACACTATCGGCACTAGTCATCGATGTCTCACTTTACTATCTATGCAGTACTATCGGCCGAGTTACTATTGCAATACATCGATAGTCTGATGTATTGTTACACTCCTACCGCAGGTCCAAGGAATTTCAAGTGATTGATTGTTATAATTAAGCAGTTGATGTCAGGATGATGTGACTAATCCATTACTATAACTATTTCAGCACTATTAAGCAATTTCATAATCCATGAAGAGATTTGTAGGTCCCCCCCCCCAATTCCAGATCCGAGGAATTTCAAGTGATCCGTTGTTGTAAACATGCATGTGATATGTGGATTATGGGATTAGTTAATTCCAGTATTTATTTAAGCACTTGACAGCAATTTCAAAGTCACTTCAAAATCCTGGATGGGGGACAAGATAACCAAGCTGGTTTATCTTCACCCCCGGGGGGTAAGATAAACCAGCCGGGATATGTTGCCCCCCGGGGGTGAAGATAACCAGGGTGGGGGGCAAGATATCCCGGGACAGCTTGCCCCCCGGGGGGCAAGCTGTCCAGGGGGGCAAGATAAACTGTTACAACGGGTGTTGATAACTGCTACCCTCCGGTACATGGCATGAGGCAAAAGTTATTTTTGAAATATAAACAATAATTCAAAGAGTTCCTTCTCATCACCTTGGTAGATAATTGTGTTAATGAAAACAGGTCAATCCAATATGAATCTTACAAAAGTATCTGTTTAAAACCAAATAGTAGCTTAAGGTGTCATTAATACCTTCCGTTACTCTATTCTATAATATTCTACTTTACTCCAATTTTGAGAAAATATTGGGGATGCCATTTGCATTTAGGAGCAAACGGACTATAGGGCACCCGCTGCAGTATTCGACCAGCTGCAGTATTCGACCAGCTCAGGTTTTCCCTGTCTGTAGCCTCAATATGTATCAACCAATCAAATATTTGCTTTCATATTTTTATGCATGCGCAATTACTCCTTCTTTTTCTCTAGTTGCTGAACGGGCTGTGCTAATAAAAAGTCACTTGTGGTCATTATAATTTAATTGAATCAAGTCAGACTAGCAATTTCCGCCATTTTTATATCTTCCTGTAAGGAATATACTTTATATTCAAATGAAAATGAGAAGTAACATAATTTACAAAAGATCAACTTTATGTGAATAACAAGTAGTCACGCTTCATATCACCATGTGCACCTTGTCCAAATATGGTTTGACCTTTACAATCACGTGGCCAGTGCTGGTCGAATACTAGAACAGGTCAATGAGCAGTTTGTAGTATTCGACCAGGTATGGATTAATTTGAGTCCGCAAACAAGATGAATTAAATAGTATGATGAAGACTTCTAATTTGATTGGTGATTTTATTCAAACAGTAAAACAATACTTATACAAATAGAAAATGTTACATAAAATATCATTTCTGTGAAACAAGTGCCTGTGCTTGAAATGTGAATAATTTCTTGCACTACTTTGTAATAGCGTCCTTGTCAGCTTAGGGAGACAATAATTTTGTTTATTACTAAATGATTTCAATCATGCATTGATGATTGAATATAAACAGTGCTTGAAAATAGTTTCTGAAGTGATTCCTGGAGCTATGACACATATTTTTTAAAAACGTACACCTGGTCGAATTTTACCTCAACTGGTCGAATACTAGAACGCCCCCCTTGGGGACCCCAAATGGTTTTGACGCGGAAAATGTTAATCGAGTACGCCGCTGATAACTTCCGGTTAGAGAAGGTGTGTATTGTAAACAATGTAAAACGTGTTTTTATGCATAATTATGGACAGATAACAGTAATTAAACTAATTGCATTGACTGGTCGAATACTGCAGCGGGGTTCTGCCCTTTTCTATGGAGGCTAACTTTTAAAGGAAAAGGGTCTACTCCTTAAGAAAAGAATTTGCTCTCAGAGGAGCAAATTCTCTTAAGAATTTGCTCAAAGAGGAGAAAATTCTTAAGAAGTAGACCCTTTTTAGAAGGATCTGTCACCAGGAAAGCAAGCAGGAGCAAATTCTTTTCTTAAAGCACAGACCCTTTCTGGAAGGGTTTTGTCATGATGTCCAAAAAGTTATTTTCTTTTAAAAAGAAGAGACCTACCCAACACATAAACAGGCATTTATAAAACCTAACAAGATTTTTAGTGAAAATAATTACCGATCTTCAGATTAACAACCTGTTTTATGCCTACTTTCGGTTTGGAGTTACCTACCTTGTCGCAGCGCCCCCCTGAGACTACTTTAGCATTGAATTGTTGAGTATTAATTCACTGTTTGTCGGTCAGTTGTACGTAGGTATATGAATATATATCATTTGAGCTCCGCGCTGGTGATATGATCTACTTTACAACTGACCTCCAAACAGTGAATTATTACTCAATTCACTGCTAGAGCTGATCTACAAGTGTCCGCGTACTGGTTGTGTCCGCGTACTGGTCAGGTCTGTCTAATTAAACTTAACACAAGACTTGTGGCAGCTCTGAACAGAAAGAGGGAGAATAATATCAACAAGAATAAGAACTTACACGTTCGATTCCATCCACTCCCAAAACGGCACCTTAAAGTTTACAAAATCCAAGAAGGCACGATATTATCAACGGTCAAATGCCGCCAAGTGCTCATGAATGATTTTTTTTTTTTTTTTGGCTTACATTGTATAATTCCTGCCCTTATAGGAACACCTGGCAATTTCAATGAGTAGACTTTTGACAGTCCACCACCACCGTATATTGAAATAAATGTCCACACAATAAAATATATCCAGTCTTCCAGGAAATGCAATGCCCACTGAAATCTTCCCCTGCTTACTTTAATAGTGGAACAAGGTCAGATCCCAAGGGAATGATAGAAGGAAAGATAGTAGACTTATAATGCTTTACAAAGGTCTGAGGGGTGCAGCCAGTATACCCATAAATGACCTTGTTCCCCCAAATAGGCGTACCAGGAATCATCATTCCCTGACATTTCAAACCCCATTGGCCGGGACTGACATTTACAAGTCCAGTTTCTTCCCCCAGACTATTAGAGATTGGAATTCCCTGGAAGATTCACTTATTTCTGCTGCTGAGGGTGCAGAGGATTCAGTTACTAAGTTTACTTCTCTTATAAGGGCTAGGGACTAGCTTCCCTGATTCACAGGTCCTGGTGAATGATTGTCCTTGGACGTATCACCAGTAAACAATTCTGATTCTGATTCCGAGTCTGAATGGAAAACCGCAAATATCTCGCCAATTTTCAAGAAAGGGGACAGAAGCAAAGCATCCGACTAATGACCAGTGTCTCTTACTTCCGTGAGCTGCAAAGGGTTAGAACACATCATTCACAGCCATCTAATGAGGTTCTTTGAAGATAACAAGAGCCTTTGTGATGCTCAGCATGGCTTCAGAAAAAGAAGATCCTGTGAGAGCCAGCTTGTCCATACAATTAAAGATTTAGTCATGGGACTGAACAGTCGGAGCCAGACAGGTGCTATCCTGTTGGATTTCAGTAAAACATTGGCAAGGTGCCCCACCAACGATTAGCTATCAAGCTCCATCGTTACGGCGTCCGCGGCAACATCTTGGAATGGATAAAGAGCTTCTTAGATGGCAGAACCCAGCGAGTTTTCCTTGACGGTATTGCACCTTCAAACAACTACAACAGCATTCCTCAGACGGAATCTCTGATCCTGTTCGCCTGATGTTAAACCTACCTGCTACAAAGTACTTGTGCGCCCCCAGCTAGAGTATGTATCAAGCATCTGGGACTCTAACACATGTCCAATATCAACAAGATAGAAGCTGTGCAGCGTCGAGCGGCAAAATTTGTAACAGGTGATTACAGACGAACAAGCAGTGTTACAAGCATGCTTGAACATCTTGACAGGGAAGACCTCCACACTCGCAGATAGCATGGTAAGATGGTCTTGATGTACAGAATCATTAATCATCTCATTGAGATACCGACATCTCATATTGTTTCAGCCTGTTGATACATCCCGAACAAAAGGACATAACCACAGATATCTCGTGCCATACTGCAGTGTAGACGCCTACATATTTGCTTTCTTCCGATCAGGGATAAGATTGTGGAACTGCCTGCCTACTGAGACAGTCAGTGCTCAGTCCCTAAAATCATTCAAAACTTTGAACCTGGGTGGGCACCCGTAAACACGGATGTTTTTAACCAGTTTTAGCTGTACAGGACTTCACACCCCTTGTCACGTGCCTGTAAATAGTAACTGTGCAAAGATGCTCCAGAGGAGCCCAGCGAATAATTGATAGAACTAGAACTAGAACCTAAACATATTTATGGAAATGACACAGAAAATTTTGGACAGCTTTTCATTGATTTGTTAGAACAACAGTAGGAAAGTGTCTATAAAATCATGTCGAGTTGATGATTTTGTTCTCAGTTAAAATGCCTGCATTTATGATATCAGCTCTCCAGGTGCCTTTTCATCAGCAAAACTACTGTGGCTTCAGATTGGGGAGCAGTGTTTGTGATATCAGCTCTCCAGGTGCCTTTTCATCAGCAAAACTACTGTGGCTTCTGGTGGCTGCGCCCGAGACCCCACCCAAGAAGCCCGATTAATATCATTAACAGTTAGAATTATTAAGCATTCGACAAAAAAAGATTTCTAGATGCCCATAAGCAGAAGAAAAGTGCAAGAAATGCAGATTAACCTGTTAGAATAAGAAAATGTTCTTTGTGTTTCATACAGGTTTTGATCGAGGTCAGTCTGAAATAAAATAGGTATTAAATATGGTATGTGCCTGTCTGTGTGAATGGTAGCTGGGATGTGGGACGGAGGGCATAAAATTTCTGTCATTTTTGTCAGCTATATCTGTGTCTGTGTGGCGGGGGGTGTCGGGAAAATAATTCTGGCGAGACGGGGGGGGGGGGTCGGAAAAAATTTAGTGAACCATATGAAAAATGAAAATATAATAAATGACTCGTCACCTATGTGAAAAAGATCCTGGAACTTTATGAATTACCAGATACAGTAGACCTTTTAGGAACTAGTTTTTCTAAGAACCCGTGGAAAAACATGGTTGAAAGTCAAAATTGACAGTACTTGGAGTAACAAAATTCAACTGGAAGCTAATATGACAAAATAAGAGTTATATAAAGTCGACAAGTTTGATACATAGCAATACAACCTAAGCTATTGATGAGCTTTTGAACCGACTGCTAAAGCAAGAGTATATATGAAAATGTAAAAAATGTAAGAATGAATAATCAGTTAGTAAGATGTTCATATTACCTCTAGCGAGGATGTCCTCATAGACCCAAGTGCCTGCACACCATGCGAACAACCATGTCAGATCTAACTAATTGGAGATATAATACGATATAATTAATTAATTAATTATGCATCATAATCACTAGCCCTAGAACATGTAGAAGAAGTGAAATATTAGCACACCGAACGTGAATAAGGGACGAGTCATTTATTATCAGGTGGGGGGGGGGCCGGGTACATTTTCATATGGTTCACCAAAATTTTTCCGACCCCCCCCAGTCTCACCAGAATTATTTTTCCAACCCCCCCAGACAGGTGACAAAAAAATTTATGACCCCCCCTATCCCCAGTGCCAGCTACCCTTCACGCACACATACCATATTACCTAATGTCAGACTGACCTCAAACCTAGCTGTATGAAATACAAAGAACATTTTCTTATTCTAACAGGTTAATTACATGTAATCATGGTCTGTTTAAACTTTGTCTGCATTTCTTGCACTTTTTCTTTTGCAAATGGCCGTCCAGAAATCTTTTTGTCGAATGCTTAATAATTATAACTACAAATAATATTAATTGGCCATGTGGCTGATGGGTCCACAGTGTTTTTGCTGATGAAAAGGCACGCAGAGAGCTGATATAAAAAGTGCAGGCATTAAATTTAATAAAGCTCAAAATCATCTACTTGACATGAATTTTAGACACTTTCATACTGTTTTAGCAAATCAATGAAAATATCAGTTTTGGAATATGAAGGTGTCCAAGTTTTGTTGTGTTATTTCCATCAAGTATTTTAAGTGTAAGTTTTGAGTTTGAAAAGAAAGAGTCTGGAATTTTAGGAATCCCCCCAGAAGTGGAGACATTTTTAAAAATGAAGACTGATGGAAGAATTGAATTCTGACCCCCTCAATATGCCCAATAAAATATATGACCCCCCCTGCTCCAAGGCTTTTTTATTTCCGACCCCCCCAGTACATCACCAAAAAAAATTCCGACCCCCCCTAAATGTACCCGCCCCCCCCCCCCCCCCCCACCTGATAATAAATGACTGGTCCCTAAACACATAGGACAGTTTAGTAGCTTATATACTAATCTGCTTGGCTGCTTGTAACTTCCAGTGCCGGGGTGTCCTACTTATTTGAATAGTAGTAGGGCAAGGGCTTACTGTGCTTGCAGTAGGTGCGGGTGGGGGTTGTTTGGACATTTTTCTCTCGTCTATCATTTCTCTCTTCTTTTCCCCTCTCTTTGGGGAACGGCCAGATATAGACTGAAATACTGTCTCGGGGGGGTTGTTAAACCCAAAACAACCAACCAGCCCACCAACTAAAGCTTAGCAAGGGCAAGATCATAAAAAATCAGAGACCCAGGACATTTTACTGGACAGTGGTGTTTCGCAGGTGGCAGCTCAATCGCTAATCAGTAAGCCCCACTCCACCGTCAAGTCAATATGCCTTATCTTGCCCCAGTGACTAAATATACAAGCTAACTATAAAACAAGCAACGTTCGGAAATGGCAACAATATAATATAACTCATTCACTAAGGGCAGGATAAAGATGTTTCGCAAGTGGCAGCTCAATTACTAAACAGCAAGCTCCGCTCCAACATCCAGTCAATGCGCCTCATCATACCCCTATTAAGGTGGGATGTACGTAAAGGACGGCGCTATAAATTACGTGCGTTGCGAAGGACGTAACGTCACCTTAATTCACTCAAGTTGGCGTAATTTATAATATAGCGGCCTACTCTGACGTTCAGTGCATTGCACTTACGTATGGTGATAACAGTCTTTATGCTGAAAATCCATCTGAAAGTCGGTATTAAATTTACAAAATGAGGTTCCATACAGTCGGGGAAGAAGCTGGCAGAGCTCAGGTAACCAAATTCTGAGAAAATTCTAAATTGAGCTTCTAGTTATAGGAAAGCAGTCATTGCGAGAATACTCAAGCATTGGGGAAATTGATTGATTTGTTGTTTAAAACGTCCACGGTAAACAGCTATGTCGGGACGGTCAGTTAACCCAACCGCACTATTCCTGAGCAGGCTTAGACCCCCTAAGCAGTTAACCAGTACTAAGTGCACATACTTTCGCCAGTAACTGACAACTGCTCTTCTTGAATCAGCGGAAGGAGAAACGAAAGTATGTGGCCAGACCGGGTTTCGAACCCAGAACCTTTGACCTATGAGTCAGATGCCCTACAAGCATTGGAGAAAGCACTTACAGAAGATGATGGTGAAGAATTAAGAGCTATTTTGAACACGTGTACATTTTGTTCAGACTGTCATCCCACAATGTAGTCCGTTCGTGTTGGCTGCGAAAAAGGGGGTTCAATACCAGACATGCCGTGATTCTGCTCTTGCCTCTGGGTTTTGCGAGTATTGAAATACAGTACTTCTGTCAATATCTCATTTAAGCCGTCACCGATCAAGGTCTGCGTTGTCTGTTCATACGGTATTCTTTTTTCAGATATAGAGAACAAAGCAGAGCGACCACCGCCAATATTTTCTTGACTGAGCTGCGTCACAGAGAACATGCTATAAACAGAGACGCATATCAACTACACAGTCTGGTCAAAGTTTCAGATTTAAGCTGTCTGAAATAGCCGCTATATCATTTCCAAGTTTTTGCATTTTGATATTGCGAATAGGAATGAGCCGCGACACGACAAAACTAATAGTCTAGATTAGTGTCTTCGCTGTCCACATGGAGCTAGCTTCGACCCTAAGCTACTCTTTAGGCGTACAGCGAAGAATCTGATCAGACTGAGCGGATGCCCAGACTGATCTAAGTGTTCGCGTGGCGCACTTTCCACTTTGTTAGTTTTGTCATGTCGTGCTTCAAATGTATGTTGGTAATATGGGTCCTTGAATACTTTTTCTAGCTGTCGAGGTCGCCTGTGCGGCCATTTTATTAGCGCGCCTTTGCGAAGCAAAGGAGAGCTTATGTTATACTCCCGGCGTCGTAGTCCGAGTATGCGTCAGCGTTCGCGTTCGTGTTCGCGTTCGCGTCCGCGTCCTTGTCTGTGAGCAGTTTAACCTATGTTAACCATTTGCGTTTAGGTCTTTTTCTCACAAAGTATAAGGGCTAGAGTAATGAAACTTGGTACACACTTACATCAGAACATGATCACCTGAATGTATGCACCATGTATGACCCCGACCTACTGGTTATGGTCAACTGACTTTGAAAAAAAATAGGTTAATGTAGTTTAACCTATGTTAACCATTTGCGTTTAGGGCTTTTTCTCACAAAGTATAAGGGCTAGAGTAAATTAATCTTGGTACACCTTTACATCAGCACATGATCACCTGGATATATGCACCATGTATGACCTTGTCCTACTGGTCATGGTCTGCTGACTTAGAAAAAAATACGTGAATGTATGTTAAGCATTTGTGTTCAAGTCAGTTTCAAAGTAGTTATAAGGGTTAGTGTCATGATATTTGGTCATTACTTGCATCTGGACGAGGGCATGTGCGTGTAACCAACCGTGTAGGACAGTGACCTACATTTTTACGCTTCACTGACTTTATGATATTTCTCACTCCCTATATGGGTTACAGCTATGATACTTTGCACACACTTACACGTGAATAAGATCATTTCAGCAGCATCCTCTTTGTATGGATTTGAGTATATTTTATGCTTCATTTGACTTTATGGTACGCTTCACTGACTTTGTGATATTTCTCAGTACCTGTCTGGGTAAGGGCCATGATTCTTGGCACACACCTACATATGGACAGGGTCATGTGAACACCATCATCCATGTATGGATTCAACCTATATTTTTGCTCCACTGACTTTATGATACGCTTCACTGACTTTGTGATATTTCTCAGTCCCTATATGGTTTAGAAACATTATACTTGGCACACACTTGTATATGGACAAGAACATTTTAGCATCGCCATCCATGTATGGATTTGACATGTGTTTCATGCTTCACTGACTCAATTATATTTCTCAGTCCCTATATGGATGGCAATCATTATACTTGACACTCACATACATTTGGACAAGAGCCTTTCGATACACAGTTCCGAGAATAGCCGCTAAGCTCCGCCTGCTTAGTTACTGTTACTACGTCTCACAAGCTTACACAAAGATGGCGGAAAAATAAATGACAAAAGCAAGTGTCTGCTAAATGTTGGCGATCTATGGCAAAGAATCAGCCTCCTCATGATCTACACATGGCAGTTGGCGCATCATGCATTTCCGATGCGTTCTGTATTTGCAAAACATGGTAAGTTTATTAAAAGTTGTGTTAGTTTGTTTTCTTTAAACAGGTATACATCCCTCCATTGACTGTTAGATAAAATCACGGACTTATGTTGGATACTGACCACGTGCGATTTGTTTGTGAGACTATGTCACGTGTTAAGTTGTCGTTGCATTGGCCAGGTATACGCTATCATGTGATTTTGAGTGATATTCTGGGTGTGGCTCGGAACTGTGTATACCACCAGCGCTGCGAGAGTCAAGCTCCTGTAAGGCGCGCTTTGTTGTCTTCTGACAACTCTTGTTCTATTCACCATCTCATCAATTCTTCGTCACCTACACTGCCAAGGACTGAATTATGGATTTTGTGGCAGTGAAAACAGTAACTACCTTTTTGATATACCAAGCCCCTGCATTCGTGCTCATCTCACACATTCCCATACTAGGAAGAAATTACGGAAGGCAGATTGAAACGAACTCTGTTTATATGTTTTTCTTCGTCTGTACATTTTAGAGAGAGAGAGAGAGAGAGAGAGAGAGAGAGAGAGAGAGAGAAGAGAAAGAGAGAGCGAGTGATTCACAAAATGCTAATATCAAATTTTCCTGACTGAAGACTGAAATAATATTTATTTACACAATGATGAAATCCTTGCAATAAACGCACAAACACCCCTACATGTATACATGATTTTATTTATTTATGTATTTATTTATTTGAGGTTTGCGGTCTTTTAAGAACATTTCACTTTTGTCGTGCCTATCGTTAAGCAGAGGTGGGCGAAAAGTGCATTTCCCAGGGGAAAAGAATTGACCATTTTTACCTTCCGTAAGTAGAACTTTGCTGTTTCACGAATGCACCGCTGAGCCTAGAACATACAGCGGTAAAAGACCGTAAAAAGCTATTATTATCCATTAGGCCACGAGTTAAGGGCTAGCATGCTAAGCTATCGCCCTGGGTTCAAATTCCACAGGAAGCGGAATTTTTGTTCACCGTGAACAGGTTGCCACTGCAAATAGCCTTTCATTATCACTTTTCAGACCGCTTGATATAATACAAATGCTGTTGAAAAGACCGTAAAACCACACCATCATCCATCTACTTAGTGAAATGATAATTTCGTGAATGTGCGTGCATTATTGATTTCAGTGTTCACCCCTTTTCAGACCCTATGTTCAATATATCGTTTGCAAAGGAACATAGGGTCTGGGTACTTACATGTGAGGCAAAGCCTAAAACTTTCCCAGCAGTGAACTTACAAGAATTTTCTGGTTTCGTCACCAGATATTGTCAGGGTCACTGACGAGGCTTTATGAGCCGAAACTACGTAGTCTGGCCCATGTTCCTACTTCTGTATGTATTCTCTGCTCTTGAAGGAACGTTTTAAGATCTTAATTTTACTGACCTTATGTCCAACCCTTTATGTTGTTGCAGTCAAAGCAGCAGTTTAAAAATATAAACACAGATGGTCAGCCTGATAAAACTAAAGTGCCGTGGTAAATTGTTTTTATAACTCTGGATTCAAAGATCATGAAACTATATGAATACAACTGACCCTGAACCTACAGATTTTCTGTAATTGATTATTCTACCTTTGTTTTCGACTTATCCGTTTTATAGTCAAGGGGGTATTTTATAAAAACTATAAATAAATGCCAAAGTGATCAAACTTCTCTAGAGCAGTCTTATCTAGGTCTACAGTGTTTGCAGCAACATGTTTGTCAAATTTCAGAGTGAGGTACATTTCAGATCCATACGTGATCTCCTAATATGACATGCATTTGTCAAAATTAGAGTATGGAGGAAAGTTCCCCTACACTTACACAACTGATGGTCAAAGAATTTATAATAAAGTAAATCATCTCAAAAAGATTCAAACCGTCTTTAAGAAAAGACACACTGACCTTTTAACAAACGCCCTATACATTTCAGTCTGATCTGATCAGCACTAGTAAAAATCCAAGGCACACCAGTTCTCTTTAAAAAACAATACACTTAAAGCCAGTGCAATAACTGGACTTGCACTTACCAGACCTTCTAAAAAAGGATTGCTAGAAATACACTGCCTTAAATCTGATCATGACTGATGGAGAATTGGAAAGGAATGAAAAGTGTGATACAGCTCATTGTTTAATGCCTATTACTTATTTAAGACAGTATAAAATTAAAATCTTATGCACAGACTGTGAAACAACATACATACCACCAGAACTTCACTTTTGGCATGGTTTAAATTCTGGCATGGAATGGAGTGCAATGTAACAATCTCATTCACTTCTTTCCATTGATTTGGAATGCTACTCTTACAGAAAAGAATTTACTACCCCGTCGGGAGCGATTTCTTTCCTGTAAGAGAACCATCATCTCCCACTCTGGGAGAAAATTGTACCAAAATAGATATAGATAATGTCATCAATTCAAATCCATTCCACCCCTTTCCTTTTCATGGTTTTAAACTTTGCCCTCAGATTCACAGACAGGTAATGGCATTTGGAGAATCCAATAAAAATTGATGAGATAACATCTATGTTAGTCAAATGTAACTTTATGGCACTTGTAATGTTGCTTTGATTAACTCAAGAATTTATGAGAGGAGTATCATATTGCGGAGCCTGCATGTAAGTTACCAGACGAATCTGCCCACCAAACTAACATACAGATTCGACTGGAGCCTGGCTACTTTTCAGCATAAAAAGCTTTTAAATAGCCAAACTTATTTCAAAAGTCTCCGATCACGTAACGTCTAGAGCTAGCGCTTTTGGCGCGAAAACACACAAACTGACTAGACCTAAGTTCGTTTGGACGTTTATACTGACAAAACGAACTCGGTAACCAAGGACTTCTTTCTCTTTAATCGATGGCCGAAATAATAAATTGTTATATTAGTTTAAAAAGAAAAAAATCTATGGGCCCATAAATGTGCCTTAAGATTTTTAGTGCCGAAATATTAGCGAAAAAAGTCTAATTTACGTTGACGTCAGTGCATTTTGCGTCCATTTTTCCTAATCTTTGAACGCAAATAAATGAGCTCGGTTTGGTAGCTTCTTTTCTTCATATTCGGGTGTAACGCAAAATATACATCTGTACAGAAAAAAATCCATGGGAGAGCCCATTAGGTACATTCCACTTTAATTTAGCATTTCTTCTTCTTCTTCTTCTTCTTCTTCTTCTATCATTGAAATACAGACACCTCAGAGAGGCCTATTATCGTACTGGCGCGTTGGTGGCGCGGGAACAACAAAGTGAAAGGTCTAAAAGAGGTGGGGGATGGGTGCAGGGGTGGCGGCAGAGGGGGAGAAAGGGGATAGGAGCCGGGAGAAAAGGGAGCGGGAGCCGGGAGAAGGTGGAGGGAGAGGGAGAAAAGGGGGAGGAAGAGGGAGATGACGAGGAGAGGGAGGGAGCGATGTATGGATGGGCATATCCTTTTAAGAAGCAAAGAAAATAACGGTGCGATGAAAAGTTTGTTATTACTGGTTATAGAAACCTTCGAAACGTTTTAAAACAGCAAAGTTTAGCAGGGTGCATTCAAAAGTAATGGGTACAAGTGATGTCAACAAAATGGCAGTGTACAGAATGAATTGCAGGATCAAGTTGTATTAGGAAACAATGTGAGTTAAGGGTGGGGAAGCAGAAAGAGGGCCTTAGAAAGAAAAGACTGGGAGGGAGTAGGGAGAAATAGGGTGGGACAAGGGAGAAGGGGGATGGGAGAAAAGGGGAGGGGGAGGGAGAGGGAGACAGACTCCCCCTACACACACACTCAAAGAACTATACAGTGTGGTTCAAATCATCCAGTACGAATCTAGCGAAGTCTGACGGTCTGCACCTCCCTCCTGTAGCTGTCAATAGAGGGGCAGCTCACAACTGTCTGGAAAGGGCTATTCCGTATCCTGATGGTGTCTGGAAAGAAGAATCTTTGATGACAGAGAACTCTTGCAAAGGGAATCAGGAACCTCATGTTATGTCCTCTCGCTGATATGGTTGGTGTCAAATAAGTGATAGGTATGGCCACGAGGTTATAAACAATCCGGTACATCATGGTTGGATTTGCCTGAGCTCTACGTTCCTGAAGAGTGAGCCACTGGAGCTGCTAGCCTAAAGTCAGCATTGACTATGCGTGCGACTCTGCGCTGTACCATCTCCAGCTTCCGCATGTTGTCTTCCTCTGTAAAAGGATACCATATGACACTAGCATACTCTGCGATAGGTCGAACTAGGGTCTTAAAGCAGAGCTCCTTTGTCCTTCTAGGGCACTGTTGCAGGTTCCGCTGAAGCTCTGGTAGTGTTGGACTTAATTCGAAACCTTTTTTAAGAGTTAAGACAGATCCACTATAAACAAAAGCTAGTAAGGGTGAGCTCTACCTTCAAATTACACCAAATTACAAAAGAAAAAGCATAGGAGTACCCTTGGGCTATTATAAGACAGTCAATGTATACCCCGACAAATCTCATGTTTCCTTATTTCAAGTGAGATTTACAGGTACAATATAATTCACAACCTCTCAGCCAAAATTGCCTTGTTCTTCTTCCCCTCTTTGGTAGCTCTAATTACTAAGTTATTGAAATGAATACTGGAAAGTGCAACATGTTTTACGGATAGTAACTACAATAATTAGCCATCGCAAAGGCTCATAAAATGGGTAACTGTAAGTAAATTATTCAAGACAGCTGCACTGAATTGAAGTGATAATAAATATGAATGGAAAATTATAATAGAAAAGAAAGAATTTGAGCTTCAACTTAGTAGCAATAAAAAGGGCAGACCTAAAGGTAAAGCTTATGACTGGTACTTATATGCTGGTGGCAAATCGTGCGCGGTAACAATCAACATCAGGTTGATCCAACATGTGCTCTTTGCGTTGAAGATTCTGAAGACTTAGAACATTTCATACTTACTTGTAAGGCATTAGCAGACGTTCGAAAACAATAGTTGTAGAGAAAATTCATTCGATTCTTTCAAAATATTTGGGACAGTATTTCTATATCGGATATAGAATCGGCCTCCAGACGTCTCTGCTTCGCTTTACATGGCAAACGTTCGGCTGTATTGGCAGCATGTTAATAGTGATCAGTGGTCAACTCAGACACACCCTTGCGAGCATTCTTAGCAGGGTCTGCGCGTCATTTTGAGAAAAAGGATTGATTAAAAGCAGGACAGTGAGATAGTCTAAAGATGACAGGTTAAAATATAGTGCGAAAAGGATGAAATCCATAAAACACACATCATGGACTAATCAAACATAAAAAACCTAGGATAGGGTCTAAAAACAGATAAAACCTAGGTAAAACAAGCATTTTATGTTTAGGGTTTGGGATGCTGCAACTCTCCGATCGCGGCCTTGAACAAGTCAAGACTAGGAGAAGTTACAACAGTTTCTGGAAGGGCGTTCCACTGGGCAATTGCCACAAGAAAGAAGGAATATTTATAGGAATTCTTGTCTGTTTGAGTGAGTGAGTGAACTCAGGTTTAACGTCCCACCAACAACGAGGTCATATGGATATGGGACCACGGTTTAAAGTCTCATCCGAAAGACCGGAGAAGCGAGGGATCGATCTTGCGACCCCTGGATTGGTAGTCCGGAGTGTTATCCACTACACTACAGCCGCTCCTTGTCTGTTTGAATTTGACGGAATGTCATAGAATTGCAGTATCTGGATATCATATGGAAGGGTTGTATGTCTAATTTACTGTTTCGCCCTCTATTGGGTGTTGTGCACAGGGTGCAGGGTCTTTTGCTGTATCTCTACATCTACATCTATATTGTACGCGCCATCCATCATACATGAATATTATAGCAAGGGAATTGCAATCTAAAGGAAAAATGGAAAATTACAAGACGGGCAGAAGTAAAATGAAGACTTGATAGAACGCCTGAAAAATGTGGAAATATTGGCCTGATGCGTGTTCAGGCCATAAGTCCCTGCCCAGTCTGGCTCCCATTGGGGGTGCCATGGCCCAAGAAGTCCCCGCCAGCACAGCACTAGGAAATCACCATTACCTACTTACATTGATTACGGCAAATCACATCTTCTATAACTTCTTCAGTAAAGGTTTATGACTTTAAGAGTAACCAGATATATACATGATATATATATGCTAGAACTTATATTACATATTTAGAGGTTATTACATGTCTAGTGTCGCGTTGCCAGGTATATCGGCCCGGTAAGCTCCATATTGGCCCGAGGGCCAATATGGACCTGCCGGGCCGATATGCCTGGCAACGCGACACTATGCCTGGCAACGCGACACTAGAGATGTCGTAACCTTTTTATTACATGTATACAGCATTTTCCCCTAAATTATTTTATCATATAGAAACAGACTTTCAGACCGTATAAGCGGCAACCTGCATGTTTGATAAAGCCAAACCTTCAGAGTCTTTATGCCGCCCGCCGGTCCGATAAATGATTCCCCGGTCTGATAAAGGATTTATCAGCCCGGTAGACTATAACTAACGTCAACGACGTCGCGTGAGATACTTTGACGTTAAAATGGCGAGCGCGATGTGCCAAAACAGAAAATTTTCCATCCTTTTAAACGCCATATCTCTCGAACTAGCCATCGTAGACATAAAGTGTGATCACTCATTTTCTTAATTAGATCAAGAGGAACACGTTGGTAACAGAATTAAAGTGAAATTACAGAATTTTTCGTTTCGCTACAAAACATATAGCGCTACATGACTGGGTGATTGATTGATTGATTGTTTTGGGTTTAACGGCCCTTTGAGACAGTATTTCAGTCTATATCGGGCCGTCTCCCAGAGAGGGAGAAAGAGAAGAAATGATAGACGGGAGAAAAAATGTCCAAAACAACTCCCACCCGCACCAACTGCAAGCGCAGTAGGCCCTTGCCCTACAATGTTCCAAATCAGTAGGACGTCCCGGCACTGGAAGTTACACACAGCACCATCGCACCAACCGACCACCCCACATGACTGGGTGGCCGAGAAATATTATAGAAGGTGCAGGTGCATGTATTTAGCATAGAGTGAGATCAGCCTGTCTGATCCGTCTTCGCAGTACATGTCCGAAAGAAGAGACATTGAGTTCTTCCGACCGCACCGCGCATCACATGGCCATCACATGGCGAGTAGTTAAGTGACAAGATGTCCCAAATCGATGCGCTAATCTTAGTCATCGGCGCGCGTCATTTTTTTTTTATATACAACGGCTCTATTTATATTTATTTATTGTTAATTTGTAACAGCAAAACTGCAAATGTTCGAAATGTGTCATAATATAAGCTGCACTTATATTAATAATATGTTAAATAGCATGTGCTATAGGAAAATCAAATCTTTTCTTTTTTTATGACATACACAGTGAAAATACAATGATGCGTGTCGTTTAGAAATCTGTTTTATGCCATATCGGAGAAACAAAGATGCATATCAGATTTCGCATCTACGCCGTCTGATCAGCATCTAATTATTTCTGTCCATTTTTAGCCTAATGCATGCTGTTGCTATATGCGAATTTTCAAAACACTAGCCAGCGTAGCCGTGCAAGCTGGTTTGAATCGCACATCGTTGGAAGCGCTGAAGACAGGTTTTCTGCTCTGTAGCTCTGGAAGGTTAGCAGTGTCTCAAATTAGACTATTCCCAGTGCGATCGAACTGATATTATAACATAAACAAAATGAAAAGTAGAAACGCTTATCAGTTATAATGTCGCATATATCACTACTCTCTCCCTTTTAATTTCCGCTTTTGTTTCTTTGCTCATTTCGAAGTAACAAGATGGCGAAGTTTTCGATTCTTTTTCTTCTGTTATTTTGCCTTTCTATAGTTCAAGTGTTCTATGCTGAAGAGAGAGATGAAGGCGACAAGGTATGCTATTTTAATTATGTTATTTCTTATCTGCATGTCTTTATAAACTTTCCTTTTATTCCATAACAACGGCGACCCCCACCCCCACCCCCAAACACACATACACACTTCCCACGCTCAAACCCCAACCCCTACTCCCGCTTTTTTCGTCAATTAAATTATAGAATTATAGTAAAAGCCGCACTCATTTGAGCCCACAACATATCAAAACCAAAAAAACAAAAAACAAAAAAAAAACGACTTATCTTCTAAAACCACTGGGCCAATTGCCAATTGTAACCAAATTTCATATGTAGCTCCAGGGGAGTCAGTTGAGTGCCACTTGGTACCCTTTACCCTCTTGACAATGGGATGCTAACGGGTGCTCTGCTTTATACCCAGACTAGTTCCTTCCCTCTACAAGCCATTGAGGTGAGAGTCATGATGGTCATGATGGTCTTGAGTCAGCACAGAATAAAATTTTTTGCAGTCTTCATAAATAATATTACCTGTATGTAATTTAGGGTGCCTTTTCGTAGACACGGACTGAATGAGAGAGAGGTTTTCACAAATCGGGGACATTGTAAATAAGTCGCTTAATCTGTCCACATGGAGGTAGCTTAGACACTTAGCTACCCCACGGGTGGTAAACCTAGGAACTACCACGAAATTGTGTTAACGTAATTTTGTTCCCAAGCCACATACGGGACATAACGGGGTAGTTTCCAGGCCGAAAAATTGATAAACAAAGGTTGGTGTCACTTTGGTTTTTGTTTTATTTTACTACTAAGAACGAACAATGGTGAAATCGGCCAATATGGTTCCGTGTAAATGTGTCTCAGCGTCCTCTCTAGCCCCAAATTTTATATGAAAAGTTATTTTCTTTCTTTAGATTTTTGCGCCCGCACTGAGTATCGGGTTAATTTTCCATAAAGTACAGTGCCAATTCGAAGGAATTGAGCTCGTATCCATCAAATTATATTGAATTTGATATCATTTGCCGATGAAAATGATACAAAGACCCTTACTAAACGTTCCTGCATAGAACACAGAAGCCAAGAGTTTACTCGTAAAAGATTCAGGCCAGTTTGTCCTGTGTGGTAGTTTCCAGCTCACCGTGGTAGTTAAAATGCTATCGTGGTAGTTGCCAGGACTTTGTAGGATTTTAGTAGTAGTTCCCATCAGCAGATGTTCACTACTCAGGGGCTACTTCAAATTTTTAAAGACGGGGTGTTCGGGCCGAACCTTGAATACCCCTCTTATTCATACAAAGACCTTTCAAACAACCTTTTATCGGATAAAATTTGTCGACTGCCTGAATTTTAAATTTAGCGGGCTATTGAACTGATGAGAAGAATGAAAAGAAGGGATATTCACATAGCTAATTTGTTGTTGAATAAACATGCCTTATAATTATCATATAACATGCCCGTTCATCGTCACACTCACATGTATATCTCATTATCTATAGATGTAATATCAGTCTCGTCCGCCTATAATTTTCCATCACCCTCAATACCAATACTAGCGAATCGTAGTGTCAGAGGTGCTCTTATTCTAGCACTTTCACTTCCATTTTCACCCTTTTCCATTGTTATCATATATAAAAAGGTGGTTTGCGGTGGTTTGGGGTGGTTTGCGGTGGTTTGTTGAAAGGGGCTGCTTCTTACAACTGTATAAGCTCTTAGTTTTATGGGTATTATTTCACTCAGTGAAACGCATATCAATTATAAAATTGAGTCACGACTGGTCCCAATGCACCTATCAATGTTTTCCCCCAGAGGGAGGCGGCGGGATACCCATGGGGAATAAGACAATTTTGAAAACTTTCGCCCCAATTCCCTACCCATAAGCAAATATGTGGTGTCACAAATTCCTTTGGTGGGCCATCAAATTTGTTATAAAATCTAATTTAGAACTTCCAGAAAAGTATCAAATGTCCCAACCCCGTTTTTAGGTGTTCTATCTAATTCCCATGGGTTGGGATTTTTGGCTGTCTAATCCCCATGGTATCCCCCCCGGGGGGGAAATATTGATTGGTGCACTAGTATTGACGATTCTTAAACGCGCGGAAAATCTGTTGATGGGAACTACTACATAGTCTTGGCAACTACCACGATAGCATTTTAACTACCACGATGCGCTGGAAACTACTACACAGGACAAACGGGGCATGAATCTTTTACGAGTAAACGCTCGGATTTTTTTTCTGTGTAGAAACGTTTATTAAAGGTCTTTTTATCATTTTCATCGGCAAATGATATCACATTCAATTTAATTTGACAGAAACGGGCTAAAATCCTTCGAACTGGCACTGTACGTTGGGGAAAGTTGGTCCGATGCTCAGTGGGGAAACAAAAATCTAAAGAAAGAAAATAACTTTTCATATAAAATTTGGGGCTAGAGGGGACGCTGAGACATATTTACACGGAACCATATTGGCCGATTTCACCATTGTTCGTTCTTAGTAGTAAAATAAAACAAAAACCAAAATGACACCAACCTTTGTTTATCAATTTTTCGGCCTGGAAACTACCCCGTTATGTCCCGCATGTGGCTTGGGAACAAAATTACATTAACACAATTTCGTGGTAGTTCCTAGGTTTACCACCCGTGTACCCCTTGAG
The DNA here is from genome assembly GCA_963989385.1 of Ctena decussata. Lineage (NCBI taxonomy): Eukaryota > Metazoa > Mollusca > Bivalvia > Lucinida > Lucinidae > Ctena > Ctena decussata. The sequence goes on from OZ022501.1 coordinate 99,024,115, forward strand.
CACCAAATAAAGAGTCTGATCAAACTGGACCGCTGCCCAGGCTGATCTGATTCTTCGCTGGGCACACAACCACATTGTTGGTTTTGTCGTGTCGCGGCTCATTTCACAAATTCAAAGACATGTAATGGGTACAACCATCTTGAGTAGAGATGCCTACTCTTAGCTCTGCGCATGCTTGAATATTTTTAAGTCATCCTTGTTTCTTCCATTACACACTTTTCGCGCTTGAGGCTACAAGTTCAAAGACAAGTAATGGGTACCGCCAGCCTGAGGAGAGATTCATACTCTTAGCTCTGTGTATGCGTGAAACGTTATAAATTGCAACGATGAGAAATAAACAGTGCTTATTTTATTCACGGAAATTTTTTCAGTAATAATATAAATCACATGTATCTTTAAATAATTATTCAAATACACGTTGATGCAAAGTACATAAATATCTGGTAGGGGCAGCAACTACTCAAGGAGTCAACCAGCTCAAGTAGATTTCCCAGCGCTGTGAACTACAAATAGGTACAATAGGTCCTTAATGGTGCTACCCGTTACCTGTCCCTGTATTGTGTCAGGGGCGGGCAACCCTGTCTACTTTTAAATTGCAACGATGAGAAATGAAGAGTGCTGATTTTATTTACAGAAAATTTATAAGTAATAATATAAATCGCATGTATCTTCAAATGACTATTCAAATACACGTGGGTGCATATTACATAAATATTTGGGGCATCACTACTCAAGGAGTCCCAGTGGTGTGAACTATAAATAGGTACAATACGTCAATAATGGTGCTACCCGCTACCTGTCCCTGTATTTTGTCAGGGGCGGGCAACCCTGTCTATTTTTGATTGCAACGATGAGAAAAGAACAGTGCTTATTTTATTCACGGAAAATGTACCAGTAATAATATAAATCACTTGTATCTTTAAATAATTATTCAAATACACGCTGAAGCAAATTACATAAATATTTAGAGCAGCAACTACTCAAGACGTCAGCATTCTCAAGTGTGTTTCCCAGCGCGGTGAATTATAAATAGGTACAATGCATCAGCAAATGCGCTTCCCATTATCTGTCTCTGTATTGTATGACTCCTTGGGTATTGTATAAAGCTGGAAAAAGCACAGGCAGACTAGGGAAACGTTTGTGGACCCTATTGCAAGTCGAGGAAAATGACAGAGGTCTCAGATTTCTAGAGTGAGGGATCTAACTTCAGCGAATCAGGGTAGAGCAATCCAGGACAGGTCTGGGAAACGCCTTACAGAGGAACAAGAGATTCTCAGCAGAGGGACAGAATATTGCTCAGAACCTCAGAACTATACAACCATGAGACTCACGTTGACAATGCGGTTCCGGACTACAATCAGCCCCAGAAGAAGATTAACAACCTATTTGTCGTGAGGACGTTGAGATTGCAGTAGCAGCACTAAAGAAGGGGAAGTCTGCCGGAGTTGATAATATACCAGCAGAACCTGTTCAAGCTGGAGGGGAGACCATGATTGATTTTTTAACAGATATCTGTAACAGGATCTAGAGAACGGGATAAATGGCCAAACCCATGGACTCAGTCGCTGATTATTACACTCCCTAAAAAGGGCAACCTACAGCTCTGCCAGAACTACAGAACCATCAGCCTCATCAGTCATTCAAGCAAGGGCATGCTGAAAGTCATCTTGAACAGGCTTAAACCACAAGCCGAAGAGATAATCGCGGAAGAACAGACTGGGTTCCGAGCCGGAAGGAGCACCACAGAACAGATCTTCAACCTTAGAATCCTGTGTGAAAAATATCTCCAACATCAGCAGAATCTGTACCATGTCTTCATTGATTTCAAGAAAGCCTTTGAAAGGGTACGGCATGCAGGCTTATGGGCAACTATGCGGAAGTACAATATCAGTGCAAATCTATTTCGCACCATTGAGCAGCTATACTACAAGGTTGCGAGTGCAATCCTGATGAATGGTAGCACAGGAGAATGGTTCAGAACAACAGTTGGAGTAAGGCAAGAATACTTTCTGTCACCCACCCTCTTTAACATTTTTCTCGAACGGATCATGTCTGATGATCTGGACGAACATGACGGAAAGGTCAGCATAGGCGGCAGAAACATTACCAATCTGCGGTTTGCCGATGACATAGATGCTGTAGCTGAGGAAGAGCAGAAACTAGAAGCCCTAGTTGAAAGTGTCGACAAAACCCGCACAAGTTTTAAGATGTATATCAGTGCTGAGAAGACCAAACTGATGACAAACAGCGCAGATGGCATCCAGAGAGAGAGAGAGAGAGATCAAGGTAAGAGGGCAGAAGATGGGTAATGTAACAAGCTTAAATACCTTGGAGCACTTGTTTCAGATGATGGCTAATACAGGAGGTTCTTTCAAGCCACTTCAGCTCTTACCAAGATTAAACCAATCCGGAGAGATAACAACATATATATTGGATCAAAGGTGAAACTTATGCGCTCCCTTGTCATTTCTATATTTCTGTATGCCTGTGAATCGCGGACCTTAACAGCAGAGTTAGAGAAAAGAACGCATGCGTTTGAGATGAGATGCTACCGAAGTTTACTGAACATTACGCACAGGGACCATATAACCAATGAGGAGGTTCGCAGAGAGATCCAAGCAGCCATTGGAGAATATGATGATCTCCTTACGCTGGTCAAGAAAGGGAGACTAAGGTGGTTTGGCCACGTCTCAATGTATTCTGCTTTAGCAAAGACAATTCTAAAGGGCACAGTGGAAGGAAAAAGAAGAAGAGGTAGACAGAAGAAGAGGTGGAACGACAATACTAAAAAGTGAAGAGGGATAGATTTTACTACTCAACTAGGGCAGCTGAAAACAGGACAAGCTGAAAAGGGATTGTTTCGAAGTCATGTGTGGTGCCCCAACGACCTAGTAAGGTTATGGTATAGAATAGAATAGCATTGTATCAGGCGCGGGCAACCCAGTTTCCCAGTGCCAGAGGCGTGCCACTATGTACTCCGTTATTATTAAATTGATAATATGGTGCCACTTAGTACGTCTTCCTTAAACCTAGTGAGATTAAAATACCAATAGTCACCCCTGCCTGTCATACTTAACAATGGGATGCCACCAGGCAAATCTACCTTCTCCAGTGTCACAAAGTACCTCTACCTTTCCACTCTTGACTAGGCTCGTGGGACCTGACTCTGTGTTGGTCTTACTCATCCAAAATGATAGGATCTGACTCTGCGCTGGTCATTTGCCATCAATGGTCCTGAGACCTAATTCTTTGTTGCTCTACAGTCATCCATAATACTTGAACATGATTCTGAGTTAGTGTCCAGTCATCCAAAACCCCGGAACCTGTCTCTGCGTTGGTATATACTCATCTACTGTCCTGGGGCCTGACTCGCCTTGGCCTCCAGTCATGCATTGTCCTTGGACCCGATTTTGTGCGTATCTACAGACCTCCAAAGTCCTGAGGTCTGACTCCGCGTTGTTCGTCAGTTATCCGTCCTTCCCAAACCTTGTATCTGACTCTGCATTTTTCTACAGTAATTTAAACTGCTTTGCGTTGGCCTAAAGTCATTCTCTCCTGCAATCTGACTCTGCTTTAATCTACAGCCACCCACAGTCCTGGGACCTGACTGTGTTGGTGGGACCATGCCATGGTCCATAGTAATTCGCAGTACTTGTACCCGACTTTTCGTGAGCATACAGTTTACTTACTGTTCTAGGTCATGACTCTGTATTGGTCTGCGGTCATCAAAAGTCCTGGGACACGACATTGCATTGGACTCCAGTCTTCCACAGTCTGGAACCTGGTTCGGCGTTGATCTAGGATCATCAATAATTTTGGGATCTAATTCTACATTAATTTACAGTCATTCACAGTCATACAGTCCTTGAACCTGACACTTCGTTGGTCTACATTCATCCACAATCCTGGGACCTTATTCAGCCTAGGTCTACAGTTAGTCACAGTCATGGAACTTGACTGTTCGTCAATCTTCAGTCATCCACAGTCCTGGAACATGATGCTCCGTTGGTCTATGGTCATCCATAATCTACGTCTGTGTTGGCTTAAAGTCATCCCTGTAACCTTACTCTTCGTTGGTCTACAATCATCCACATTCCTGGGACATTACTTGACCTTGGTCTACAGTCATCCACTGTCTTGGAACCTGTTTATTGATCCACAGTCATCGTGTCTTGTTCCTTGACTCTGTATTGGTCTACAATCGTCCATATGCATGGGACCTGTTTCTGCGTTGGTCTACAATCATCCACGGTCCTGGCTCTTAGTTACTTTTCAGTCATACACCGACCTTGAACCTGAGTCTTTGGTCAACTACAGTTCTAAAACCTGACAGTGCGTTTTCTACAGTCATCCTTAGACCTTAGACCTGACTCTGTATTAATCGTCAGTCATCCACAGTCCAATCACTTGACTCTGCTTTGAACTACAGTCATCCGTTGTCCTGGAACCTGACGCGGCGTTGGTCTTAAGTCACCCACAATCTTTGGACTTGGGTCTATCTCTGTCTTTATTCCCAAATAATCCTGGAACATTGCCCAGGACACGAACGTACGATATTGAATTGCCAGGCATATTTCCCAGGTGATTTATACTTGATATTTACCAGCCGGCTATTTTTCCAGTACATGTCTGTAATTCACCTCGTGGTTGCATTGCATTAACACTCATGAATTTTCGCCACTAATGTTACAAGACACTACCTGAAAATCAGTGCCCCTTGGTATCTTTGTAACAGTCAGCGTCTTTGTTTTTGTTTTGTTACAGTCGACTTTTATTCCAGAACATGTCTGTACCAGATAACCAACAATAAATTATAAAGTTATTTAATGAAAGCTAAATAATATGGAATACTTAGGAAAGCCCATTAAAACATAAACATTTTAGCTTGTCTAAATATAACCAAGTAGGCATACAACGTATATCAAAAGTTGACTCTGGGTTTAAAATAGGTTGGTCTATTTATTAAAGTGGAATATATCTGATTTGCTTATGTTTATTTAACGTTAGTATTCATCCTTTAATCTACGTTTAATATCTGTTAAAAGACTATTATGATGAGAACTTCATAGTTTAAGCAGACTTTAAAACGTCTCCCCGTACATCATCATCAATTAAACCGAGTCTGCTATTTTCTATTATTTGCTTCCAAAGAATCTGACTTTTCACAACATATTTAGATACCAACATTGATTATTTGCAGATATTAAACATTTAATAAACTTTGAAATAAGGTTAATGGCTCAACAATTCCCGGCATACATTGTACCTACAGTATATGCGGGTTGCCCTCTACCAATTATCGTCAGCAACCTGTGCGTTAAGAAGCCATATACACTACATACATCAAGACAGTGTGTATTTATTTATTCTACCGCTTGAAGAACACAAAGACACCATAAATAATGCTGAGTTAATTAAGAGGTATTTACTGGGTACATTGTCTGATGCTATTGTTCGGCAAGTATAGATAGAAATAAAACGGTCTTACATCAGAGGAGGAGTACACTATGCTGATTAGCAAAGAGTGCAGACCCAGATCAGTGCAAACATAGATCAGACTGATTATAGTGATCAATCACATTAGGATCTGCACTGCCTGCCGACAGTTTTATATATTTTGCTATAGCCAACACTTATAAACTCATGTTAAATACATTGAATGTATAGAAGTACTTTAATGGCTCGAATTCCGATGGCTTGTTTACCCTGCCTGGCTAGAACTCGTTCCTGTGCTACTTTAATGGCTAGAATTCCGATAGCTTGTTTACCCTGCCTGGCTAGAACTAGTTCCAGAGTTCCTCCGGGTCAACATATATGGAAACTAAGCTCGTGGGGAGGAGTTAGAAGTTTATTTTTCATAATGGTTGGGAGAAGGGTTTTAAGAAAATAAACCGAAGTCCATGGGTGGGTCAGATAAATATTCGTGGATTTCCAGAAAATACCTTCAATTTAAAGAGTAACTACTTCAGGAACTGACTGGATCAGATCCCAAACCCTATCCCCAACATCAAAGGGAAAGATTGACAAAGACATCCCAACAAACAATAAATTGCAAGTGATAAGCCGAGTCAGCAGCTCTTTCCCAAATAGGTAGCAACTCAGCTATCTTTACTGAACTAAATAATTTAGACCAACAGAAGGGTTACAACAGACTAAGCAAATTATACAACAAACATTTAACAACTATTTTTATCTATTTTCAACCCTACCGCCTCTCCAACGTCGATAGTGCATATAAATATATATTACAGTAGTAGTCCCCACTGAATCAAATCTTATGTTAGCATAAGCAAGGAGGGGGAGCAATACCCTTTATTATCAGCTTGAGATTCTCTCTTTCTCTGTGCTCTGTGTGCAAGTCAAATGTAAAGGAAAGTATATCGTTTTATGACTCCCAACCACATTCCAACCCCGTCAACATCAGTCAAAAAGATAGACAAACACCCTCAATAACGCACCATCCCCGCACCCCATCCCCACCAATAATTATTCCACTCCTCCCCCAGCAGATAAATTATGAACATTCCCTGCGAACTTACTTGGCACACTCAAATTCACCAGCACCACTCCAGCTGTGTGGAAAATTAAGGTTTAAAATATAGATTCGAATGGACTGGCAGTGAAAAAATCTTTCTCACTTCAGTCCAGTACTAGTAATTTTAGGATGACAGTCCAGCTTTAAGAAGATAAAATAGACATTAAGTCGAAAGTCTATCCATATATATATGTCTGTCCGTCTGCCATCTATCTATCTATCTATCTATCTATCTATCTGCAAATCGATCGATTATTGTGTTGTCTATCAACAGATCCTATATATATTCCATCAGAAAAAATATACATTAAGTCGAAAGTCAAGCCTGATCTATCTATCTATATATTATGTGTGGTAGTTCATTAGATACATCAACATATACAATATTAAACTAATGAAAAATATACATGCATTCAATACGCAAGCCTGATCTATCTATCTATCTATCTATCTATCTATCTATCTATCTATCTATCTTTTTAACTTTTTCCATACCTACCTACCCACCTACCTATCAAGAACAGATCCAAAATATCTTTCGTAAAGAAAAAATATATATAATCGGCAGTTAAGCATGATCTATCTATCTATCTATCTATCTATCTGTCTATCTATTTTCATCCCTATCTATCTACCTATCGATCTATATATCGATCTATCTATCACACACTCTGTTTGTCTATCTGCTAATTTTATATTTTCCATCATGGAAAATATGTATATTAAGTCGAAAGCAAAACAGTACTTCTTATCTATCTATCTATCTATCTATCTATCTATCTATCTATCTATCTATCGCACATTCTGTTTGTCTTTCTACTAAATTAATATTTTCCATCATAGAAAATATGTATGTTAAGTCGAAAGCAAAAACAATAATTTCTATCTATCTATTTATCTTTCTGTCTGACTATCTATCTTCCTATCTATCGCACATTCTGTTTGTCTTTCTATTTATCTTAAATTTTCCGTGATGGAAAATATATATATTAAGTGAAAAGCAATAAAAAGTACAATCTATCTATCTATCTATCTATCTATCTATCTATCTATCCATCTATCTATCTATCTGGACTTTTTCAACTTTTTTTCTATATCTATCTATCTATCTATCTATCTATCTAACCGATCTCGTATTTTGTCATAATGAAAACCATTTGTATTAAGTCGAGATCCAAAAGTGTATCTATCTATCTATCTATCTATCTATCTATCTATCTATCAACCAACTTTTGCCTATCTATCTATCTATCTATCTATCTATCTATCTATCTATCTATCAACCTTTGCTTTCCTACCTTCTATCTTCCAACCGCTACCTACGTGGGTATCTATCTATCTATCTATCTATCTATCTATCGATCGCTCGACCGATCGATCGATCGACCGATCGATCTGTCTGTCTGTCTGCCTACCTGCCTGTCTGTCTGCCTGCCTGCCTGCCTATCTATCTATCTATCTATCTATCTATCTATCTATCTATCTATTGCACATTCTGTTCGTCTTATTACTTATCGCATATCTTCTGTTACTAAAAATACGTGTATTCAGTCGAAAGACAAAAGAGTATTCCCTTATGGAAAATATGTATATTAAGTCGAAAGCGAAAACAGTATTTTCTATCTGTCTGTCTAGATAGATAGATAGATAGATAGATTTGTTTTAGCCACGCCACGAGAAAACCAGCTTAAATATTGCATATGCGCAACAACAAAGACGCAGATCAGCTGCGCTACCACACAGGCTGTACATCGCATTGTTGCTCGTTTCATAGATAGTAAAGTCTCTCTAGTTACGAAATCCGAATTTTCTGCGTATAGCTTGCTTATATGGCTGCAGACTTTAAACAAGCGCAACCTCTATTACTGTTTAATCGGTACACCGAGCAGACTGCGTGTGGACCTGACTCAGAGACGCTATTCGACGCGAATTGCGGAAATTGACTATGTTCTTGTGCGAAGATGCTGAGCGGTGGTAAAGATACACGTTGTTGACCGTTGGCGTTACAAAGATGCAAAATACTTGATGAACTGCTTAATTTTATGTGAAACAATGACGAGGTGCCATTTTTCGAGTGGCATGGATATAGTGCCCCTAAAAAGTGACAAAATTGAATTTGGAATTTTAAAAAAATCACTTTAATTGACATGAAATGTATTCCTGTATGTTAGATAATTACTCTATTGCAAAAAAATGAAATTGGTCAAAATATTGAATCCTTTGAGAACTAATACATCTGCCATATCTGGCTGCGTTTCTAATGTCTTTTGGTAGATATGCTCGATTCTGACCGTGACATGAACTTCCTGGGTTTTTGTTGTTGTTATTGAAATGGGGTTTTATACCTCTTGACACATTCAGGTCATGCGCGGTCAATTATCTTGACACCACAATTCTTAGACAAGCATTCAAGAGTGCATTATTTCGCCATTAACTTGCAACATTTCTTGAATCAGCGGAAGATGAAGAATGTCCGTATGTTTTCATGGCAAAATCTTCATAAAAGAAGTTGCCAGTGCGGAAACTAGTTAACGCCGTGTTATGTCGTCTTCTATCAGGAATTTTATAGTTTATTCATGCATTTTTGTCACAATATCATTTTCCAGGCTTTTTTTTTTAGGTCAAATTGCATTTCCCTGTCGGGCAGCATAAAATGAGTCGGGCTACGATCGGCCGACTGTCGGGCGACTCAACAAATGATCAAATGTCATTTTGGCTTCAGTGCGCATGCGCATCTTGTACAAAATATTGGACTTCATTATGTGTATTGCGTCGTTTCGCGCCCTTAGAAGATAACACTCAGAAAATGCAAAATGGTCAATCTTATTAAGATATGGGACGTAGTTGAGAGTCGGACTCCGGAGGGAAGGGTCGGGGTCTGAAACCTGAAACCGCCGCTGTGTGTATCCTCGAGCACGGCACTTTACTCTCCATAGTACTGGTTAAATACCAAGGAAGCGGTGACTCAATTCCACCATGACTAAAAAATCGTTGACTGTAACGTTAAGCCTCAACTCAAACAAACAGAGAATAATGTTTTCTCAGATAACGCCATTCCAGCCATCCCGGCGAATAGTACAAATATATTCGGTGTGTCAGTTAATCGTAGATCACATAATTTGTTCAAGCGAAGCAGCAGGAAACCATTCTCATATACCGAAACGTATTAAGCGACTTTGATCGGGAACCAAGAATATATCTAAATGCGCAGTGTGAAAAATGGCACTATATATATACTTAAAAACACAGCAATGAAAAATTAATGCTGATCATGAATAGATATCCAGCATATTTGTATATAGAAAAATAGGTAAAGAAAAGGTCTACAATTCTGTAAAATTTTGAGTACATTCATGTACAAATAAATTAATTATGGTGTTTTAAAAGGCGTTTTGACTTAAACACACCTGTTGAAGCCGGTAGATATATAGTGGCTGTCAGAAAACTGGTAAAAAAACTCTATTTTTATATGTCCAGTTAGTGCAAACCAACGTTATTTTTGAGAAAACCAGCCCGTTTATAACATACGTTTACCTGAATGATGTAGCATGACAGTAAATGTTGAAACCGACGTGTTACTTTCCAAGTCGAAACGCTCAGCTTCGACTTAAACACGTTTGGACCTTAACACACTTTTTTATATTTAAATTTCGACTTAGACGGAAGGCCTCGGGAATATATATATATATATATATATATATATACATATATTGCCCCATATCTTATATATATAATAAAAGATATGGAGCAAAACACCTAACACAATTCTCTAGCGTAACATCGGATCCAAAAAGGATACACAAATGATTTAAGATAGATATAAAGAGAGACTTAATCATTAAATAGTGTAAATATGTTAATTGTAACTAAGCGCTTTCGGCATTACGCCTTCTTCAGATTTAAAACCCACTCACACATTTAAACAGTGTAAGTTTGTTAATTGTAACTAAACGCATAATTGTAATTAGGGCTTCAAGGTCAGAAGATGATTTTTTAGAATATAAAAATGCTAGAAAATAATTTCGAGACATGACGGATGAAAACAGGAAAGCATTTAATACTACTTGCATCGACAAACCTATTTCTAGTACCAACGATTCAAAATCTTTTTGGTCAAAACTGAAATCTTTAACAAGTCAATGGCATAGTAATGACACCTGTAAAATATCCAAATTGGCTTAAGCATTTCGAAAATCTTTTTGCAAGTCAAGATGATGGCAGCACATATGATGATATTGAAATCGATTAACCAGATGATGAAAAAGAGAATCTTATATTTAATTCGGAAATAACAGACGATGAAATACTGTGTGTTGTAAAATCTTTGAGGGCTGCTAAATCTCAAGGACCGGATAGATTCATTCCTGAGATTTTTATTAGCATACCAAAAATCATACTTCCTATACTAAACAAGTTGTTAAATAGATTATTTTCTGAGGGTCAATTCCCTAATATCTGGAGCAAGTCTATAATGATTCCATTACACAAAAAGAGTGATATAAATTCTGTCGATAATTATCGGGGCATTTTGTTGCTAGATACATTTGGTAAAATCTACACGTCCATATTGAACAGATGTTTGACTTTTTATGTAAATTTATATAGAAAAATTGCTGAATCCCAGTCAGGTTTTAAAGAAAGCTATTCTACCACTGATAATGTTTTTATTTGAATGTCTATCACACAGACACATTTTTATAAAAAGAATGGCAAGATATACGTTTGCTTTTTAGATTTTCAAAAGGCATTTGATAGTGTGCATAGAGATAAATTGTGGTAAATTTTAAAAACTGTCGGTATAAAAGGAAATCTGTTTAAAGTTGTGAAAAACATGTGCAAGCGTGCTAAGGCTAAGGCTTGCGTTAGAGTAATTAATGAATATAGAGACTGTTTTAATTGTCCAGTAGATCTGAAACAAGGTTCTTTGCTAAGTCCAGTAATTTTCTCCATATTTATCAATGATCTAGTGAAACTTATCAAAAATAGTAATATTAAAGGCACTCAATTAATTTCTGATATTATTGAAGTTTTCCTTCTATTGTTTGCTGAGGATATAGCATTAATATCTGATACTATAGGTGGTTGACAAAAACAGCTGCAAATATTGTTGCAATATTGTCATGATTATAAAATGGTTATGCATGTTAAAAAAAATATGGTTTTTAGAAGTGGTGGCATCCTATCCAGAAGTGAAACATGGTTTTATGATGGCAAACTATTATAGGTTGTAAATGGTTTCCAATATGAAGGGCTTTTGTTTTCAACCCAATTGTCTTTTTATAGAATGTCTAATGAACTGTCCAGGAAAGGAAAACAGGCTGCAGTGTCAATTCTTCAATCTTTGCAGCAGTATGGTACTTCGAGTAAAACAGTGTTTTTTTTAAGATATATGATACTAAAGTCTGTCCTATGCTTTTATACGGATCGGAATTTTGGGGTCTGGAACCAAAAGAGGAAGTGGGAAGAGTACAATATTATATATGTAAACGTTTTTTAAATGTAAGCTTTAGAGCTAATAATTATGCAGTGCTTGGGGAGTGTGGTAGATTTCTTTTATACAACGAAAATGCTAAGAGGGCTATAAAGTATTGGAACAAAATATTAAACATGCCAGAGCATAGATATGTATATAAATGTTACAAAATGCTTTATTATTTTGATAATATGGGACAGCATAATTGGGCAACCGGAATTAAAAGCATACTTAACACAAATGGTTATACCTTTATTTGGGAGGAACAGAAATTTGCAAATGAGAGAAGTTTCTTGCGGCAATTTGAGCGAAAACTGAAGGACCAGTTTATACAAAATTGTTGGGAGGCAATGAAACATAGTCATAAACTGTATTATATAAGGGTTATTAACTAGATTTGGAACGGTCAGTAATGAATTACTGGGTGGGGGGGGGGGCTTAAATCGATTTTACAGGCCCAACCTCACCCTCAGACATGATATTTTAGAATTGGTTTAATTTATATGTGTCCAGTAACTCATACATTTACAGTCACATTGTATATTATTGTATGTATATATGTTCGTTGTGTCATGGGCCGGTGGCCAAAACCACAATAAACTGCTTACTTACTATTTTTTAATTGTAAGGGGAATAGGGGTATGCTGTGCTTGCAGCAGGTGCGGGTAGGGACAGTTTTGGCATTTATTTATTCTCTCTTGGAAACAGCGCGATATCGACTTGAATACTGTCTCAAAGGATCGTTAAACACTCAACAACCAACCAATCAACCTTCGAGTTATAGTGGTGTGTTTATCAAAGTTTCATAAGGGCCATATTCTCGTTCGCAAAACTTTGGCGTCCATGCACTCTGGATATTGATTTCTAGCGGTGTGTTACATAAGGACAGAACATAGCGGCGTCACTCTCGCGTTCGCAAACTTTTGAGTCCATGCGGCCGATAAGGGCATCTCAAAAGCTTTTTTCTGTATATTTAGCACTAGGTAGTTTTGATTTGCAAATTGTTTTTGTGGCCATATTTTACGCTTTTTGTGATTTTTTGTTCATTTGCTTGTATGGTTTACCTGAATATATATGTAAATGAGTTTAAGCTCTGAGGAAAGCGTAAATCCGAAAGCGCTTAATTACAATTAACAAATTTACACTGTTTAATGATTAAGTCTCGCTTTTTAGCTCACCTGAGCCGAAGGCTCAGAGGTGAGCTTATAGGATGGGAGTCGAGCCGTCGTCCGTCCGTGCGTGCGTGGGTGCGTGCGTGCGTCAACACTTTCAAACATAAACATCTCAGAGACCAGTGGGCCGATCGCAATCAAATTTTATCTGAAGCATCATTTGGGTGGGGGAAAGGCTGCATTAGGTTTTGGTGCCGATCAGCTCAGAACTCTGGTTTCCATGGCAACAGATAGCCCCATAGGGTTACAATGGGGAAAACGGCGTCATCACGTTTTCTCGACTGTTTTTGATTAGATCCTTATCATACTTGCAGGTAATGATGACATACACAAGAGCTTGGATGAGTTCGAAATTTGGTCGGATTCGAGCACAGACTACGGAGTTAGCTGCCCTTGAGCGTTTGAAAAAAATCCCATAGGGTTATAATGGGGAAAATGGCGTCATCACCTTTTCTCAACTGTTTTTGCTTAGATCCTTATCATACTTGCAGGTAATGATGACATACATAAGAGCTTGGATGAGTTCGAAATTTGGCCGGATTCGAGCACAGACTACGGAGTTGGCTGCCCTTGAGCGTTTGAAAAAAATCCCATAGTGTTATAATGGAGAAAACAACGACATCACATATTTTTAGAAAAACTTTGTCATCGCTCTATTGCCTACATTTCTCAACGGATTTTAAAATAACTTCACACAAATGTAGGGCGTGACAATATCTCGAGCAAGTTCGACTTTCAGGATGCTGCGCCCAAGGTCAAGGTCACTGTGGCTAATTTTAGAAAAACTTTGTCAGCGCTCTAGCACCTACATTTCTCAATGGATTTTAAAATAACTTCACACAAATGTAGGGCATGACAATATCTCGAGCAAGTTTGACTTTCAGGGTGCTGTGCCCAAGGTCAAGGTCACTTTGGCTATTTTTAGAAAATCATTGTCATCGCTCTAGCGCCTAAATGTCTCAATGGATTTTGAAATAACTTCACACAAATGTAGGGCATGACAATATCTCGAGCAAGTTCGACTTTCAGGGTGCTGCGCCCAAGGTCAAGGTCACTGTGGCTATTTTTAGAAAAACTTTGTCATCGCTCTAAGGCCTACATTTCTCAACGGATTTTGAAATAACTTCACACAAATGTAGGGCATGACAATATCTCGAGCAAGTTCGACTTTCAGGGTGCTGTGCCCAAGGTCAAGGTCACTGTGGCTATTTTTAGAAAAACTTTGTCATGGCTCTAGCACCTACATTTCTCCATGGATTTTGAAATAGCTTCATACAAATGTAGGGTATGACAATATCTCGAGCAAGTTCGACTTTCAGGGTGCTGCGCCCAAGGTCAAGGTCACTGTGGCTTTTTTTAGAAAAACTTTGTCATCGCTCTAGCACCTACATTTCTCAACGGATTTTGAAATAACTTCACACAAATGTAGGGCATGACAATATCTTGAGCAAGTTTGACTCTCAGGGTGCTGCACCCAAGGTCAAGGTCACTGTGGCTATTTTTAGAAAAACTTTGTCATCCCTCTAGCCCTTACATTTGTCAACAGATTTTAAATTAACTTCACACAAACGTAGGGCATAACAATATCTTGAACAAGTTTGATTTTCAGGGTGCTGCGCCCAAGGTCAATGTCACTGTGGCTATTTTTAGAAAAACTTTGTCAGCGCTTTAGCACCTACATTTCTCAATGGATTTTAAAATAACTTCACACAAATGTAGAGCATGACAATATCTCGAGCAAGATTGACTTTCAGGGTGCTGTGCCCAAGGTCAAGGTCACTGTGGCTATTTTTAGAAAAACTTTGTCATCGCCCTAGCACCTTCATTTCTCCATGGATTTTGAAATAACTTGATACAAATGTAGGGTATGACAATATCTCAAGCAAGTTGGACTTTCAGGATGCTGTGTCCAAGGTCAAGGTCACTGTGGCTATTTTTAGAAAAACTTTGTCATGGCTCTAGCACCTACATTTCTCAACAGATTTTAAAATAAATTCACACAAATGTAGGGGATGACATTATCTCGAGCAAGTTTGACTTTTAGGGTGCTGCAATCAAGGATTTTGATTAGATCCTTATCATACTTGCAGGTAATGATGACATACATAAGAGCTTGGACGAGTTCAAAATTTGGCCGGATTCGAGCACAGACTACGGAGTTAGCTGCCCTTGAGCGTTTGAAAAAAATCCCATAGTCTTATAATGGAGAAAACAACTCGTCACATTTTCATTTTTCATCGGATCCTCTTCATACTTGCAGGTCATGAAGATATGCATAAAAGCTTGGATCAGTTAGCATTTCGGCTAGATCCCACCACTGACTATGGAGTACCTGCCCTGAGCATCCAAAAAATCAATGTCGCCACTTTTTCTTGGTTTCTACTGATCTGATCCTTTTCAAACTTGCAGATAATGAGGAAATGCATAATATCTTAAACAAGTTCAAATTTTTGGCCAGATCAGGCCAACCACTGCGAAGTTAGCTGCCCTTGACAGCTCTGTCTATTGTGCTCTTGATCGGATACTTTTTAAACTTGCATATATTAAATGAGGGCATACATAATGTTTTGGATGAGTTTAATTTTCAGCCTGATTGGACCACTGACTGTGGAGTTAGCTGCCCTTGAGCATCTTAAATATCCCTATAGGTTTACAATGTCTCTCAGGTGAGCAATTGTTGCCCTTTGGGCTACTTGTTATATATAAACATTTAATGGTTAAATTACACAATACTGATTTACATATTTGCGGTCATATAGGAAGGATAAACTCCTGTCTTATTACCAGTTACCAAATAAATACGTTACATGTTGTATGCGCAGTTGTTGTTCACTTACCTTATGTTGTATAAAATCACAGGCGCTTGAAGTTCTATGCTATGAAACATATTTCAAAGTCGCTAAACATCTAGGCTATGGGCCATTTTGAAGAAATGCCCTATAGATTGCGTCTGGTATAAACAGTTTTGAGGGGGGGCGGGGGGGGGGATTGAGCATAGAACTTCAAGCGCCTGTGTATAAAATATAGCTCGGTTTCTTTTCTATCTTAACCCATTTGGTGTTCTGGTTGGAATGTATTTACTTCAGTTGGCCTAATATGGAGGTCAAGCTCCTTCTTTGACCTTTTCAAGGTCGATCGATTTTTTAAACTTTTCATACATTGAAACGAAACAATAGGACTTCGTTCACTTGAATTAAACAATCGTATTTTATTTTCCGTGTGTATTGTAATGATTTTTTTATCAAAAACTAAAACAATTAGAGAACCGTTGTTCTACTTATTTGTATTGAATGCCTCAATGTTCATTTTCTGCGTGTGGCATCAGGTCACTGCGCATTCAGAATCGGTCTGCCGCACAATTAAAGACTAGCAAATGGAAATAATAAAGCTGTTTAGATACTTTGCTGTTGTTTCTCGTATGCTCATATTCCATGGAGAAGTTGTTGCAACATACGCACAGAAACTAGTGTCAAAACAAGAGGCAGTGCATGAATGCTCGAGGAGCGGGGGAAGTCTAGTGAACTATAAAGAAATACAAAATAATCCTTCAGCTTCGAAGTATCTTGAGCAGCTCGAGAACGGTGCCACAGCTTGGGTTGATGGTTATGCAGAGTTGTCGCCGTTTCTATATTGGCAAGGATGTTATTCTACAATAAACATAAGCACGGTATACACATTTGAAATGGAAGATAGAAGTTTATTTTTGTGTTCAAAAGAGTGTTTGCGACATGATGCCAATACACGGTATGTCGGAGTGAAGGATACGACCTGTTACTGTATTGATTCTCAGTCTGATATTTTATTAGATATTGACGTGGTAGACCCTGTCTTGTGTAATATTTCTTGTTCCAACAATGGTATTGATTCTTGTGGGGGAGACTTGCATATGGACTTATACGGGACACAGTTAGTGGGTAAAATGAACTGGGGACAAAAAGAGCCCGTCAATCGGCAGTGTGTTTATTATAAACAAAAACAACCATCGAACCATCAACCATTGCTGCAACAGCAACATACGTACAGATCCATCGAAACATACACAGCCTCTTGTCACAAGCTGTACATTGATGGGTATGTGTGCAGGGAAGTGGAGGGTTCTGTTCTTTCAACTGTTGACTGTACCAAAACTTACGAGCATCCTCAACTTTTTCGTTTTAAAGCAAAACCTTCGACCAGGCAGGAAGCATATAAAGATTGCTTAGGGATAAAGGGGCGACTCAGCTTTTACAGCAGTTTTACTAAAACTGCAGGTTCAATCAATCATAAGTATTGGACAAGCTATTTCCGGAGCTTCAGACTCTTTGACAATGGAACTACATGTGACAACACAGTTTGTATAGCAGCTACCAAAGTTAACGACATTATTTATTTTGAGCCAGATGATTGTTCTGTGGAGAAATATTTTCTGTGTCAGTATAACGATCTAAAAGTCTTAACATCTGTTTCACAGGATTCACGCATTCAAACAGGTTCAAGTATAGGATATGTATCCCTTGCAGTTTCTGTAGTCGCGTTGGCCGTTGCAACTCTCGTTATCATTCTGCTTTACAAATTAAAAAAATGGATAACTCTCGCTGTTCTACCTCGCATAACTTCATGTCATCGTGCGGATAGTGTTGACCAAATTCCGATACAGCGTAATGACAAGAACAACTCACTGGTAAGTAGTTCTCGTCATTACGCAGCACCGGACTGTAAAACTCGTTCACTGGATACCAAGCGCAAACAGCCTACAGAACAATCTAATTCTCAGCTGCTTCGCCTTTCAGAATCGCCGTTTGTGGAAGAAAGTCTTCACACTGTTAAACTGCATCATGCTTATGAAGGACTGTCGGATGACAGACAGCAAGCTACCTATGAAGTTATTTCTCAGTCAAAAAACAGAAATCAGTAGAGCACATAAAACACGTTATTAAAGCTCTTTATTTGACAAACTTTCAGGTCTGACATTCAAATATCAGTCTTTTTCTTTATCAGATTTGTCTGCAGCTGTATACTGGGTATGCATTGCAGATAAGGGCGTTGCCAAAGCTGCATTAGCTTGCAACTAGGAAAATGAGACTGTAACATTAAGGTGTACTGGTGTACCCCATGTTTTACGCCATATTTTTAAACAGAAACCACATTTTTATACCCCGCCACACGATAGTGACTGGGTATTACGTTTTCACGTTGGCCGTCCGTGTGTCCGTCCGTCCGTCCGTCCGTAGTACGTCCGTCCGTCCGCACTTGTTTTTTTGCGATAACTTAAGTATTTATCAACGGATTTCATTCAAATTTTGCCCCTTTAGGGGGTTATCTGCCCATGCCCTGTGGCCACATACATTTTTAAAACCACTAAAACTGTATTTGGTTGGAGTGGTAAGTGCTATATCGGAAGCTTATAGTAAGTGATTAGAGTAATGAAGTGTCATGACTTTGATTTTTTTCCATGAACCTTGGGGTCTAGCAGCCCCTGCCCTGGCCTAATACAGAGAAAAAGTTAGTGAGGAAAAATTGGTGAGTGAAAAAGATTTGCAGTGGCAGGGTATCACGCAGTCGTTTGCGATGCTTTTATTGACTTCCTGTTTACCTCCCTGAGAAAGGTAGCCCTTCCAACTTGGAAAGCTACTCTTAAAGGAAAGAATTTGTTCACAGTGACTCATAATTTTCCTTTTAGGAGTTGAACCCTGTTAAGAAGAGAGAATAATAAAATGGCAGAATGTAGCTTTTCTTTTTAAAGGAAGTGTTATAACAGCAGGCCTGAAACTGTGGAGCGCAGTGGTGCAGTGGTGATGTACCCAACTCATAATTGAAGGGTCCCAAGCTCAAATTTCTCTAAGCCCTAGCGTTGAGACTTTAAGGAAAACCACATGTCACAGCTCAGCTTGTATATACATGTATATAGTCTTCAGGTAAATGATCATATTACAGAGGAAGCATCTCTGCCATTTTCATTTTGCCTCCCGTCTCAGTGGAATAAACTCTCTTTGAAGAAAACACCAGGCCTCGAGGTTATAAAACTTTTTTCGTGCTCAACTCAGCTGAGCACAGAATTTTCTCTGCTGATCAATATGAAAATGCCAACTAATGTTGGCATTTTCATATTGATAAGTAGAGAAAATTTCATTCTCAGCTAAACTGAGCAAGAAATCAACTGTACTTATCAGTAATTTGCTATTTATTAGCAGGTAAAATTTCATGCTCAACTCAGCTGAGCATGAAAAAAGTTTAATAACCTCGGGGCCAGTTCTCCTAGTAGCAAATTATTTCCTTTAAGAGTGAACAGGGTGATAGCTTTGACTCCTCACTCCTCCGTTCTTTTGGATGAGACTCTAAACCAGGGTATCCTTATGACCTATGTGTTGTCTGGACGTCAAACTGGAGTTCACTTACTCACTCCCTTAAGAATATACCTTTCGTACAGGTTTCGTTGTCAAGGGAACCACACAGGAAGTCACGAAACGTGTTCGCCGTTCTTAATATGGCGGGAAATCCATGGACGTGTCCTGGTAGACTTTAGTAAGTCGCAATTAAAGCTGTAGGACCTTATGTTTGATGTTTGTAAAGAAGACGCAACTGTAAATAAAGCTTTTTACTACTATTTTATCAATGTTTTCATTTATACTTTCGAGATGCCATGACGTTCCTCTATCAGTTCAGGTTAGCAAGGACACCGAGTGTATATTCTCGCAGATCTTACCGTAAAAATTCTATAAATTGGGACACCCAAAATATTTACCGTGATTTAATCTAAAATGGAACAGTCTCGTTTTACAATACATTAAAAAGATGCAGATAGTCGGTCAAACAGTTAAGACCCTGATCAGAGTGCAGTCAAACCTGCCTCTGCACTGGTTCCTGGGAACTGCATGTCCAAATACTAAGAGTGTTTACTGTAAAGGAAAGTGAAGTGATGAGTCTCCGACTGTCTGTGATGGATTGTATGATGATGGGACTTTCATCGCTCGTGGAACTACTGGCCGGTCATTAATTTGATAATCAAACAATAGAAAACCATACAACTCAGACAGCATTATTGACAGTGAATAACATCATAATGTGAAATTCGGATGTTTGTTTGTTTTGAATTTAAAGGTTTATTAAGGCAATATTTCAGTGTAACAGAACAGTTTTAAAAAGGGAGAGAAGGCTAGACAAGCCGAGCCGCCCCAACCTGCAGCTACTGCAATCACAACATGCTCCGGTCATACCGTAAGTGTACCATACGGTAGGCGCACCGTAAGATGCGATTGAACAAGAACATTAAGGAATACGGGAATATGGAACAAGAATTGCCGGAAGACTATAATGCGCGACTTACGGGAGATTGACTATAAAAAGAGCTAGTTTGATAATAATATTATTGGCCGAATGAAACGAGGTCAGCTGCTGTCAGACTTTACAGATCTCCGAAGAATAATTCCAACATCTAAAATATTGCCAGATATAAAACAATATCAATGAAATGTAAAATATAAGTCACAGTGACCTAGAAGTGGCATGAGGTCAATCACTGTATCGGAATGTACCATTACAAGAATTATAGGGCAAGTCAATGAAAAAGTGTGAAAGATATTGACTTAAATCAGTGGACCATGGAGTATTGGTTACACTGACCTACAATTAGTATGAGGTCACTCTTAGTGTCAGCCCAATGCATCAACACAAATATGATGCAAATCCATAAAATGGTGTTGGAGATAGTGGTAATATCACTGTCCCATGAAATATAGGTCACGCTGTTCTAAAATAAGCATGTTATAGCTGTATTAAACAATACTGTTTATATATTTGCGGTAATGTTTGATGAATAAATCCCCTCTTATAACCAAATATATGCAGTACATGTTTTAGCCCCGTTGTTGGTCACTCAGCTTTCTTCATGTGTTAAAAAAATCTAGTGCTTTCGCGTGCTGTTTATCTTGTTTTCCTATTTGATGTTCTGGGCAGAATGTGTTAGTGTACAATGTAGTAAGTCTAAGGTCTTTCTTTTTTATTGCAATTAACAAGATCAGTCAGTTCTGTTGTGGTTCTTTGTTGCCTGTTTTTGGTGTCAGAGTTTCTGTGATGTTTTACCTTATGTATGTTATTATTATTTTTGGTTCGGTTTGGGTTGCTGAGTGGCCACCTTTTGGGAACAAGCTGCTCACTCGGTTGGCCATATGTTCTCTGTATCTTGATTATTTGTAATCTTAGTTGTTTCCAACTATGGTTTGAGGGCTGGATTTGGATTTTGATTGTTTCAGTTCCTGGTCTTTGCATACTTTTTACTTTTAATTATTTATGTTTTGTTGAAACGATTCAATAGTCTTTTAGTCACCCGATTTTGATCAACTGAATTTTATTTTCCATGGTATGTACAAGCTTTTTCAAATAGTAAAACAATGCAGAACAGATGTTTCACCGAGGTCACATGCATTTAACCTTTTAGACGGGTTTCCGTTCTCAACTGGGGTTTCGCATGAGATACTTTGGTAGGCATTATCAGAATCTGAGTAAGCTGGAAATGATGCCAAACACACATAACATCAGCAAAAGGCTTTGCTCTCTCTCTCTCTCTCTCTCTCTCTCTCTCTCTCTCTCTCTGACCCAATATACATATCTCTGCGTTTGTGTGTGCGTATCTTGGCAACTTATCGAATAATAGGTCTACTGCATACTGCACACATCCGTGTGTTTTTCACGAGCGAAATTGGCGATTAAATTGTAAGAAAATCTCTAAAGTTCTTTAATTGGGGCGGTACTGAAATTTCTTATTTAAGGTGTTTGGATATACCGCCATGTTTACTATCCCCCGCCAAAGGCGGCGGGATATAATTTTCTCCATGTCCATCCATCCGTCTTCTGTGTGTCTGACTGTCCGTCCTTCCATCCGTCCGTCCGTCCGGAGCCATAACTAAGTAACCAACGGACGGAAGGTCATGAAACTTAAATATATATCACTAAAACGCGCTGAGGAACGTGAAGTTTCGTCAGACTGGCTTCAGTAGTGCATGAGCTATTGTCCTTTAATTGACGTAAAATTCTTTCCATTCGTCCGTCCGGAGCCATAACTAAGTAACAACTGGACGGAATTTTACGAAACTTGAAATAAATATATATCACTATAACGTGCTGACCCACGTGAAGTTTCGTGAGCCTGGTTTTAGTAGTGCATTGCCCTTTAATTGACTTAAAATTAATAAAATGAGCCACAACTAAGTAATCATTTATCAAAACTTCATACATCTTAAACCAGATATGTATAACCATAACGCAGTTGTGCTCAGAAAGTTTTGTTAGAATGGCATCAGCAGAACATGCGTTATTGCCCTTGAATGAATTTAAGATTGACAAATTCAGCCATAACTAAGTAATCAACGAATAGATTTCTAGAAATCTTATACTACATATGTATCCCTGTAACACATTGATGCATTTTATGTTTTGTCGGAATTGCTTCAGTGCGTGGTTAAATGCCCTTGAATTGATTTAAAATCACCATCGATAAATAAGGTACTGGTGAACAAATTTCTTGAAACTGTATTAAAAATGTATCATTATAGTGCAGCGAATCTGAGGCAAGTGTTTCAATTTATGCTTCAATTAGTCGTATGTTATTGCCCTTGATTTTATTTACAGTCCACAAGTTCAGCCATAACTAAGTAACCTGTGAACAAAAACTTTATATTGAAACTTAAAATAAACTATAAAACAAATCAGGGCCACTTCGTCGGGGGATATAAATTCATCGAATTTGCTTGTTCGTCTTTTTTTTCAAAGCCTTTCGACACCGAAGGCGCAGTGTGCCAGGCGGGTTTAGGCCTTGAATTGTTTTTGCATTAGTAAGAGGGACTTAATATCAGTCAGATTTTTCTCCCTGGATGATATCTATCTTAAATAGCTAAAATCTAAATATATGTGATCTAGATTAAAAAGGTTAAATATCGTAATTTTAATAAAGTAGCCCATACATATTGTTTGAAGCGTACATTTGCCGCTTAAATTGTTTTCAGAGTAAATAAGCGGCTCAAAAGTTACTGGGTCCATCATATATATTTTTTCGTCAGTTTATCGAATTGAACCGTTAGTATGAAACGGGAACTATCTATCTGATTTCAATTGGCGGCCATTACTGGACTCATACCCCAAAGAAGCGGCTTACACAATTGTATGGACACCGTATGGCGGACGCCGTAATTGTTTGATTATATATATCATCAGAGTATTCATTAACCAGAAACGTTATTTATTTTAAACGGAAACGGAAACGTTACCCTGAACGTTACGTTACGTTGCTAGGTAAATCAAAATGTCTTCTTGAAAATCTGTAAAACAGTAAAACCGCGGTAGAAGTAAATTGATAATTGAGTTATTTGGCTATATCGGACTTATTGTTTTTACTATAGTGAAACAGCGGTAGAAGTTAACTAATAATTGTGTTATTTGGCTATATAGGACTTATTGTTTTTACTATAGGCCTATAGTAAAAACAATAAGTCCGATATCGCCAAATAACACAATTATCAATTAACTTCTACCGCAGTTTTAGTGTATTTATGAAGTATGTTTTGTTGTAGAAGAGCTGAGGAGAAAGGGGACAGAAGAAAGGGAGCGGGTATGAAAGAAATAGCACAATTACATATTGACTTACCTGTTTTGCCCTCTGGCACACGTGGCGAGAGACGAGCTCGGTCGGCAGTGTACACTGGTTGAAGGCTGGGTGGTAAGTGACCTCGGTGCCCTGGCTTGTTGGTGTTCGCTCGTGCATAGCATGAGATACGTGTACATGTGTTTATCAGCCGTGTCTCTCGTGGCCAAAACCATGACACATGTAAAATCACACTGAGTATGCAGGTAACATAGCTGGGGTTTACAAACACATAATGTGCACAACACTCTACCCCATCTAAGAAGAATATGATCTTGGCTTATTTGAAATATATAAATTAAAGTAGATTTTTAGCTGTATTACAATTTACCTAGAAATAGGTCATTTATAAAATTTTGCACCAGTATTGAGTGTAGAAATCATCAGGAAATTACAACAGTAATAAAAACGAGAGAGACACGACTGATAACTTATGCTAGCCTAGATATTCAGGCAAGTTGAACAAGAATAAAGCTATGTGATGGAAACTGTATGAAACCCATTGTGCTGTAATGCGACAGATGATTTTGTCATGAATGCGTTGTATTTACAGAGAAGAATAGAAGTTTACACAAATGATCACCATATATAACTAAATGATCTTGTCGGGCGTGGAATCCAACTATTACCCATATATTCAGGGTGTACAATAACAAATTTAAAGAAAATGCATTTTTCATTTTTTCCATGTATAGAAACGAATAAGGTTTCATGAGAATCGTTGATCCAAAGAGCTTTAGACGTCATTAATTAATGAACTGTATATTGAAATACAAGTATAAGTGAGTTAGTATAAATATCCCATGCCCGATAAGGTACATATAAAATAGCCATCACACACATGAACTGCTATACTTGGGACTACAAAAACTGGTGAACTTGAAGAGGGACACAAACCAAAGTAGCCTAATCACTGAAAATTTCGACGAGTTGTGAAAAAACGTAAAGAGCTCACATACACCGAGAATTAAGACACTGCAGTAGTCATGATGTACAAAACTTGCCAGAACTAACTGATATAATTACTAAGTGTTTATGAAATATTTGTGCTTGTTAATTTTCCAACATCATTTGTATTCTTGATGTGAAGCGCAACATAAAGCGTTTTGGTGGTAATAAAAGCGGACTAAATATACAATCAATATTGCAAATATAGTAAAACAATGACTTAAGCATTCTCTTTACAAACGGAACGTATAAGGCCAAACGCAAGTTTACATTACAATGTACATCATTTTGAATTAACATAAGTTTTTACATACGTTGATGATTTTTGGCAGATCACAAGTCGCCATAATCAAAGATCAAGTAGTTATTGAGGAATCGTCTTATGCCATAACAAAACATCGAAACTTCCTGTTCTGACTTTGGCTTGTTCGTAATTGATTAGAAGGAGTTCTGAAGTAACACAGATGGAATGGAAAGCATCAAAAACACAACAGCGAGATCATCTCAAAGGAAGCAACAAATGAACATTCAGCCAGAAAAAAAAGTTCCATTCCATCCCTTCTAACAATATCGACTGCGCAGTCCATATGTATGTGATGTAGCGAAGGTACACTTAATTAAAATATATGTACAGTACTTCTTCCAACTTTGTACAAATAGCAGTATACCAGAGAACACAAGTCCAGCTCACAAATGCACTGCTAGTTGCCCAAATATGGGATAATATAGAAAACTATATGTGCAGTTCAAATCGGCCGCAGAAATTCCGACGCTCAGACAACATACAAGCTAACTTCCGAGCGTCAGAACGATGAAGCAAAAATGACTTGCATTTATGAAATATAATTTGTAACGTACGGACGAAAGCTGGACTCTAAAGGTCACGTGACCATCACAAAAATATGACTAATATTACATGCAGCAACAGAAACTACTAAGAATTTCGGAAACTACAGGCGTTCACACTCCACACAGCATTCGGAAAACACACAGGCTAGCCCGACTACTGCGGTGGAGTATAATTTAATTATGCGAAATGCAGTGGCGATGAGATATGAAATATAATGCAGAGCCACTGCAGCCAAGCACACCATATCATTGATTCTACCATAGTTACCAATTTCCGAAGTTACAAACCAGAACGTAAAGATTTACCATTTTGAAAAATGCTAAATGCGTTCAAGCTTCAAACGCCATGGTGTTCAAATTATTAGCTGTACAAACTTTTACAACCAAGTTAACAGTCAGAAAAGTTCAAATCCATACAAATAATTTTCCACGACACAGATTTTTCTGATATGAACCCAAAAGTATGTTATAAATTTTCAGAAGTCAAGGCTACAAAATTATGAACCAAAAAGAAGACAGGCGTACAGAAAGATACAAGCAGCTTGACACAATATTCTAAATGCTCGTCGTTAAGGTTATTAGAAAGCCGAGATGTTAAGTCCAAATTACAAAAACAGTATTTATAAGCAGTAGCATTATAAGCTGCATAATGCTAAAGTTGACAGATTCTATCACAACTGAAAATACATATTCATACATACATGAGCATAAAACTTACAAAACAATGCAAATATCACACATGCACATCTTTCATGCGCAGCATGACAGAATTAAATGTCAATCCTGGACCACTTAATCCAGGCCTGACTAAATATCACTCCGGCGCAAATACGCCGGCCTGACAAAATATCACTCCGACGCAATTATATACGCCGGCCTGACAATAAAAATATGAGTCATGATAGAAACTGCCAAAGTCACGCAGTTCTGAAACCCTCTAAAGTTACATCATATTGTGTTAAACGTGATGCTGAAATTATCTTTTCAAAGCTAAGTTTCAGTTATTCACAGTATGAAATACAAATGCTATGGTTCAGTTCCACATAGAAATGCACAGTTCAAACAGCGAAATTCCCATATTTCTTCCCCTTTTAGCAATAAGAAGTTTACCTTGATTAACAAGTACGAGCAGAAAACCTCTTAGGGTACGAGTTCCTCTAAGAGACAGTGTCCAGTTTGAAATTAGTAAAATATTCAGCCAAACGCCGGAAAAAGCCCCGCGTCCAGCTGTTTCCTCGCAGTCGCCAATTGTTGTAAACGAGTTGAGGAGAAAGGGGACAGAAGAAAGGGAGCGGGTATGAAAGAAATAGCACAATTACATATTGACTTACCTGTTTTGCCCTCTGGCACACGTGGCGAGAGACGAGCTCGATCGGCAGTGTACACTGGTTGAAGGCTGGGTGGTAAGTGACCTCGGTGCCCTGGCTTGTTGGTGTTCGCTCGTGCATAGCATGAGTTACTTGTACATGTGTTTATCAGCCGTGTCTCTCGTGGCCAAAACCATGACACATGTAAAATCACACTGAGTATGCAGGTAACATAGCTGGGGTTTACAAAACACATAAATGCGCACAACACTTTCCTTTGCTCGTCTCAAAGTTGCGCTTTCCGTATACATCTTGTAGAAAGGGAAGATGTAGTATTTAGGATTCAAAGTATTTGCGCAAATGTATTTTTGCTCTCTAACTTTCAGCATTCTTGTTCGATGGTCACGGATTTGTTGATTATGTACCGTGATCCGTGACCCGATATAAATATCGGTTGCCGCAGGCATTGGTCTATAAAATGCTAAATAACATTACACCCCTATACCTGTCTTCTTTAGTACCGCAGTCTATAAGTAACTTATCACGATACAACCTCCGAAATTCAAATGACTTACGAACTATTGATGCTAGAACTAACCAGTATTTTAATTCTTTTTTACCGTCGAGTGTCAGAGCATGGAATAATTTATCTGTTGACGCGAAGCAATGTGAATCTGTAAACTCTTTCAAATGCTTTCTTCAAAGAAATAAAAAAATCAGTTCCCAAACATTATTATGTAGGTTGCAGAAAAGGACAAATATTATTAACCCGCCTACGAACAAACTGTTGTTCGCTAAATTTTGATCTCTTTGTTAAAAACATATCAGATTCTCCTCTTTGTCATTGTGGAAACGGTTGAGAATGCCCAACACTTTTTCTTCAATTGCACATCTTATCAAATGCAGCGCGACGAATTAATAAACGCAGTGTCTCCATATCAGCATCCTTCTCTTAATCTATTTTTGTACGGCAACCTGTCCTTGTCGTATGAAACTAACAGTTTAATATTTGATAACGTTTACAAATACATTATAGCAACAAAACGCTTCTAAACGCACAACACTCCTGTTATGCAGGCAGACTTAAGCAAACAATGTTCAGCGTAAATGCTATGACTGCTGCTGAAACCCGTTCCCGCTCTCTCTTAATCCTGCTTAGTATTTGTATATGTTAAGAATTATTTCTTATTGGCCTAGTTCCCTCTTCCAATGATAGCTCGCTACCTTTCTCGGTCGAAAATGTTTACTGACAATCCTTGTTGTCCTATCATTCTTTTGGAATTGCATTGCCCTTTCTTTGCTTTGTTATATGTTGTGGCAAAGAGGTTATCATACGTATTATTTTTCTCAGCAACCAGGCCTTGTTTGTTTGTTTATTTCTTCTTTCAAACACTGAATGCTGTTTTAATTTTGGTTTACCAATGTAACCTATATTCTATAACATTTAGAGATCCGCCATAATTTGTACAAATGTATTATAATAGGGAGAAGAACTCTATAAGCACACAGCTTCCGTTCTAATCCCATAGCTTGTCCTGATATCTTATTTGTACATGTATGTATATATGTAAGTCAAAAGCGAAATAAATATGTTTAAACTAGGCATTGGTCTTAGGTTTTGAGAAAAGAAGTGACGACTCATTTAGCCTGGCCATAAAGAAAATTGTCTTTGAAATCTCCTCGCCTGATAAAAATGACAGTGTGCTTGTTTTCCAAGTGTTGGTGGCACAGCCAACTGATGACAGAAAGAAGGTAATCAGATCCGTTTACAAAATACCAGCGTCATCTGTTAGAATAGAAACTCAAGGATTCAGAATATTTCTCTAGATGATATGTTTTGACCGAGTGTGGAGATGGTGTACTTTATTTTTATGCAGCTTTGCAGCATTTTCTTGTTTAAAAGGAGAACACATATGTGGCATCCTGTTTGCCTCAGAGATGGGAAAGTTCCTTCGAAAGAACAGTGTAAAAATACCATACTATCCCCTACATTTTACGCTAAAAGGCCTAGCAGCCAGTTGACAGGTCCTACGGGATTTCTTTTACAGTAAAGATTCTTATCATCTGAAAGCAAAGCAGGTTTAAAGAATATTGAGAATGGGGACACTTTGTCCCTTTTCTAGAGAGTAACGTATTTTATCTCTGATACATCTACTTTCTTACGGAATGGGGACTCTTCCATGTTTTCCGGCATTTTTACAAAAGGGGACTAAAGTTGTGACTGCCTGTATGCTTCCCTGGGGTAATAATGTTTTTACCTTATTCAAATTGGGGTAAACTCTTGCAGGAGAATTTACTACCCAAAATTTGCTCACCGGGGAGTAAATTGTGTCCGTTACACAAAGGATATAGGTAAAAATAAATGTTTATGGTTTAACGTATTATTTGTTCTTATTGTTAGGGTTGATGCTTTTTGTAAGATTGTTGTGCGGGCGGAGGATTTTTTTTTTTTTGTTTGAACAAATGAAAGTGGTCAAAATACCCAAATCCTAAGTCCGAAATCGTAAATCATTTTAACATTGACAATTCCGGAATATTTCAGATACACAGACATGGACCCCAAAATAGAGGTGTGATCAGGTACTCGCGAGAAGTAAACATCACCTGCCTATTATATCTATGTATCAGTGGCATTTGCATTTGATGAACCAGCGATGGGGTTGGTCGACCACAAACCGGTTAACCCGGCCTCACCCCCCCCCCCCCCCACCCCGACACCCGTTCCGGGACGTTTTGGGTCGGGCCCACCGTGATTTAACTGGTAGATTTCTTCTGCTCCAGAACTCCAGTGTTGCTATTTCTGTGAGTCCTCATGTTTGTTTTATCTTAATTTTAAGTTTGATGTCTATGTTCGTGAGAACACACTTATGAGATAGGAATCATCCACGCAAACTGAACAACTTAGTGTCTGATAAACCAAGGCAGGACCAAAGGCTCAACCGCAAACCGGTTAAGCCTCCCCCCCACCACCCCTCACCCAGTAATTTCATTGCTGGCCATCCCAAGGCGGCAGTTCTGCTTTGGTTCTTCTTGGTTGTTTTATGTGAGGTTAGTTGCTGTGTCTGCTATTGATATGATGTTTGTGATGTTCCGGCCAGCGCGTTGACCACCTACATGGGAAATGGCTGTTCACACGGCTGCCGCTGGTGTATTCTTTGTTGGAGACTAATTTTGTGTTGCCTCTTTCCCACATGGTGCCTTGAGTTGGATCTGGGATTGAATTGTGTCAGTTCCTGAGGATTTTCCCCCTTCCCTTTTTTACTTTTTCATATCCCAATTTCCAAATCTTTTTGTTGGAATGTAGACCCGAAATGTCAAGTTTCCCCTAAATAATCCCACTTTCCCTAATATTGAAGAAGGTCTCAATTAGTGCCGACGGATAATTTGTCACATATTCTCGGTTCTTGCTAATCACTTAGCATTCCACTTGTGTTGACTAGCATTTGATACTGTCACAAGATATTTGTATTCTTTCTCCTGTTAGTATTGTAAATGGAACTTAAATTTTAGCCTAATCTGTGTCTGTCTTTTGCGCTTACTATCAGTCAGTTTTTATTGCTTCCCGTATCTTAGAATAAAACAATAGGTTTCTGTGCACACTCGATTTTATTTTCCGCATGTATGGTCAAGAAAGTTACTGGTGTAAAGGCATCTGTGGTGCCCTAGAGACATTGCAAGGTTATGGGATAGACTAGACTAGATAGACAAGAAGTTTCAAAAAATAGAACAATTAGACCGCTGCTTTTTCTGTCTGTTTGTATGCCCCAGCCTGTGAAATCAAGATCACAGCACTTCTGGATCACTTTGCTACACAAGCAAATATTTCTTCGGGGATAAAAAGGAACTAATTTGATACTTCACCGTTGTTTTTCATATGGTTATATTCCATGGAGCAGCTGCTGCACCGGCAACATACGAGCAGGAAAACATGTCAAAACTAGAAGCGATGCAGGAATGCTCGATGAGAGGGGGTAGCCTGGTAAACTATAAAGAAATACAGAATAACCCTTCAGCTCTAAAGTATCTTGACCAACTCAAGAACGGGATCACGGCTTGGATTGATGGTTATGCAGAGTTTTCTCCATTTTTATTTTGGCGGGGATGTTATTTTATAAGAGACGGAAGCAACGTATACACATTTGAAATGGAAGAAAACAGCTTGTTTCTGTGTTCAAAAGAATGTTTGCGTCATGATGCCAGTACATCATATGTCGGAGTAAAAGATACGACCTGTTACTGTGCCCAGTTTTATCCTGCCTTTTGACCATATTTGCGCTTGACAACAAACTCTTCTTTCTGCAATATATCTTGTTATGACAATGGCATTGATTCATGTGGAGGATTTTTACATATGGACTTATATAGTATAGACCATTATGCGGGAGACAGAATCGGGGGACAAAAAGAGACCGCTAATCGGCAGTGTGTTTATTATTTGAACCCGGCTATTAGAGAATTATATTTAGCATCTTGTCACACGGTTTACATGGATGGATTTGTGTACGAGGAAGTAGAGGGTTCTGTTTTTGCAACTGCTACTTGTACCAACACATCCAATTTTATGAGCTCTACATATTGTTTTAAAGCAGAACCTTCGAGCAGACAAGAAGCATATAAGCGTTGCCTAGATATAAATGGAAGACTTACTTTTAACACT
The DNA here is from genome assembly GCA_963989385.1 of Ctena decussata. Classification (NCBI taxonomy): domain Eukaryota; kingdom Metazoa; phylum Mollusca; class Bivalvia; order Lucinida; family Lucinidae; genus Ctena; species Ctena decussata. Next base: position 99,055,668 of record OZ022501.1, read on the forward strand.
GGCTTTACAGAAGTTGTGGATTCAATTAAGCATGCGTATTGGACAGATTTATTCCGAGGCATTGTGTTTTCTGACAATCTTACTAGCAAAGCAGTATGTATAGCAGTAACAGAAGTAAATAACAATATTTATTTTGAGCCAGATGACTGTTCTGTAAAGAATTATTTTCTGTGCAAGTATAACGATCCAACAGCCTCAACATCTGTTTCATATCAACGGACAAGACCAGCTAAGAGACGGTGTTCCAGTCAAGCCCCGAGAATAAATAAATCCAAACTGGATTCGAGAATTCGCATGGATCCAGTAACCGCATATATCTACCTTGCATTTTCAGGTGTCGCGTTGGTTTTTGCAGTTGTCGTTATCATTATCCTTTTCAAATTCAAACAGTGGACGAGGAACGTTTTACTTGCCATTAATTCTGACCATCGGGCGAACAGAGTCTACCATCATCCAATACAGCAAAGTGCCGAAAACTACTCACTAGTGAGTAGTATCGTCATAACGCAGTACCGGACTGTGAAAATCGTTTACCGGATATCCAGAGCAAATACCTCAGAGAACAATCTGGTTTTCAGATTCCCCTTGCAGAATCCTCGTTTGTGGAAGAAGGTCTTCAGACTGTTAAACTGCATCATGTTTATGAAGTACTGTCAGATGAAAGACAGCATGATTTCTATGAAGTTATGTCTCAGTCAAAAGACAGCAAACAAAAAAGCAAATAGAACACCGCATTAAATATTTTATTTGATAAAAAATTCAGGCCTGACATTCAATTTTCAAAATAGTATTTCTTGTCAGTTTAGATGAGCAAAGGGTAGATAATATGCATTGCAGGTATGGGAGCTGTCGAAGATGCAGTAGCATCGATACAAGGATAATCAGACCTCTGTACGGTAACTTTAAGGTGTGCAAGTTTACCAGAATGTTTCCTTCAGTTTTTATATAGAGAAACCACTTTGAATTTTGTGCCTTCCAGTTTAATCCCTTGAGTGAGGAAGCCCTTTCAAATATGGAAACACTCTGAAAGGAATGGATTTGCTCATCGGGTTCTTGAGGAGTTGATTCCTATTAAGAAAGAAGAACTTCTTTTTCCCTTAGTGTACCTATTCCTCTGAAAGAGAATGTCGTAGCAGCAGACCTGAACCTGTGGCGCGCAGTGTTGCAGTGGTAGTGTCCCCAACTCATTAATGAAGGGACCCGTGTTTGAATTTCCACAGGTGCTGGCGTTGTGACATTAGGCAAGGCCACATAGCCACAGCTTAGCTTGTTAATATGTATATAGTCCTTAGGTTAAGGATCATACAACAGAGGAAGCAATGCCATTTTTATTTTGCCTCCAGTCTTAGTGGTGTCAATAATTAAAAGGAAATATATTTTTCCTAGTAACATCTTTTCCTTTAAGAAGGCGCTAGGCTACATACCCAGGGGTGAAAGTTTTGATCCGCTGGTCCTCCGGGTTTTAGGGATGAGTCTTTAAACCAGTGTCTTCTTGTGACATGTCTTGTTGGGACGTTAAAACTGAGTTCACTCACTTACTCCTTTAAGAAAAAAATGGATAGGTTTCGTTGTAAAGAGAACCAAACACTAAGTCAGAAAACTTGTTCCCTGTTGTTAAAATGGCGGAAAACCCCTGGGGGTGTATTCATTGACCTTCATAAGTGGCAAATAAAGCTGCACAGACTTTATGTTCGTTGTTGATTAAACAGAAGCGATTCTAAATAAAGCCTTATTGATATTATTTTATTATTATTATTATTTTATGTTTTCGAGATGCTATGAAGTTTTCGCTATCAATGATTTGCATGACGACAGGACATTGATCGCTGTGGAAATACTGGCCTGTAAATATTTTGATTATCAAGCAAAGAAAATCATATGACTTTAAAGTGGACAAGAAAAAGCATTCTCGTTTTGCTGTTTTGCATTTATTTTTTCTTTGAACTGAGGTATTTCAGTCTAGGCTGGCTATTTTGGGTTTAGCGGCCCTTTGAGACAGTATTTCAGTCTATACCAGGCCATCTCCCCGAGAGAGGGAGAAAGAAAATAGAAACGATAGAAGAGAGAAAAAATAGCCAAACAACCTCTGCCCGCACCTACTACAAGAACAGGATCCTACTTTAACCCAAATAAGTAGGACGCAATGAACATGTTGATAATGTCAGTGAGCGCCTGTGTCCATAAACATGAAAATAGATTTATTAGAGGTATAAAACTGATCATTGTAATGGGAAGTAAATTGACAGTTCCCAGCTTCTCCCAGATGTCTCTCAGGAGCCCCGGTAGCTCAGTGGGTTAAGCGCTGGCCTACTGATCTAGCGGACCGGGTTCGAATCCCGCTTGAGGGGTACATTCCACTAAATATTCATGAGGACTTGCCCCACCCTTTTCGGGGAGAGCATTAGGAGGTTAAAATTGTATGACAGATGACGTCACCTGTCAATCATGCAGGTTGGATTTATTACAGTATAAATAAAGACCAACAAATGATAGTTACAAACAGGCATATTTAATTGATAAATGTTTTTATCAGAAGGAGATTTGGTGGATTTTGTTAACTGACCCCCTAGTAGAAAAATATGCTATTTTTTTGGGTACCAGTCGGTGGTTGCCATATTCCATTCAAAATGGCGGCCTCCGGAGATGGGAAGAAAGTGACTTTTTTCTCCTCAAATTGATTGGCTAGGACCACACTCTAAAGCAAAACAGGTTTGGAAAACTTTGTATGTACAGTTTTTGAATAAAATGACAAGATGTTAACATTGTCGTCTATGGAAAATTAATGGTGGAATGCAGCCTGAGGCTAGAATCTTTCCAACCATAAACGGGGTTCCATTGCACACAGCCTTTCATTATAATCGTTCCATCGTCCTGATATGACTGAAATACTGTTGAAAAGGACGTAAAATCGCAAGTCATCCATCCATCCATCCCAGATGCCTCTCAAACGTCACCCGATAGTGCACAATTTGCCAATTCAACGACAACACAACATGTGACATACTCCCGCAAATAAATAGCACATATTCAATGTGTCACTATACATGTAAGTACGTGTAATGAAGGGTAGCAGACCTGTTTGAAGTAGGTGTGGCGTCGGAACGGAGAATTACTCTGGACCGTTGGCTATGTACGCTGTAATTGGCTTGGAAATCTTGAATCTTTTCTTAAATCTAATTTAGCTGTCGGTGAGGTCATGAGCACGTTTCCACATCGCGGATCATTCTAAACATATGCATTGCAATAAAACATACCTTCAGTGTGCCATATAAAGGTACAGGTAAGCAAAACATTAAATGCGTAAAAAGACTATACACGTAAGTTCTTGGCGCAAACATGCGTTCGAACCTCGGAAAAAAGGCACACGTGTATTTGTTTCCGAATTAACATGACAGCACAGAAAGAGAAAACATACAACTTTGAAAGCTATAATACTTGTACACAATGCAAGCATTAGCTATGGTGTATGGCTGCACCACCAGGGTACAGTACACTAAATATTCATGAGTTTTTCAGGTAGAGCAGAAGGTTTACATTGTAAGAGAGATGACGTCATCTGTCAGTCATGCATGTTAGACTTCTTGCAGTATAAAAAAAGACCAACAAATGATAGTTACAAAAACGCAAGTTTAATTGAGAAATATTTTACCAGAAGGAGCTGGGGTTGATTTTGGTAACTTATCCCCTGGTAAAAAAATATGCTATTTTTTGTGGTACGAATTGGTGGTTACAATACTTAATCTAGCTCAGCGGTTAAATGAATTGGGAAGGCAGTGGATGTTTTTGTTTCAAATTGATAGGCTAGGATGAAACTTTAAAGCAAGACGTGTTTGGAAAACTTTAACCCTTCTGTTGGTCTTAATTATTTAGTTCAATAAAGATAGCTGAAAGTAAAAAGTATGCAAAGACCAGGAACTGAAACAATCAAAATCCAAATCCAGCCCTCAAACCATAGTTGGAAACAACTAAGATTACAAATAATCAAGATACAGAGAACATATGACCAACCGAGTGAGCAGCTTGTTCCCGAAAGGTGGCCACTCAGCAACCCAAACCGAACCAAAAATAATAAGAACATACATAAGGTAAAACATCACAGAAACTCTGACACCAAAAACAGGCAACAGAGAACCACAACAGAACTACCGCCACTGAGTTGCCACCTATTTGGGAAAGAGCTGCTGACTCGGCTTATCACTTGTAATTTATTGTTTGTTGGAATGTCTTTGTCAATCTTTCCCTTTGATGTTGGGGATAGGGTTCGTGATCTGATTCAGTCAGTTCCTGAAGTGTAGTTACTCTTTAAATTTGTATATGCAGTTTTGTAATAAAATGACCAGATGTTAACATTGTCGTCTATGGAAAATTAAGCGCAGTAAGTCAGATTGACTATGTCTGTCTTTCTTACTTTCGGTTTCACTTTTACTGCATATCTGGAGAATTGTGTCCCTTTGACCATTTAAAGTGCATTCTTGTGTGTGCTTACCCATAGTGAGATAGCTGTTGTAATTGATGATTTGATGTTCTTGGTCCAGGATCATCAGCAGAAAAGAAAACAACTTTTTTCTCAAGGTAGAATCCAGAGGGGGGGGGGTAGGAAATGCTACTTTATTTTCGTACTATAAGTTTCGATTGTAATTCATTTCACATTAGTCAAATTTACATTATGCGGTTAAAGAAAAAGCATCCGGAACACTTGGAAACATTTAAAAGCTCATGAAAGCATGATATATATGTGACTCTGCGAAATACAGAAGGCGGCGCTTTTCGGAGACTTTTGCATGCAAAAAGTTTTTTTTTGAGGAAATATATAATTTTAACCAAACATTTATTTTGAATTCATATCAAACTTGTTTCTCTGCTCCTTTTGGTATGCAGATTTGGACTATTAAACCAGTTTTACTGCCTCTGTGTCTTAAATAGCCTCCAAATACCAAGATTTTAATCAAATTTAGGGGGTATATGTAGAAAATTGCCAATAAATGCTTATGTATAACAGATTCAACCACATTTTCTTGTTTGTAATATTCAGAGAAGTATTCAAGCTCCTATGAAAAGATAAATGTTTCCATATATATAAAAGGATAGCAACAGAATCATTATTAATTTTCATTAATCCTCAAAATCATCAGTTTTATGCATTTCGCTAAAGAAACGAATAGTGAAATTGTCATAAATTGAACAGTTCTTTACGGATTCATTTGAAACTTGGAGATCACAATGAAACTGTATCAAACTAACATTCAAACTGTTCAGTTTATGGTATATTGGCAAAAAAGATAGCTTGGTTTAGGGTACAGTCCACTAAATATTCATGAGGATAGGACCGTCTTTTACGGGGAGAGCATTAGGTTTACATTGAGAGAGAGATGACGTCATCTGTCAGTCATGCATGTTAGACTTCTTGCAGTATAAAAAAGACCAACAAATGATAGTTACAAAAAGGCCTGTTTAATTGAGAAATAAAGCAAGACGTGTTTGGAAAACTTTGTATATGCAGTTTTGTAATAAAATGACCAGATGTTAATATTGTCGTCTATGGAAAGTTAATGGTGGAATGCAACCACCATATTATTCTAACAGTTTACAAATAGGACATTTTTTGTGACTTCCTGTTCCTTTTTCAGGACGTCAAAGCATTTCCAAAACGGGATCTACTCTTAAAGGAATAAATTTGCTCTAATTTGTAAGAGTTGATACCAGTAGCAAAGGGAGGCAAAAATGAAAATGGCACAGTTGCTTGGCTGAAAATGTACCATTCACTTGAATCAAACTCGATTAAGTCTTTTCGCAGATAAATGAAAGCATCCGAAACAGACATGAAAATGAAAACACTGAAACACGACACATATGAGCCTGGAAAACATTATGAAGACACAGAGTATGAACATTTCCCGGAGCCAAATCGAAACTCCGTTCAGAGGTCATTCAAACAACGACGACAAGGAATTCAGAAATATAAAAATACGAAAAATGAGGACAAATATAGAATTAAATGCATCTTTATATTTTTCCACCTTTTTTACAAAGGGTGACGGGGAGGGAGGGGAGATAATTTTTGTAACATCCTGTTTGTTTCCTTAGATGGCATAGCCCTTCTAGTATGGAGTCTATCTTCCACGGCAAAATTTGATCCTGGGGGAGCAAATTCCTTACTTTAAGAGTATCCCGCATGTGTCGAGCTTCAGAGTTTCCGATTTCATTTCGTTGTGTATGCGAAAAACATCTCAAACATGGAGGAAAACATGAAAATGAGAGTTGTTTTTCCTTAAAAATGGATCCATTTGCCTGAAAAACTGAAGATAAGATACCAAACAAAGAATAAGTTAAAAGAAGAATCACGAAAATAGATAAAGATTAGAAAATGTAGAACCAGAGCATGGAGACATAAAAAAGAAAAAAAAATTAAACATGCAACAATGGAATAGAAAGATGAATACATGGATTATTTAAATATAGAAACTAATTCAGAAACATATGAGCATTAAAACATGGAAAACATGCCATAATGAACAAAGAGAGATGATGTATATTTCAACTGGTTGGGGAAAAAGAACCTGTCTTTAAGTATCTTATTTCAGTATCTGATGCTGACATCTAAAATACTTTCTTCTCTCTAACCCCCAGAATAGTATCAATACCATTTGACTAATCAGCCATAATCCTGCCTTCTGATATGTCATCATTTTGCTATGTTTTGTTTTTGCTTATTATTATTTTATCATTTTATCCAAAATGTAAACACTTAAGCAAATACGCAGCAGTTCTGCCATCTTTTATTTTGTCTCCGTTTTCGGGGAGGGTGGGGGTGGTAAACTCTTAAAGAAAAGAATTTTCTTCTTTTGGAGCATAGTCTTTATTTTAAGAGTAGACACCATTTTAGAAGGGCTCCTCGTCCAAGGACACGAAAGTTGCCCCCTCCCCCCTTCCCCCTCTTTGTAAAAGTGGTGGAAAAAGAACGGAGATGCGACCATACTTCTTATTTACCCAAACAGCTTCATTTAAATGTTACTTAGGAAGTATTACAACTACAAGTCGCTGTGTTTGTCTTTCATTCATAAGAAAGTCTTTATAGATGCATCCTTCGTTTAGACGTGATATTATACTTCCCTACATGTGATGTGATTTCACAAAAGTTACTTGTAAGTTTGAGCCTTAACTATTAGTTTTAAATCACTCCAACCAAGTTTATGCAAATGGGTAAGTGTCGTGGTTTAACCACGATTTTTATTTATTTATTTAACTTATTATTGCTTGTTTAGTCTATTTTTAGATCTAAGGCAAATTTCCATACATTCTATTTTTAAAGTAAAGTCAATTGACGTCAACGTCATGTTGACGTTGACAACAGTGTTACTTGACGTTAGGGATTATGTAAGATGGACTCTAACAGAACAGACATGGGAAAATAAACTCATAAGGATTTTAGGATTTTTTAACCTTAAAGTATATTTTTTTTTATGTGGCTCTGACAATAAATCAACATACTGTTACTCCTTGCTTTGTGTTTGCCACATAATTGGTGCCGGAACCCGGGAACTAAGGACTGCTGGACTAAGACACAAAAGTATTCAGGGCTATAGAGATTAAGAAGATGTCTACATCATTCCTGAAAGGAAACAGGACCAGATATCTGAATCTTCTGGGAAAGGAGCTGGCAAAAGGCAAGATTTTATTAGAGGAAGATGGGGACCGTGAGTGGAGTGTTTACATAAGGGATGTAGACATCTGCATCAAAAGACTTAATGATTTTGTTCAGAAGCTTGAGGAGGCAGACGAAAAATTATCCACAGCAATAGAGGGGCAGGATAGTGCACAGGAAATTGAGGCACTGATCAAGGAAGACTGGGACTATATCTCTACAGTGACGGACTGTCGAGATGAACTTATGGAACTGCTAAAATCAATCCAAGACCAAAGACCAACAGACAACTGGTCATCAGGAGCAGTTACAGAAGAGAGGTTCAACCAAATGATTCAGCTGACCAGCCAAATGCAACAGGTTATCATTGGACAGCAGCAGCTACAACAGCAACAGCAGATAAGTATAGGTCAATTAAACAGTAGTAAAACTTGTTCAGTAAGACTTCCCAAATTGGAGATCCCTACCTTTAGTGGTGATAAATTAAAGTGGACTGAGTTTTGGGATGCATTCGAGGCCACCATACACAAAAATTCAAACATTTCAAACATTGAAAAATTGAATTATTTAATGAGCAAATTAGCTGGAGAAGCAAAACAATCTGTGTCTGGCATTTTACTGTCAAATGAAAATTATGCTGTTGTGGTTGACCTACTTAAAGATAGATATGGTGACACGCAGACAGTAATAAATTCTCATTATGTGGAACTTATTAATCTACGTTCAGCTACAAACACCTCAAAGGGTCTGCGCACCCTATATGATCAGATTGAAAAACATCTCAGGAGTTTAGAAGCGCTTGATCAGGACATCAACCAGGATGTTTTCATCTCGATGATTACTGCGAAAATTCCCAGAGAGGTTTTAATACAACTTGAGATTCAAAAAGGAGCAAGAAATAAATGGACAGTTAAAGAGCTGAGAGAATAATTCAACAATTATATTGCAGCCAGGGAGCGAGCTGAACAACAGACTGGCACAGGAAAGGCAGAATCAACTGGGGATACCTATAAGCCTATGGTAATGGTAAGCTCGGTTGAAGCACTTGTGGCAGGTGCCCAGGGGTTCAATAGCAGAAAGGAAAGAAAGACATTTTCAACCACCTGTCGTTTCTGTGATGGGCTCCACTGGAGCGACGAGTGTCCAAATTACACCACGATGGAATCCAGGAAACAGAGGATCAAAGGTAGTTGTTATCTCTGCCTTAAAGATGGCCACAATGCAAATGACTGTCTGAAAAGAGGGGCGAAATGCTATTACTGCAGACAGCTGAATCATCATCATAGGAGCCTGTGTCCCCAGAAATTTAGCGCACCGCAAAGGGAATCTGCAAAGTTAGCTGATAAGTTACCTATACAAGATGAAACGCAATACACAGAAAATAGTCTTATTTCATCAGGTGAGATGGTCTTGATGCAAACTGCCAGGGCCAATATTAAGAATACAAATAATGGTTTCAAGCAGAATATAAGAATGCTTCTGGACTCTGGCAGTCAGCGGACATATATCACTGAATCCTTGGCAAGAAAACTGAATTTAAAGATGGGAAACAGAGATGAAATAATGCTTGTAACTTTCGGCTCCGAAAAACCTAAAAGGATCAGACCACCAACAACCAAACTAGACATTATCTTAAAAGATGGCAGCACTCTACAAATTAGTGCAAATGTTGTACCACAAATTGCCGGATCAATTCAAAGACGGCCTGTGAACCTAAAATCATTTAAAAACTGGGATTATCTTTGGGGTGAATTTCCATTAGCCGACGACTTACCTAGGGAAATAGAGACATCATCTGTTGAGTTGCTTGTCGGGAATGACTATTATTTAGACATCATTCTGCCACAAAAAATTGAGGTTCAGTCAGGTTTATATATGCTCGGATCTAAACTTGGCTGGATTTTATCAGGAAGAACTGCTGAAAAGGTTGAAAACACACCGGAATCTAGCATGTTGATACTGACATACGGTACAGAGGTACACAGGGAAACATCATTGTTGACCTGTGTAGACAAATCACTTCCTCAGAAACCAAACATTGAGGACTTCTGGAACCTGGAATCAATAGGGATAAACGACTCTCCGATAGAATCAGACAACATTGTGGCAATAAACAAATTTAATGACACACTCAGGTATGAAAATGGACGATATACCGTAACATGGCCATGGAAGAATGAAGAACCAGACTTGCCGGAGAACCGTACACTGGCACTAGGACGTCTGAAATCGCTGGTTAGAAGGATGAAGGACAACCCAGATTTGATTAAAAGTTATGATGCAATCATTGAAGATCAGCTGAGACAGGGTATTATTGAAAGGGTGAGATCTGAATCAAGAAGCACTCTGAAACACTATATCCCTCATCACGCGGTAATTAACCCAACAAAGGCAACTACAAAAGTTAGAATCGTCTATGATGCCTCGGCTAGGACCAAGTCAGAGAATAAAAGTCTAAATGAATGCCTGTATAGGGGACCAGTTTTGTTGCGAAATTTGATAGGCATCTTACTCCGTTTTCGAATGAACAAGATTGCGTTAGTCTCAGACATTGAAAAAGCATTTTTACAAATAGGACTTCAGGAAGATGCCAAAGATGTCACAAGGTTCTTTTGGTTAAAGGACAAAAATATATTAGAGATACAAAACAACATCCTAACCTATCGTTTCTGCAGGGTACCCTTTGGTGTAATATCCAGTCCCTTTCTCTTAGCAGCAACAATTGATCATCACCTGAAGACCTCTGATACGGATATAGCTCAGATTATAAGAGACAATATATATGTCGATAATGTGATCACCGGAACACAGTCAGTTCATAAGGCCATAGAGTTTTACAACGTCTCCAAGCAACTGTTTAAGGGTGCTGCAATGAATCTACGGGATTGGACGTCTAATAGTGAAGAGGTGATAGACGAAATACCAATATGTGACAGAGCAAACAGAGAAAGAATAAAAATTCTAGGTCTTACATGGACAGTGAAAGAAGATGTTTTAACACTTACCTGTCAAATAACTGAAAACTTGGGTTTGACTAAACGAATAGTTCTTCAGCAAATTGCTTCAATCTATGATCCACTTGGTTTGTTCAGTCCAGTCACCTTACGAGGAAAATTGTTCTTACAAAGCCTTTGGGATCAAAAGATTTCTTGGGATGAACATTTATCAGAACAAGACAAATTACAGTGGCATATTCTAAGTGATGATTTAAAGGAATTGGCCTCTAGCAATTTTCCTAGATACCTAGGACTTGATCAAGAAGGAAGAGTGAAATATCAGCTGTTGGTTTTCTGTGATGCTTCCAAGTCTGCATACGCAACAGCTGTATATTTGCTTCAAGAATCTACCATGTCTCGAAAGATTGACCTAATTTTCTCAAAAACAAGGTTAGCACCAACCAAGACAATAACCATCCCAAGACTTGAATTACTGGCAGCACTCATAGGTTCAAGGTGTTTAAAATTTGTACAAAAAGAACTGATGCTAGATATAAGTGAAAAACACATTTGGATTGACTCACAGTGTGTGTTGAATTGGCTAAATAGTAAACGAATCCTAGGCACATTTGTTGAAAACAGAATCAAGGAAATAAAAGAAGATAGAGATGTCAAATTTCATTATATATCAACAACAGAAAATCCAGCAGATATTGCCAGTCGTGGAGCATCAGCTCATGAGATCCAAAACAACAGACTATGGTGGCATGGACCTGACTGGATGGTAAGGACAAGAGAAGCTTAGCCTGTCTGGAAATGCGAGGAATTTGACAAACAATCAGAGGAGGTAAAATCTGACACAGAATTAGAATTTAGAAAAAACAGAGTTTTGTTTGAAACCAAACTTGTTGCTGGGGAGAGTCCTTCTCAGATCAGGAAAGGAATTTTACAAGAGGCACCATTCAAATTAGATATACTGAATTTCTCATCTGTGACAAAACTGTGGCGCGTTACAGCACTGGTTGTAAGATTCATTGATAAGTTGAGGAAGAAGTCAAGCCTAACTGGTCTACCTCATCCCACTGAAATAACAAAGGCAGAGGAGCTATGGGCAGCGTATGTTCAGAGACAGCAGTATTATGAAGTGGTTGAATCCATATATAAGTCCAAATTTAATAATCTGCAGTGTCAGCTTGGAATATATATAGACTCACACGGTTTGCTTAGGTGTGCTGGCAGATTGGAAAATGCTAAATTGTGCGAAAATACACGACATCCAATTCTCCTTCCCAAAATTCATAGATATACAGATTTGATCATTGAAAAGTTTCATAAAACTGCTTTACATACAGGAGTTTCCCAGACATTAAGTTTAATCAGACAAAAATATTGGATTCCTCAAGGAAGATCCGCGGTGAGGAAGGTTCTGCAATTGTGTACAACATGTCGACGACACGAAGGTGGGTCATACAAAATGCCTCTGATGCCACCTTTGCCAGCTGAACGTTTGTCTGAATCTCCACCATTTACATACACTGGAGTTGACTATTTCGGACCCCTATATGTAAAATCAAAGAAAGACAGACAAAAGGTATGGGTTTGTCTGTATACCTGTTTAGTGATACGAGCGGTGCACCTTGAAATTATGCATGATATGACAACATATGAGTTCTTGTTAGGGTTTCGCAGGTTTATCGCTAGACATGGCAAGCCTAGGAAAATGATATCAGACAATGCAACACAATTCAAACTTGCCGCTGACAGTATAGATAAAGTATGGGGACAAGTATTAACAAAGAATGATGTTGTTTCGTATTCGTCAAATCATGGCATTCATTGGGAGTTTATAGTTGAAAGTGCCCCTTGGATGGGGAGCTTTTACGAAAGGCTGGTGGCTCTAGTTAAAAGATCACTCCGTAAAGCTGTAGGAAAGGTGTGTCTGACAAATGAACAACTTCTGACGCTATTGAAAGAAGCAGAGGCCGTTGTCAATTCAAGACCACTGACGTATGTTGGAGATGACATAAACTCATATGTCACATTGACACCAGCACATTTTCTTTCATTAAATCCAAGGGTAGGAGTGCCATCCTGCATAGACGACAGTGAAGATGACATCGAGTATAGTCCAGTGACAACTTCAGCAGATAGAATAGCAAATATGTGGAAAAAAGGACTAAAGCACTTAGATAGCTTCTGGAAGATCTGGAGGGATGACTACCTATTAAGTCTGAGAGAAAGACCACAGAGGAAGCTAAAGGAACCAAGGGCACAGTCACCATTCAGTCCTAACGTAGGTGATGTGGTACTCATCAAAGATGATCTTCCAAGAGGAATGTGGCGAATCGGTCGCATTCATGAGCTTGTGTCAAGCAGAGATGGACAAATTCGATCAGCAAAGGTCTCACTTCCGACAAACAAGATCATTGGTAGACCATTAAATCAACTATATCCCGTTGAGTGTCCTCGAGAAACTGATAGCCAGCCTATAGCTGGACAGAATAATGGACAGATGGAACAATCTAAGCCAGCTGATGAACCACAATTACGACGACGACCTGAACGAGAGTCAGCCCAGAAGGCCATTCAGAACATAAAGAAACAATTAAGACAATAATAATTTGCTGGCGGTAGTGTCGTGGTTTAACCACGATTTTTATTTATTTATTTAACTTATTATTGCTTGTTCAGTCTATTTTTAGATCTAAGGCAAATTTCCATACATTCTATTTTTAAAGTAAAGTCAATTGACGTCAACGTCATGTTGACGTTGACAACAGTGTTACTTGACGTTAGGGATTATGTAAGATGGACTCTAACAGAACAGACATGGGAAAATAAACTCATAAGGATTTTAGGATTTTTTAACCTTAAAGTATATTTTTTTTTATGTGGCTCTGACAATAAATCAACATACTGTTACTCCTTGCTTTGTGTTTGCCACAGTAAGTGTTAAGGGGAAGCAACTCTGCCAATTTCGTTTTGCCTCCCTTTACTTTGATATCAATTCTTGAAGAAATTGGTTCCTCCAGGGGTAGATTTTTTTCTTTTTTGAAAACATCCCTTTTAGGTGCAAGAAAACGTGTGTAAAATTATAGGCTCGCCCAGACGATTTTAAATTCATGTAATATCATGGCATCTTCTCGAGGAAATCCACAATAAGCGCATAGTGTGTTACCGAATTTATTCAGTGAATACGTTGAGGGTTTTTTTTCTTTCCAAAACAATCCGAAAGACTATATTTAGATCTTCGTGACAGTTTTGGACGGATCCATATCTTTTAGAACGTTTTGGAATATATATATGTAGGACTCATATCGAGGGTTGGTCCCTGATCGAGGGCCGATTCCACATTGGGGGCCGATTCTGACAGAACCATCCCACAACGAGGGCCGATTTTACCGTTCGCCGTTTAAACCATTTTGTTTTAGTCAGTTTACGTGGAAAAAGATATGATTCAGCAAATATAAGGTGGTCAGTTGAGAGAGTCAAATTACCAATGACAAATACTCAACGAGTGCCTAGTCTAAAACTCTGAAATCCGTGCGGATACGGAAAAGTCTGGGGGCGATTCGGACGAAGCCAGTCCGAAACGATAGCCGATGGTACCGGTCAGTCAGTTATTTAAGCTCAGTTTATTTGTCTCGGTAAAGTGCCATTGATATAATTCAGTTGCCGATTGCAACGTATATTTTGCGCGTACTGTTCGAAGGAACGGCGGGAAAAACAACGTGTTTTCTTTAATGTATGAGCAAACTGCATGTGTTTCGTTTTTATAACTTCTATATCTATCATTGTGGTACAGTCTTTGTTTCTCCGTTCTTTCTTCTTTTCACCATTGGTGTATATTCCAGTCCTGAAACAAAAATAGTTGAAAAGAATATCATAGGTCAGTGTTTGTAGTTACATATAGCTGTACATGTACCTATAAACTTGTAAATTCAGACGCCAAGCATTCTAAGACGTAGTGGATCAAGCTATTTCCTTTGTAAACAAGAAGTGGTGAGTGTAAACTAGGAGTGATGAGTTCGATCCACCTCACTCTGAGTCATTCAGACGGGCTTTAAAATACAGGTCCTGCGTCCGTATGAACTAATTGTTGATGGGACGTGACACTTTAAAGAAACCCCACAGCGTAGCTTCAACAAGGAGTAAAACCATGCTCGGAGAACCAACTGTTTCAGGACTTGAATTAGCAGTACAGTCTCTTATCAAACTTAATAAAATTCCAGACAATGTATAAATCACCCAACGAATGGCCTCAGTGCCTCGGCGCACACGACATGTCATCAGCGTACAATTTGTCATAAGTGAAGTCTGATCGGAGTCTTTACTTTCCCGACAGCAATCCCTTTAACCTAGGCAAGTCGGAGTTCGTAATCAGACTGTACGAATACGCATGCTTATGTGACTGAGCTGTTTGCATATATTATTGCGTACTTTCCCGTCTGTGCCACCTTATGTGCATTTCGTGTTGGAAGCTGTGTTCGTAGGACTAAATGACTGTCAAGTTAGCAGTCACTACACACCGCTAGCAGTAAGTGCTGACAGTATCACTGATAGCGGCGAGATGTAACTGGTGGTGGTAAACAATGACTGGCAACTGTCTGCTTGAGGGTCATGTAAGTTTTATTCCTGATGGGCAGCTTTAGCAACGAAAGCAGGATGTGTTGTTTTGAACCCTTCATTACCATTTAGTCTCTGACTTGTACTTACAGAGATGATTTGTAATTATTCTTGCATCTTCTGAATCTCAGTGGTCACCAACATCATGTATTTAGCGTGAGATGGTCTCCTATTTAACAATAAAAACAATAATTGGTCGTGTCACGCAAAAAGAATGCTGAGTGTACATGCAAATAGGTATCACTCCAATCAGCCTGTGAATCCATACAGTCTTGGATTTGTTTTGTGCATTTTGATTTTTAGGATCCAGACATTGGGCGGCCATGATAACTTGTACGGATGCGAATGATTGTCTCCGTCTTTACTGTTTGCATATGTTGCGTGATGCGGCCCATTTTATGTTGTTGCTAACTCAGGTGTGCGTGGATGTGTGAAAACATAAGCTACATTTAAAGCTTTTGAGCTAGTTTACATGGCTTATAAATCTATTTTTGCGTTTATAAAAGTTTTAAACTCAATTTGGTTTCAAGGTACAGTATGCGTTCGTCGGTCGATAATGTAATTTCAGTGATTGAAATCACTGTTACCACAAGAACTCACATGACATGCACGGCTACTTTCTTTAAGTTCAAACTTATGCCTTATATTATATATGTTTTCTATAAGCCAAAGCAAATTATTTTTGCGTTTTATTTTAATGAATGTGTTCATGATAGTATTAGAAACAAAATTCTGATATGCGATTTCGAAAATTATAGAAATACCTTTTTTTGCGGAAGAAAAAGTCTCTTCAGCTTGACATGTTGTGATATTTTACATTCAACAAAACTTTTCCTGTTTAAGTGGCAGCCATCTTGGGTAGCTGGAAGTTTGTCTTTAGCGTGACGTTACGGCGCCAAACACACTAACGTCACATGAAACAAGACAACGTTAGGGCGCAAAAGTATCAATTTCGGCCCTCGATGTGGGAAAAATAAATCGGCCCTCGATCTGCGATGAAATCGGCCCTCGATGTGGAATCGGCCCTCGATTAGGGACTGGCCCTCGATCTGAGTCCTACATATATATAAAAAAAAACATCTGATCGCTTAATTACACAATACTGATTCACATATTTGCTGTACATGGAAGGATAACCACGTGTTATAAGCGAGCAAATATGTCATATGCTGTAGGCCCAGTTGTTGTTCATAACGTTTTTCAAAAATGTTGTATAAAATATAGTGCGGTTTCTCGTCTTTTCCCATTTAGTGTTTTGGCTGGAATATAGTTACTTTAGTTGGCCTTACATGGGGCCTAAGGTCTTTTTTTTTGCCTTTACAAGGTCAGTCTTTTTTTTCTTTAACTTTTCATACTTTGAAACAAAGCAATGTGCCTTTAGTCATTCGAGTTTAAACACTCGAATTTTATTTTCCGTGTGTATGGACCAGATGTGTCAAAATTTAAAACAATCAGAGAAGCACTTTACCACTAATTTATATGTCTCCATGAAACTGTTTTCCTGTCCGTTCTCTGTGTGTAGAATCAAAATCAAAACAGTTTTAGCATTACTCTGCCTCACAAGTAAACTCTTCCAAATGGAAATAATGAAGCTACTGTTCTACTACTCTGTTGTTTTTCGCATGGTTATATTCTATGGAGCAGCTGCTGCAACATACGAGCAGAAACGCGTGTCAAAACTAGAAGCGATGCGGGAATGCTGTAGAAGAGGAAGTAGCCTGGTGAACTATAAAGAAATACAAGAAAACGCTTCTGTTTCAAAGTATCTCGACCAGCTCGAGAACGGTGCTACAGCTTGGATTGATGGTTATGCAGAGTTTTCTCCGTTTCTACATTGGGAGGGATGTTATTCTATAAGCAATGTATACGCATTTACAAGCAATGTACACGGATTTGCAATGGACGACAGAAGCTTATTTTTGTGTTCAAAAGAGTGTTTGCGCCTGGATACCAGTACATCTTATATCGGTATAAGAGACAGATCTTGTTACTGTATTGCGTCTCATCCTGACTTAATACCATATTTTTATATAGTAAACCCTTCTTTATGCATTTTTTCTTGTTCCAATAATGACATTGGTTCTTGTGGAGGATATTCGTGTATAGACTTTTACGGGACACTGTTAAAAGGTGACTCACTTTGGGGACAAAATGAGCCTGCTAATCAGCAGTGTGTCTATTATAATTCGACCTCGTTTCCCATGAAAGCATATACAGCGTCTTGCCAAACGTTTTACAGTGATGGATTTTTCTGTAATGACAAGGCTGATTTGGCGCTTGACACCTCTTATTGTAATTACACCATCAGTAACAACGACACACAATATTGCTTTAAAGCAGAACTTTCGACCAGACAGGAAGCATATAACCGTTGCGAAGAAATAAACGGACATCTTTCTTTTTATAGGAGTTTTTCAGTAACTCTGGGTTTGGGCAAAAATACAAGTATTGGACAAGTTTATTCCGGAGTTTTATGCTTTCTGACAACCTTACTAGCAATTTAGTTTGTATAGCAGCAACTAAAGTTAATAACGTCATTTACTTTGAACCAGATGATTGCTCTGTGGAGAAATATTTTATGTGCAAATACAACAAAACAATTATCTCAACTTCTTCTGTTACACATCAAGAGGCGGGACAGAACCCGAGAATAACTAAATTCAGACAGCATTTTAGCTTTAACCCAGGTTCAACTATCGGGTACACATCCTTGGCAATTTCCGTTGTCACTTTGGCCGTAGCAGTTGTTGTTATCAATCTACTTTACAAATTCAAAAAGTGGATAATGGGCGCTCTTTTACCTCGCATTTCTTCATGTCATTGTGCGGATATTGTTAATCAAAATCCGATAAAGCCTAATGCCGAGAACTACTCACTGGTAAATAATTCCCGTCATTATGCAGTGCCGGACTTTGAAAGTCGTCCACGCGTTAGTTCTAGTCAGCCTGTGGATAGTGTTAACCAAAATCCGATACAGCGTAATGACGAGAACTACTCACTGTTGAGCAATTCCCGTCATTACGCAGTACCGGACTGTGAAACTCGTTTACTGAGTACCAAGCGCGAACAACTTAAAGAACAATCTGGTTCTCAGCTTCCCCTTGCAGAATCCTCATTTGTGGAAGAAGGTCTTTATACTGTCGAACTGCGTCATGTTTATGAAGGACTGTCGGATGACAGACAGCATGCTGCCTATGAAGTTATTTCTCAGTCAAAGGACAGCAAACAAAAGAGCAAATAAAACACAGTACTAGTCTTAAATGGTTTATTTGTCAAAATTTCAGGTCTGACATTCAATTTCAAAATATTTTTTATCAGTATTTGTCTGCAGCTGTATACCGGGTATGCGTTGCAGATAGGGGCGTTGCCGTAGCTGCATTAGCATTTCAACTAGGAAAATGAGACAGTAACTTTAAGGTGTACTGGTGTACCCCATGTTTTCTGCCATATTTATAAACACAAGTTTAGCTTTTGAAAAAGCTTGAGAGGTTATCCCTTAGCAATGAATCTATAGGATGCAAGTGGTAAAGTAGATAATTGGTCGCTATACAAGTTAATTGTATTTTGTTCTTGGACTTTGTTGAATCTGTAGGTAAGGGGGCGAGTTTGACAGCTTTTTTTTCCCTTTTGTCTAGTGATTGCTTGTAACAGGCGAGCTTCAGTGCTTTTTAACTTAGATGACCTGTACTGTTTAGTGACAGCTCTTCCTAAGTGGAATGTACTCTCTGGTTATTGCTTGTATTTGGTGAGATGCTTGTAGTATGTGAGATAAAGTGTCAGGACAAGTTTTATAGCTCACACCTTTGCGATGCTGGGAGGGGCCCTGCACCTGGGTGCGCCAAAATATGGGAGTAAATACCGGAAAATAGTGGGACCCGTATTTAGCGAAACGAAACGGCGCATAATCGAGTACAACTTGTTATTGATCTGTACTCTTAAGTGACAACTCTTGGTAGCTGAACTGAACTCTCGGGTAATTGCTTGTATAGGGTGAAATAAAGTGCTCAAGATAAGCTATAAAGATCATGCATTAGCGATGCTGGCGAAGAATCTTGCAGCAGGGTGCGCCAAATGTAGGAGTATCGGGAAGTAGTGGGACCCTGTTTCAGCATAAGGAAACGGCGTACAATACAATCGAGTACGAATTCCTAACTTAATATGGTTATCCCCGAGGGGATGACCAATAAACCACATTTGTGTCTTCCTGTTTACCTCCCTGAAAAAAGTAGCCCTTCCAAATTGGAAAGCTGCTCTTGAAGGAAAGAATTTGTCAACAGTGACGTCATAGTTTTCCTTATAGGAGCTATCCCTGTTAAGAAGAGCGGAATAACAAAAAAATAGCAGAATTGCTTCTCCCGGAAGTGTACCTTTTCCTTTTAAAGGAAGTGTTATAACAGCAGGCCTTAAACTGTGGAGCGCAGTCGTGCAGTGGTGATGTACCCAACTCATAATTGAAGGGTCCCGAGTTCGAATGTCTCCAAGCCCTAGCGTTATGACTTTAAGCAAAGCCACATACCACCCCTCAGCTTGTCTGTATGTGCATGTATATAGTCTTTAGATAAATGATTATATTACAGAGGAAGCAACTCTTTCATTTTCATTTTGTCTCCCGTCTCAATGGGATCAACTCTCTTAAAAGAAAACACCTGTTCTCCTTGTAACAAATTATTTCTTTTAAGAGTGCGCGGGGTGGTAGCTTTGATCTCCCGGTCCTCAGGTTTTGTTTGACTGAGACTCTAAGGCAATGTATCCTTGTGGCCTATGTGTTGGTGGGACGTTAAACCTCACTCCTTTGAGAAAAAAAACTGTAAAGGTTTCGTTGTCAAGGGAAGCAAACGCTAGGTCATAAAAGTAAAAAGTATGCAAAGACCAGGAACTGAAACAATCAAAATCCAAAATCCAGCCCTCAAACCATAGTTGGAAACAACTAAGATTACAAATAATCAAGATACAGAGAACATATGGCCAACCGAGTGAGCAGCTTGTTCCCAAAAGGTGGCCACTCAGCAACCCAAACCGAACCAAAAATAATAAGAACATACATAAGGTAAAACATCACAGAAACTCTGACACCAAAAACAGGCAACAGAGAACCACAACAGAACTACCGCCTTGGAACGGTCAGTAATGAATTACTGGGGGGCTTAAATCTTGTTTCCCATTGTTAAAATGGCGGGAAAATCTGGTATACATATAGACCTTAATAAGTGGCAGTTAATTCTGCACAGACTTTATGCTGGTTGTTGATTAAACAGAAACGATTGTAAATAAAGCTTAATTATTATTTTGATTATTATTAGTAGTAGTCGTATCCATACTTTCGAGATGCTTTGAAGTTTCTCTATCAGTTTAGGTAAGTAAAGACATAGAGTGTATGCCCTTGAAGATCGAACTATTGTATGAGCCGCGCCACGAGAAAACCAACTATGTGGTCGTGCGCCACCGCAGACTCAGATCAGCCTGGCCATCCGCCCAGTCTGATCAGAGTCTTCGCTGTTCGCATGGAGGTAGCGCAATCCCTTAGCTACCCTTTAAGCACTTAGCGAAGAGTCTGACAAGACTAGGCGGATGCCCAGGCTGATCTGAGTCTGTGCTGGGCGCACAACCACATTATTTGTTTTCTCGTGTCGTTGCTCAAATTTCTAAAAGTTGGGACACCTCAAACAATTATAGTAATTGCCATAAAAATGGAACTGTTTGGTTTTACAATAAATACGTCCGACAGTTGTACACAGAAGGTCAAGCAGTGAGAACCCTGATCAGACTGCAGTCTATTCTAGGTCTGCACTGTTTGCTCCACCCTACCTGTCCACTTTAATGTCGTATGATTTTCATTGCTTGATAATCAAAAATATTTACAGGCCAGTATTTCACGGACATGAATTTGCTATCATGCAAAACCCGTGATAGACATTATGAGTGTTTCCGCCTCATTATCAATTATCATAAAAGTTGAACTCCACCCTCCCTGTCCATGCACGTTAAACGTTTTGCATGATCGGCCTGTAAATATTTTGATTATTAAGCAATGAAAATCGTACGACATTAAAGTGGACAACTACAACATTCGTGTTTTGCTTGAAACGAATAGGGCTGGCTAGTCACTTCATGGAAGTCGGTTGGTTTGCTGTTTTGCACTTAACGTTTCTTTGAACTGAGGATTGTCAGGTTAAACCTTCCCTCGATATTTCTAAAGTTGGTTTGCCGATATCCAAAAGGGTTGACTCATTTGGGAGCAGTCCATCTTAGCTCCAGTCTGTCCATATTCATACGATAACTCTTATCTGTTGCCTTAAAGAATTTTACGACTGTATTAGTACTTTATAGGCCATCAGGTGAGGCTGGCTATAAACGGTGAACATCGTAAAGGAAAAACTTTTGTATGGCGAACCGAGAAATTTCTTTCTCATCCAGAGGATAATAGTCTACTGAGATTTTTGTGTCCGATTTTCTCTTTTCACTATTTTTATTTATTTATTTACTTATTTATTTATTTATTTATTTATTGAAGATAACAAAACAGGGCAGTAACACTTCTATAGTATGTTATGTATTCAAAGAGAGAATCGCAACTTCTCTACAGTACACTGTCTTATAACAGTGGGGCTGAAAACAAAAGTTCCCCATGGGGAGAGAGGTGGGTGTTCTTGAGGTGGGGGATCTAATAAAAAAAATCCGATAATGTCTTCCATTATAAGTCATGTCTGCAAAATGCCATAGAAAATGTATGTAGATTACATGCCAGCCTTAGGATTTTACATCCATACATTTTGAACTTGGGGATGAGAAATAAGATCGAAATATTTAAGTGACTCTTCCTGTGTAATATCATGGCAACCTTTCTTGATGATATCCGCCACAACTGAATAGTGTGCTACCGTATTTATTTAGTCATACGAAAAAAATTTTTGCTTTCAAAACAAGTCCAAAAGTCTAGATCCGTCTTGTAAAACAGATCTAGATCTTTGAGACTGTTTTGGACGGATAATTATTTTTGAGATAAAACGTTTTCAAAGTAGCTAGATTACACAATACTGATTCACACGATATCTGCGATGATATAGGAAAGATAAACACCTGTCTTATTACCAAATAGATACGTAAGGGACGCGTCATTTATTATCTGGTGGGGGCCGGGTACATTCTCACATGTTCACTAAAATTTTTCCGACCCCCCTCCCAGTGTCACCAGAATTATTCCCCCCCCCCCATCCCCCCAGATAGGTGACAAAATGACAAAAAATTTTAAGACCTCCCACCCAAGCTACCCTTCACTCAGACAACACACACACCATATTACCTATTTTATGTCAGACTGACCTCAACAAAACCTGTATGAAACACAACAAAAATTTTCTTTCTCGGACAGTGCTAGTTATATATACTGCTCACAAAAAAGTAGGGGATATTATGACATAGGAACGAGTACAAAAAATAATAATAATGGCAGGGTTAGTTTATTGTTGTATATTGACAGAACACTATTCAAGTAACAATATTCAACTAGAACAGAAACAGTCACAGCAAGTCATATGACCTAGAGCAGCACATAAAGGACTAAGGGGTCTACACCTCAGTTTCGCATCGGCGAAAAACATTCTTTTGGACCCTCCGAGTCTGTGAATAATAAAATTCTTCATACATTTCCAAACTAAATACACCCACTTTGGTAGGCTTTATTGCGTCATTTAAGGTGTATGGCCGTTACAAATGTCAACATATGTGAGACAATTCACCATACAATGGTATCTTTTACGCCTACCATTTTCTCCTGTGATTAAACCACATGAAAAAAGTATCTGTATCTTGTTATCTGAGGCATTAGGCGTCGGTCTTAATAAACTTTGCATTAAAATTATAAGCCATTACTGCGCTGAATTCGTGCGAAATTTGGGTGTCGGTCCCTTGTCTACTCCCAATTTACTCTAGGTCACGTGACAAGCTCAATCGTTTCAATATTCATATTTAGGGTCTCTATGAATATTTGTTTTATGAATTATAACAGTTTAATATTCATCTTATTATTTTCCTTACTTCTGCTGTCTTAAATGTCTTAATATCCCTTACTTATTTTGAGCAGTATATGTATTCGTAGTTTTTTTGTATTTTTTAGGGAATTAAAACCTAGTGTCATGTGCAAACAATTGCGCGTCAGCGCGGACGGATATGACTCTTTACCTTACAACCCAATGTACTTAGTGAATTTTATAATATCTGTGCGAACAGGACTTTTGCAAGTAAGAGGTGACTTCAAGTTTTGTTGCGCTGATACGCCATTGGATTAAATACCTTTCATGTCATAAAGTCAAGGTCGAGTTGTTTCCCTTACACTGGCAAGTAAATGTCAGGGGCCTGATATATGTATGTTTAGTATTAAAACGTTGAATCAATGTTGATTCAGCGTCATGACATTGAATCAACGTTGATTCGATGCTGATTCAAGGTTGTGTGTTTGCTGGGACCATTTTTTGCAGATGTTTGCAATAAATCTGAAGTGTAGCATCGGACCTGAATTAGTCCTGAATTTTTTTTTCGGACCGGTCCTGGGTTGAAACACATTGACAATGAAAAGATTAGCCTGTGTGTATGATATGTTAGAGCGCCGGAAACTACCGCAAAGTTCTAAGAATGGGGACACATAGAATAACTACAGTAATTGTTCTAAAGGTGGAGCGCTTTGGTTTTGCAGTGCAGAAAAACTTTCCTATGCTTAAAGTTAGAACTGCTTGAGAGTTGAGGCTTATATGTATATTGTGATTGCCACTGTGTTTAAGCCCCCAGTAATTCATTACTGACCGTTCCAAGGCGGTAGTTCTGTTGTGGTTCTCTGTTGCCTGTTTTTGGTGTCAGAGTTTCTGTGATGTTTTACCTTATGTATGTTCTTATTATTTGTGGTTCGGTTTGGGTTGCTGAGTGGCCACCTTTTGGGAACAAGCTGCTCACTCGGTTGGCCATATGTTCTCTGTATCTTGATTATTTGTAATCTTAGTTGTTTCCAACTATGGTTTGAGGGCTGGATTTGGATTTTGATTGTTTCAGTTCCTGGTCTTTGCATACTTTTTACTTTTACTGGTTTATTACATGTTTTTTCTCATATGCCACCTGCGAGTGGCCTGAGAGTGACTTAAAAATAAAGTTCTGTTCTGTTCTGTTCTGGTCAATTGTCCAATGGATCTGGATTAAATGACAAACCGTGTAGACCCTGATCGGACTGCTCCTTAGTCTGATAGAAGGAGCAGTCCGATTTGGGTCCGCACTGATTGTTCAGCCATATTTTGTCCCAATACTTAGACTATCTGCGGTATTAAAAAAAATACTAGATATCAATAATAGCAACTAAATTTAAGCAGAATAACCTAGTCGAGTCTTTTCAACATACAATGCCCAAGCGGGTGCAATAGCTTTTAATGTCTCTATGTATTTACCACTGTTACCTCTTTCTTTCTGAAACTAACTCTAACGCCATGCCCGGTCTCTCTTCAGCTTTATCTAAAAAATGTCGCGTCAGCTTGTTGTCTCCGATGCCGCCGTATTTACTTTTCCTTATTCTTTTATATGGCTAAAATGATGGTGATGTCAGAAATGGCGGCATCGTGAGACATCAGAATACGAGGCAAACTTATTGCGCTCCTCAAAATGCTTATAGTAATATTCTTCTGTATATAGGAAATGATGGGTGTAACATACTGATTGCATATACCCTAAAAACTTCGCTCGATGATGCCAGTAACCTGACCAAAGGACGAGTTACACTTTACTATTGCAATGTGCCCACTGAAAATGCCGATTTTCGAAGGTAGGCAGATAACCACAAAAACATGCAGAAATGTTAGCTATATATTTCTAGTTTATTCTATACGATTTCATTTTCCCGTATTTTAATGCCTTTTAGGTTAATTTTGCGGTTGAATACATGTATAGTATTCCTCAAAATTATTGAGAATTTTTTGCAAAGTGAAAATTAAGCACTAGTAGTTGACAGATCATGTATATACTTAATATCTTTGTTTACTTAGTTAACAACATCCCTCTGTGAACTTTTTGGCATAACAGTATTACTCACATGTTTGGGTCACATATATTATCTCCCCTTGAACTGTGCCACCCAGAGATTTTTTGTCTGACTGAAAAATTATGTACCCTTACCAATTAAAACCGGTATTTGTGGAAAAGATAATGACAAATCAGTTGATATTTGAATGGTTGTATCATCTAGAGATAAGGTGTTGGAGAACTGAAAACAGAATTTTGTGTGAACTTGTCGGCTGTAGTTACTGCTGGCGTTCAAACACGTGACTTCATTTCGAAAAAGTGTCCGAAATTGGGGAAAATTGCAATTTTTGACAGAGGGTATATTGTTCTGATTCAGTCTTATTCTCTACATCTAAATGGAAACAGCACAAAAATATATTTTTGTTAGGCTTAGTAAACGTGCTTTAAGGGATATGAGTTTTGACATGATTATCTATACCTTGCCAAAAATATTCCGTTCAGATCACTAACAGATCAGATTTTTTGCTGTTTCTGATACCTTCAATATTCTTCCTCTAATATAACAGCCAGTCGCTGACTTAGAAACTTAAATTAGTAACTTTAAATCATGCAGAATATTAAAGGCAACATTAATAATGTAGATGCTGTTGAACAATGGAGAAAATAAACTATTTCACTTGAGATAGTCTATTTCTAGCAAAGGTAGTACAGCAAAACACAGTCGAAATCAAGGGACATATTTTTACAGGGGTGTACCCTAGCACATCCTTGCATACCACTGACGAAAGAAAATGCATCATATTGTCATTTTTGTATATCAAACTTGAAAACGAGGTTCTTTTATTGTATTTTACGCGTTTAAAATATTGTTAAATATGTATGGCTAGCAACTGTGTGCCAAAATGCAATTCTCAATAATTTTGAGGAATACTGCTTAGAAACTTAAATTAGTAACTTTAAATCATGCAGAATATTAAAGGCAACATTAATAATGTAGATGCTGTTGAACAATGGAGAAAATAAACTATTTCACTTGAGATAGTCTATTTCTAGCAAAGGTAGTACAGCAAAACACAGTCGAAATCAAGGGACATATTTTTACAGGGGTGTACCCTAGCACATCCTTGCATACCACTGACGAAAGAAAATGCATCATATTGTCATTTTTGTATATCAAACTTGAAAACGAGGTTCTTTTATTGTATTTTACGCGTTTAAAATATTGTTAAATATGTATGGCTAGCAACTGTGTGCCAAAATGCAATTCTCAATAATTTTGAGGAATACTGTACTGTCTGCAGTAGTTAACATTGAGCCTATGGGAATTTGAACTACCAACGTCCACTATGCATCCAAATTTCACTTCATCCTACCCTCGTAACCACTACAATTTTCATATATAATTATTCCTCATATACATATTCATCATAATCAGGTTATATTACAGTGGTTACGAGGGTAGGAGTAAACGAAAAATGAACTTTTTGGGTACATTTTCATGTATCCAACACTAAGACTTAAGGATTTATATCAAAATCGCAGCAGTTTATGTTGTAACCGATAGAAAACAGAGGCATTATTCGACACAACACGGCTTTCTCAAAGTGTTCAGCTATGTAGTATGTGTTCCTAATGCCCCAACCAGGGATTCCGTGTGTGTGTGTGGGGGGGGGGGGGGGGGGCGCAACACTGGGCATGCGTATATCGGTATGGTGTAATATGCGTATGTAAGGGGAATGTATGTAAGGCGTTAGACTGAATGTCCTCCATCATCATGCTGTGATATAACCTCTGATGTTTTATGCGTATCAGTATGGCGTAATATGCGTATGTAACGGGAATGTATGTAAGGCGTTACACTGAATGTCCTCCATCATCATGCTGTGATATAACCTCTGATGTTATAATGTTGCGACGTGGTCAGATGATGCAGTATACCTCTGCCTGAAGCTGATGCATTGTAAAATTCTGTGACCTTGAACTTTGGTCCACTAACTTTGTATGAAAAGTTACTCGGATGAGCTTTTTCCTTACGTCTTTTGGTATCTTTGCATTGGGGTAAGAGTGCTAATATTTTATCAGATCATATCCGTTAAATGTAGGAACTGTAAAGCATCCATGCACACTGAGCTTCAATTTTATGCATGGACCAGGGTTTTCACTTATTTCTCAACACGGTTTTTGGATTCGCAACATAATTACAAATATTTGGTCAGTCAATGGATGCAAAAAAATCCTCATATTATTTATAGGTTACTGTGACATATATTTAAAAGGTCACTGTTCTTTTTCTCATATATTCAACATTATATATGCATCATACTAAAGACAATGGTTCAGTCAGACATTGCAAATGACGTCAAACTATTTGTAGGTCATTGTGACTTGTATTTCTGGATCCATTTAATAAATGTTAATTTTGAACTAACATTTAATTGAATCTTCCTCGGACGGAATAGTAAGTCACTTCAGCGCTGCGTCTCGTTTGGTACTACATGTAGGTCCCTGTGACCTTAATTTCATGGTTCACTGATTTTGTCGAATGTTTTAAACATCTGTACCTGTGTAGCATTCATAAATACGTAATATTTCATACGTGTTTATAAATATTTGATATGATGAAGCTTTCATTATATGTATAAGTAGTGTATAATGCTTAAGAAAAGAAGAAGGTTGATGTCCTTTCCACGCACTTGCCAATGCACAAGCGTGCAAAGCATTTCGGCAAGAATACATTTGCTTAACAATATTGGTCGGGTAGAATCGACTTCCTGTTCATTTGTTTCATTTTTTTCACAAAACCAAACGCTTTACATGCTCATTATTGTGTTAATAAACACTTGTAAAATCTACTTTTCTGAGGCTTCGTAAAAATTCAAATAAAATTTCTACTTACTCCATGTTTTTAGCGAAAATATCTCTTTTAGACTGTGGATAAGAACCAAAAGTATTATATTTGTCAGTTTGGAGGGCTGATATGTCAGCGGAATTGCTGATTATATCGAAAAACCGCAGGTAGTTAGTGCACCCCGTTCAGTACCCTATATGCAATAAACCGGAAGTCACGTGATTATTTATGAAACCGCAAACTTAAAAATGTGCTTATATAAACTGCCAAATACCAAGCTTTTATAAACATAAATTTTATCAAGATCGGTCGTGGGCACAAAAACGGCCAAAGTGTAACCCGTCCTTTGTTCGCCACCCCTACAAACATGCAACGATATCGTTAGATATTTTAATCAAGAACTTATATTTTGTTAAGTGCTCTCTGTTCTTATTTTCTGTAACGGTCTTGGTATTATGGTTATTCAGCATCTCACTCAAATGTGGTGATATTGCTGAAAATCCAGGGCCATCATCGAGCTCAGTTTCTAGTTCAATATCTGGCATTTTTAATTGTTTCCCTCCTGCCATATTATAATCATTTGAGTATATGTCACTTAAACATACAAAGTATTGTTCTTAAGCTCGATATTCTACAGTTCGAAAAGCAACAGTCTGACATATATATCTTCACAGAAACATGGTTTACTGATACTATAAATAGCGATGAACTAAAAGTCATAAATTTTCAAAAGCCATTTCGATGTGACAGAGATACTCGTTCCGGAGGGGTGGCTATATATGTCAAAGAACAAATTGTCTGCTTTAGACGCACCGACTGAGAAGTCAAAAACCTAGAATGTACTTGGCTTCAGGTAAAAACTCGAGGTCGAAATATCTTAATATGCGGAATGTACAGACCACATTATGCTTCAGTATCTTATTGGAATCTAATACATGAATATTTTGATCGAGCTAAAACACAAGCATAAAAGACATCTTTCTACTAGGCGATCTCAATAACGATATCTGAACACTGTTAGATCTAAACAATTGACAGATTTCTTAGTAACTTTTAACCTTCAACAACGTATACCGGAACCAACTCATTATACTGAATCTTCCTCATCTTTAATAGATATTATTGTTGCTAACTCGACACAGAATGTATTAGCTTGTGAAGCGTGTGACCCGTTTATTCCTGACCTTGTTAGATACCACATACCAATTGCTGTCCTTTTGAAATTCTTAAAGCCGAAACAAAGCTCATTTAAACTTAAAATTTGGAAATATGCAGATGGTAACTATGACCTATACAGACAAATACCCATTGCTGTCCTTTTGAAATTCTTAAAGCCAAAACAAAGCTCATTTAAACGTAAAATTTGGAAATATGCAGAAGGTAACTATGACCTATACAGACAATTACTAGCAGAATCAGACTGGGAGCAAATACTGACTGGCCAACCGGAATATGTAACAGAACAAATAACTACTACAATTCTTAAGGCTGCAACAGTTTCCATCCCTAATGAGTATGTAACTATACGGCCCGCCGACCCCCCATAGATGCACAACGAAATACGTAAGCTAATTCGACAGAGGAAACGACTTCATAAAAAAGCAAAGCGTATTGATACTGTTCAAATTTGGCGCAAATTTCGAAAATTAAGAAATAAAATTGTTAAAGAAATAAGAACCTCAACACTCAACTATGAAAACCGAATAGCCAGTTTACTTAAAACCAATATACAGAATATTAGAACCTGGTGGAAATGATCTAAACAAGTGCTAAATCTAGATAAAAAGGAGGACACAATCCCAAGTCTGTACTATAATAACACCACATTCGAAAATGATGAAGATAAGGCTGAGATTATTTTATTTCTCAAACTCAGTTGGACGATTCTGCAGTTACTCTGCCCGACTTAGTACTTCCTCCTTACCAGTTAATAGACTCAATCACTATTAGCCCTCAAGACGTTCTTGATATTTTGAATTCCCTTGATACCACAAAAGCATCAGGGCCAGATCTAATCAATCCACGATTATTAAAGGAAGCTGCCCATGGATTATATATTCCTTTAAGTATATTCTTCTCTCGGCTCATTATCCTTGGCAAATTTCCTCAAGCCTGGAAAAACGGGAACTTGACACCTAACCATAAAAAGATGCGCGCAACTTACCAAATAACTATAGACCGATATACTTGCTTAGAGTTCTTTGTAAAAAAAATGGAAAGTGCCGTCCATAAACAGGTTTATATTTATTGTATTTCAAATAACGTATTCACTCTCCATCAGTCTGGCTTTATAAAAGGTGACTCAACAACTTATCAACTTTTACATCTGTATAATTCCTTTTGTGAGGCTGTGGGTTCCGGAAAAGAAGAACGAGTCATCTTTTTTGACATAAGCAAAGCTTTTGATCGCGTATGGCATAGAGGGCTTATACATAAATTGCAGGGGACTGGTCTTTCGGGAGAAATTTTAAACTGGTTTTTCGACTTTCTAACAAGTAGACAACAAAGGGTAGTACTAAATGGCAAAGCATTAGCTTATAAGACTGTATCAGCCAGGGTTCCTCAGGGGTCAATACTAGGCCCATTACTATTTTAGTATACATAAATGACATTGTTAATGAGATTAATTGTAATGTAAAACTCTTTGCCGACGATACATGCCTATATATCATTGTCGAAAACCCGATAGTCTCAGCTAATATACTAAATGAAAATCTTTCCAAAGTTCATTCGTGGGCCAACCCATGGTTAGAAGATTTTAATCCAACAAAAACGGAATCGATGATGATCTCAAGGAAAAGAAACAAACTATTCCATCCAGAACTTATCATGAACAACACGCAAATAGCTGAAGTTAATACTCATCGTCTTCTCCAGCGACTGTGGCTGGCATACCCACATCTTCACGATTACAGGAAAAGGTTGGCAACGCATTAACACATGGAGGTCATTTAAATTTCGGCTCGACAGGAAATCTTTAGAAAGAATGTATATATCTTACATACGACCTGTCCTTGAGTACATGGCATCGTATGGGACAACTGTAATAATGATGACAAGAAAGCTGTTGAAAAAATTCAAAATGAAGCATTACGAATTATAACCGGTGCAACGAAATTATGCAGTATTGCAAAACTATATCACGAAACAGGATTTCATACATTAGAAGATCGAAGAAATAAACAAAAACTGATAACCTTTTAAAAAATTCAAACAATCTTTTCCCTTTATATCTTAGTCGTCTGGTGCCTCTTCAAGTTCGAGAAACTCAGACTACTTACTTCGTAATTTGTCTAATAATTCGACAGTTCATGCAAATTCAAACCTATACTATAAATCATTTCTTCCGTCTGTAATAAGACTTTGGAATAACCTGCCACTACTGGTGAGAAAAAACCTTCAAGAAAAACCTTAAGGGCCAAGAAAGAAAACCACCTGTTTCTTTGTATATGGCAATAGGGCAGCCCAAATATACCACACGAGATTACGACTCGAGTGTAGCTCTCTTAATTTTCATTTATTTAAGAAAAACCTTACTGACAGCCCCAGGTGTTCATGTGGCCAAACTGAGACAGTTAAACATTATTTATTTGATTGTATAAATTATACCCAACTACGTCACCAGGTCTTGTCCGATTTTCCCCATCTTCCCGTAAACGTCTTGATAAGTGGCAATTCAGATTTGCCTAATGGGGAAAACGAAACCGTTTTTGACTCTGTCCAAAAGTTCATCACCTTAACGGGACGTTTCACCCGTGTTCCCACATGAAACACCTGCTGTCGTCGTTCAGGATCAGGTGCACAAGTCTGTTGCACGACCGCGAAGTGAAAGTGGAATTTTCGCATGTGATTTTGTTCTGCGAGACTTGCCGATCGGGAGGAAAACTAATTCTAAAATGGAAACGATTTGTTTGTGTCAGAGCGCTGTATTTTTTCCTTAAAGATCAAGGTCCGGACATAGCGATTGGTTCTGTTTTCTATATCTATTTTACCAGCTATTTCAAATTCTCTCTCTCTCTCTCTCTCTCTCTCTCTCTCTCTCTCTCTCTCAGATATATTCAAGGGTTGATCCAGAAGTAATGTCACTGTGTCCATTACGCGCTTATTCATCGTAGCATTATTATAAAAATTATATCAAGTTACACTGTAATTCAATTCCAATTAACAGATAAAATATAAAGTTGGAATCTTTTTTCCGTTCTAGTTATATAGACGTTCAAAGTACGCCACCGACGCAATCGCGCCGCACGTTAAAATAACGTTGCTTACATGAACATAATTTTAAAAAGAAATTACAAATCAAAATCAAACTAACGCGCCAAATCAGATGAAAATTTGATATGATGACGAAATATATTTCTACTGCCCACTGTTGAAACTTTGATAGCGTCATTGCAGTTTGACGTTCGCTAGTTAGTGCCAATGTTTGTTACTGCCGAGTGAAAAAATGTGGATTTCTGACAAAAGCGTCAGCGCATATTTATGCGGTTTTGCCACAAATTAAGAATATCAACATAAGAGACTCAAGAGCGTTTTAACTAAACATGCGGTGATATAACAGTGATTATAAAGTTTGTTTAAGGTGCAATCAGAGCTGTAGTGATGCAAATGATTCGCTAGAGGGTCGTCTGACAACCGGGCGGTCTTTATGTACAGTGTCAGACAATAACGTCACTCTAGTTAAGACCCCATATATGAATGTCGATGTTCTGCAATTCGAATACTGTGTAAATTCTTGAACCTGAGCTGCGGGGCTGCTCAAATGATAATGCAAGTTGAGATAAACATGAGTGAATAGACATTAGTACTATGCTAAAACAGCGAAGATGCTACTTTGGGCATGACACAATATCGAAACTTCGTCTGGAACGTCGACAACGTCGTTGACGTGCGGCGCGTGTCGTTTACATGCCTTCCGTCTAGCTCTATATCTCGATAACTGAGCACTATATTTTTATGACATTTTCAGACCATAATACAAATAGATTAAGGTAATTGGATACGAATTTATTTTGCTTTCCCTTAATTCTACACGATTTTATAGCTGCAGTGACATTACTTCTGGATCAACCCTCGTATAATATAGCTTACTCACAGTATTGTAAATGTTTACTGGATTTTCTTTTTATGTCTCCCTTCTTCATTTAAGGTATTTTGTTTACCACAAATTCTTCTCATACATATTAAAAGAAATTAAACACGAACTCGTTTATTCAAAGTAATTTCTGAACTCAATTTTTGTATGTATTATTTGTCATAAGGATAAGATCTCTATAAGCACTATGCTTGTTTTCTAATCCTATATTGTATCTATGTGTTTATGTATATATACGAGGGGTGTTCGAAAAGATTTGCAAATGGCGTAATAACTTGATAACGACTATAAAGACAGAATTACTGATAGCAAAAACACATCAAGCTATGTTATGCCTACAAAAGTTTGCAAACACGCCTATATTTTCTTAAAAGGACAAGTTTTAATCTTCTTTGAAAGAGGTATACCCTACAGGCACTGCAGAATTCTACTTTAGTGGGCCGTAATTCATATATGAACAGTCTTTTATTTTTTTTTTATTTTTGCTGCTTTAAGACAATGTCCAGACAATATTGTCCTGTAAATATGGCGGAAATTATATTCAAACTAGGTTCAGTACTGTCCCGTAAATATGTACTATCCGTGTTTCATGTTATAGCAAATTCTCCCTTTCTACAAAAGTGATTATGATTTTGTTATGAAAGTAAGTCTGTTAGTAATAGAAATCTTGTCAGCAAGAGCATTTGCATGGATCAGCTAAAATCTGTCAATAAATTCAAATTAATGCAAAATATGAAACTGCTACAATCTTTCAAAAATGACGTTGACGTCAATTTTAATAGCGTCATAAGAACTGCGCATTGTGTTGCAAGGAATGACTCGATAACAGTGCCACTCTTCTAACTTTTGTATGGATAATGTGGGCAACGATGGACATGCAGTTGACAAAGATATATTTTGTATTTATAACGATATTCGAATTAAGGGCCTAACACTGAAAAGATTTTACATGTAAAATTGACTCAGTGGTATGACTGGGGTCTAATAAAATGCAATATAAGTCAGTAAGAAAAAGTGCCTTTGTAATTTGTTTGGTATCATTGTAAAGACCAAATGTAGTGCTTTCAGTATATGCATAGCATTTGTACCCAGCATGCCCTTACACAAAGTTACGAGGCCATTTGCAAAACTTTTCGAACGCCCCTCGTATATATATATAGCCTATGCTATGTTTACATAATTTGAATAAAATACTGTTTAAACCAATATTTTCGTATTCTTACAAGTTCATCTGCATTTCTCGCACTTTCTTCTGCTTATGGTCATCTAGAAATCTGTTGTCGAATGCTTAAAATAATATTTACTGTTAATAATATTAATTGGGCTTCTGGTAACAGGGGTCTGAGGGCGTAGCCACCAGAAGCCACAGTAGTTTTGCTGAATAAATTGCACCTGGAGAGCTGAAATCAAACACACAGACATTAAATTTAACCACTGATAACAAAATTAATTGACAAAATCATCTACCCGACATGATTTTATAGACACTTTCATACCGTTGTCCTAGCAAATCAGTGAAATCATCTTTTTTTTTTTTTTTTTTTTTTTTGAATATGAAGCTGTTCAAGTTTTGTGTGTCGTTTCCATAAATGTCTTTAAGTTTTGAGTTTGAAGGAAAAGAGTCAGAAATTTTAGGAGTAATGGAGGGGTCTGGGGGCAAAGCCCCTCAGAAGCTGAGACATTTTTAAAAATGAAGACTGATGGAAGAATTTTGACACCCCCAATATGCTCATAAAATATATGACCCCTCCTGCTCCGAGGCTTATTGATTTCCGATCCCTCCCAGCAGTACAGCTCCAAAAGATTTCTGATCCCCCTTAAATGTACCCCACCCCCCACCTGATAATCCATGACTCGTCCCTTACATGTTGTATGCACAGTTGTTGTTCACTTACCATTCCACATTTGTTGTATAAAATATAGTTCGGTTTCTCTTCTATATTAACTCATTTGGTGTTCTAGATGGAATATAAACGTATCCATACCAATTTTAGTGCGACAGACGCGGTTTCTGTATTTAAATTCTTCAGTGTCGCTAAACCCCAAAAGTTTGAAAGAAAGGTCTCGGCCGGCAACGAGCATCCTTCTCCGAGCCACACTTATTGTTGCACTCTGCGGGACACAGTAGCTGCAGACATCAGGTAAGAGACGCCTACGTATTAACCCGCGAGCGCTGGAGTCCCCCATCGAGCCACCTCAGCCACTGTGTCTCGAGTAAAGCGACAGAAAGGGGCATGATTTTACTTTAATTGGCAAAATATGGAGATCAAGGTCCTTCTTTTGAGGTCAAACGATTTTTTAACTTTTCATTCTTTGAAACGAAACAATTGTTCACTTGAATTAAACAATCGTATTTTATTTTCCGTGTGTATTGTAATGATTTTTTTAACAAAAACTAAAACAATTAGAGAACCGCTTTTCTACTTATTTGTATTGAATGCCGCAATGTCATTTTCATGTGTGTGGCATCAGGTCACACCTTCAGCATCGCTCTGCCGCACAAGTAAAGGCTAGCAAATGGAAATAATCAAGCTCTTTAGATACTTCGCTGTTGTTTCTCGTATGCTCATATTCCATGGAGAAATTGCTGTAACATACCTACAGAAACTAGAGTCAAAACAAGAAGCGATGCATGCATGCACGAGTAGCGGGGGGGGGGGGGGTCTAGTGAACTATAAAGAAATACAAAATAATCCTTCAGCTTCGAAGTATCTTGAGCAGCTCGAGAACGGAGCCACAGCTTGGATTGATGGTTATGCAGAGTTCTCTCCGTTTTAAAATTGGGAGGGATGTTATTCTATAATAAACATGAGCACGGTATACACATTTGAAATGGAAGCTAGAAGTTTATTTTTGTGTTCAAAAGAGTGCTTGCGACATGATGCTAATACATGGTATTTCGGAGTAAAGGATACGACCTGTTACTGTATCGATTCTCAATCTGATGTTTTATTAGATATTGACGTGATAGAACCTGTTTTGTGTAATATTTCTTGTTCCAACAATGGTATTGATTCTTGTGGTGGAGACTTGCATATGGACTTATACGGGACACAGTTAGTGGGTAAAATGAACTGGGGACAAAAAGAGCCCATCAATCGGCAATGTGTTTATTATTAACAAAAAACAACCATCGAACCATCAACCATTGCTGCAACAGCAGCATACGTACAGAACCATCGAAACATACACAGCCTCTTGTCACAAGCTGTACATTGATGGGTATGTGTGCAGGGAAGTGGAGGGTTCTATTCTTTCAACTGTTGACTGTACCAAAACTTACGAGCGTCCTCAACTTTTTTGTTTTAAAGCAAAACCTTCGACAAGGCAGAAAGCATATAAAGATTGCTTAGGGATAAAGAGGGGACTCAGCTTTTACAGCAGTTTT
This sequence comes from Ctena decussata, assembly GCA_963989385.1. Lineage (NCBI taxonomy): Eukaryota > Metazoa > Mollusca > Bivalvia > Lucinida > Lucinidae > Ctena > Ctena decussata. The sequence continues at coordinate 99,092,196 of OZ022501.1, forward strand.
ACAAAAACTGCAGGTTCAATCAATCATAAGTATTGGACAAGCTATTTCCGGAGCTTCAGACTCTTTGACAATGGAACTAAATGTGACAACACAGTTTGCATAGCAGCTACCAAAGTTAACGACATTATTTATTTTGAGCCAGATGATTGTTCTGTGGAGAAATATTTTCTGTGTCAGTATAACGATCTAAAAGTCTTAACATCTGGGGCCGTATTCATAAAACAACTTAAGTGGTTGCTATGCTGTTGCTAAGGCTAAATTTCTTTGAAGGAGATTCCCTACAACTATGAAATTTGCTCTGGAGGAACAGTCTTACAAAGACTATTCCTCCAGACCAAATTTCATAGTTTTAGGGAATCTCCTTTATAGATATTTAGCCTTAGCAACAGCATAGCAACGACTTAAGTGGCTTTATGAATACGGCCCCAGTTTCACAGGATTCACGCATTCAAACGGATTCAAGTATGGGATATGTATCCCTTGCAGTTTCTGTAGTCGCGATGGCCGTTACAACTTTGGTTATCATTCTGCTGTACAAGTTAAAGAAATGGATAACTCTCGCTGTTTTACCTCGCATAACTTCACGTCATCGTGCGGATAGTGTTGTCCAAAATCCGATACAGCGGAATGACAAGAACAACTCACTGGTGAGTAGTTCTTGTCATTACGCAGCACCGGACTGTGAAACTCGTTCACTGGGTACCCAGCGCTAACAGCCTACAGAACAATCTGGTTCTCAGCTTCCCCTTGCAGAATCCTCGTTTGTGGAAGAAAGTCTTTATACTGTTAAACTGCATCATGTTTATGAAGGACTGTCGGATGACAGACAGCAAGCTACCTATGAAGTTATTTCACAGTCAAAAAACAGGAAACAGTAGAGCACATAAAACACATTATAAACCTCTTTAACATTATCTGACAAAATTTCAGGTCAGACATCAAATTTCATAATACTTTTTCTTTATCAGTATTTGTTTGCAGCTTTATATTGGGTATGCGCTGTAGATAAGGGCGTTGCCATAGCTGCATTAGCATTGCAACTAGGATAATGAGACAGTAACTTTTAGGTGTGCTGATGTACCCCATGTTTTCCGCCATATTAGGAGTTGATCCCTGATCAAAAGGGAGAAAAATAAAATGGCAGAATTGCTTCTTCCGGAAGTGTACATTTTCCTTTTAAAGGGAATGTTATAGCAGCAGGCCTGAACCTGTGGAGCGCAGTGGTGCAGTGATGCTATGCCTAACTCATAGTTGAAGGATCCCAAGTTCCTAGCGTTGTTGACATTTGGCAAAGCCATATAGCCACAGCACAGCTTGTATAAATGTATATAGGGAAATGATCATCCTAAAAATATCTTCTAATTCCAATACTACAGAGGAAGCAACTCTGCCATTTCTATTTTGCATTCCATCTCAGTGGTGTCAACTATTAAAAGAAAACATCTGTTCGCCTAGTAATACATCTATTTGTTTTCCTTTAAGAATGCGCTAGACTATAAACCGAGGGGTAGAAGTTTTGATCTCCCGGTCCTCCGGTTTTTTTGGATGAGTCTCTAAACCAGTGTCTTTTTATGACATGTGTTGGTCGGACGTTAAAGCGTTTTCTTTATGAGTACTCTTATCATGTTTCGTTAAAAACAAAAAGTTTAGTGAATCAAAAACTTCACTCACTCAATTAAGACGAAAAAATGGAAAGGTTTCATTGTAAAAGGGACCAAACACTAAGTCATAAGACTTGTTCCCCGTTGTTAAAATGGTGGAAAAACCTGGGATGTTTGCACTGACCATAATAAGTTGGAATTAAAGCTGCACAGACTTTGTGTTCGTTGTTAATTAAACAGATGCGATGCTAAATAAAGCTTTATCAATATCATTTTTGTTATAATTGATGCTATGAAAGTTCTCTATAAGTGTAGGTTAGTAAAAACATAGAGTTTATTCTCTTGAAAATCGTACCGTTAAATTTTAAAGAATGGAACATCTCAAATAACTACCATAATTGCTTTAAAATGGAACAGTTTGGTTGTGCAATGCAGTAATGCGCCTAACAGATGTACAAAGAAAGCCAAACAGTGAAAGCTCTAATCAGACTGCAGTCCATTCTAGGTCTACATTGTTTGCTCCACGCTACCTGTCAAAGTGCGTTGAACTTTTATGGTAATTGATAATGAGGCGGTATCTCTTAGACTGTCTATCATGACTTTTGCTTGGTGACCGGATATTCATCTCCGAGGAAATACTGGCATGTAAATATTTTGATTATGTAGCAATAAAAATCATACGACATCAAAATAGACAAAAAAACTATATTCGCGTTTTTCTCGGGAAAAAATGGCTGGCCTTTCACTTCATGGGAGCCGGTTGGCTGGTTGTTTCGCACTTAACTTTTTTTTGAACTGAGGTATGTCAGTCTGTATCAAAACGTTTCCAAAGAGAGGCAGAAGGAAGATCGTGAATAAATAAAGTCAAGCAACCCAAACCTGCATCAACTGTCCTTTCCGTATAGGCGCCAGACCTAAAGTTTTACGGCTGAAAAGCAGTGGGGTGTTAGAGGTCTGCTGTTTCTTGGGTACAGAATATGAAAGATGTGAACAATGAAGCTCAATGTTTCATTTGTCAGTGAGCGCTTGCGTCCATGAATGTGAAAATAGATATGTGAGAGGTATAAAACTGTTCATTGTGATGGGAAGTAAATTGACAGTTCTTGTCCGACGGATCTAAATCTGTGGGATGTTTTAGAAGAAAAATACCAAATTCGCATCTAAATAACACAATACCGATTTTATTTGCGGTGTTTTTGGAAAGATACACGTCCTATTACCAAATAAATACGTTGCAAATTGTAGGCTAAGATATTGTTCATTAAGTATTCTCTTGCGTTGTATAAAATATAGTTCGGTTTCTGTTCTTTTCCTATTTGGTGTTCAAGATGGGATGTGTTTACATTAGTTGGGTTAATAGATGTAGATGGTGATACTATTATTGGGTAGCTGAATGACCATGTGTTTAGGAAAGAGCTGCCCGTTCTGTTTACTGTGCGTGTCTTTCGTAAACTTGTGTCAATTTCTGTCTGTATGTGCTTCTTTCTCTATTGGTTTTAAGAGCGGAATGTGGGATTTTATTGTATTAATTCCTGATCATTGCCTATCTTTTTACTTTTAATATGGAGCAAAAAGTCTATTTTATCATTTCCTCCTTTGAAATAAAACAATATGCCTTTAGTTAATCGAGTTTGAACAATCGAATTTTATTTTTCCGGGTGTAAAGACAAGATTTATTTTCAAAATGTAAAACAATTAGAGGGCCACTTTTCAACTTATATGTGTGTCTCTATTAGACTGTTTCCTTGTCAGTTTCTAGCGTGTGGAATTAAGATCACAACACCTTTAGCATCGCTCTGTCGCACAAGCAAATATTTACAAGGGAAATAATGAAGCTAAGTCGATACTTCACTGTTGTTTTTCATATATGTATTTTCCATGGAGGAGCTGCTGCATTAAACGAGCAGAACAACGTGTCACAACTAGAGGCGGTAAAGGAATGCTCTAGGAGAGGGGGTAGTCTAGTCAACTATAAAGAAATACAAGATAACTTTTCTGTCCAAAAGTATCTTGATCAGCTCGAGAACGGTGCTACAGCATGGATTGATGGATATGCAGAGTATTCTCCGATTTTACATTGGCGGGGATGTTATTCTATAAGAGACATGAGCAATATATACACATTTAAAATGGATGACAGAAGCTTGTTTTCGTGTTCAAAAGAGTGCTTGCGTCATGATGCCAGTGTATCTTATGTCGGAGTAAAAGATACAACCTGTTACTGTATCCCATTTAAATATTTCTATGACTTATTGCCAGATATTGACATGGTTAATCCTTCTTTATGCAACATTTCTTGTTCCAACAATGGTGTTGGTTCTTGTGGAGGAGATTTTCATATTGACATATACAAGAAAGGGCCAGAGTTTCACAGCTTCGACATGTATGGGACAGGGGCAGTGATTTACTCAGCAGTGCAACGGCAGTGTGTCTATTTTAGAGGGTACACGCCTAACTTAGAAGTATATACAGCATCTTGCCACAGGCTTTTCATTGATGGGTTTGTGTGCGAAGAAGTGGAGAGTTCTACTCTTGCAACTGCTACATGTACCAACACATCCACCTACCAGAACACTAAATATTGTTTCAAAGTAGAACCTTCGACTTGGCAGGACGCATTTAACCATTGCCTAGAGATTAACGGGCGACTCTCTTTTGACGGAGTTGTTACAGTTACAAAAACTGCAGGTTTTATTAATCATACGTTTTGGTCTGGTGTTTTCAGGAGTTTCGGGCTTTCTGACAAACATACTAGCAACTCAGTTTGTATAGCAGCTACAAAAATTAATAACATTATTTATTTTGAGCCAGAAGATTGCTCCGTGGAGAAACATTTTCTGTGCAAGTTTAACAAAACAACTGTCTCAACTTCTTCTGTTAAAGATCAACAGGCAAGACAAAGCCCGGGAATAACTAAATTCAGGCAGGATTTGAGCTTTAAAACGGGCTCAACTATTGGGTATATATCCTTGGCAATTTCCGTTGTTGCTCTGGTCATTGCAGTTATCGTTATCATCCTGCTTTACAAATTCAAAAAATTGGTAACTGGGGCTGTTTTACCTAACATCAATTCTGGTCAGCGTGCGGATAGTGTTAACCAAAATCCGATACAGTGTAATGACGAGAACTACTCACTAGTGAATAGTTCTCGTCATTACGCAGTGCCGGACTGTGTAAATTGTCCACGCAATAATTCCGGTCAGCGTGCGGATAGTGTTAACCAAAATCCAAAATCCGAGAACTCGCGTCATTACGCAGTACCGGATTGTGAAAACCGTTCATCGGATACCCATCGCAAACACTCTACAGAAAAATCTGGTTCTCAGCCTCTACTTGCAGAAACGTCGTTTGTGGCAGAAGGTCTTCAGACTGCTGAACTGCATCATGTTTATGAAGGACTGTTGGATGACAGACAGCATGATTTCTATGAAGTTATTCCTCAGGCAAACGACAGCAAACAATAGAGCAAATAAAACACGGAATTAGACACCTTTTTGACGAAATTTCGGGTCTGACATCCAAATTTCATAATACAATTTCTTTATCATTTTTGTCTGCAACTGTATACTCTGTATTCGTTGCAGATAAGGGCGTGCCGTAGCTACCTTTGCACTGCAACTAGCAAAATCAAACAGTAACTTTAGGGCATACGGGTGCACCCCATGTTTTCCGCCATTTTTAAAAACAGAAACTACTTTTGTGACTTCATGTTTACCTGTCTTAAAAACGTTGCCTTTCCAAATTGGAAAGCTACTCTTAAAGGAAAGAATTTGAATGCACTTGTTTTCCTTTGGGAGTTGATTCCTGTTAAAAAGGGAGGAACAAAAATAAAAAAAAATTGCTTCTCCCGGAAGTGTACCTTGTCCTTTCAAAGGGGGAGTTATAACAGCAGGCCTCAAGCTGTGGAGCGCAGTGGTGCAGTGGCGGTGTACCCAACTCATGACTGAAGGGTCCAAAGCTCTAATTTCTCCAGACCTTAGCGTTTTGACTTTTAGCAAAGCCACATACCACATCTCAGCTTGTATATATGTACATGTATATAGTCTTTGGGTAAATTATCATATTACAGAGGAAGCAACTCTGTCATTTTCATTTTGCCTCCCGTCTCAGTTGGATCAACTCTCTTCAAAGAAAACATCTGTTCTCGGGGTAAAAAAATATATTTTCTTTAAAAGTGCGCGGGGTAGTAGCTTTGATCCCCTGGTCCTCAGTGTTTGTTTGGCTAAGACTCTAAATCAATGTCTCCTTGTGACGTATGTGTCGGTGGGACATAAAACCTCGCTACTTTAAGAAGAAAAGTAAAAAGTATGCAAAGACCAGGAGCTGAAACAATCAAAATCCAAATCCAGCCCTCAAACTGGAAAGGTTCAGATGTCAAGAGAAGCAAACACTAGGTCATAAACCTTGTTCCCCGTTGTTAAAATGGCGGAAAAACTGGTGTACACATTGACCTTAATAACTGGCAATTAATGCTGCACAGACTTTATGCTCGTTGTTGATTAAACAGAAGCTATTGTAAATAAAGCTTAATTATCATTTTCAACTGGTGACCTTCTTTTGCTTCAGATTTCCAGTGGGGTCGTTTGGCAGGACAGGGATCTCCACCTGTCAGACGGCCCGTTGTATCTGTTGAGTCCTCGTCTTTGCTTCTTCATGGTGTTGAAATTTGATTTATGTGTTTACCGTGATGATTCATTGACGAGTTAGAGGGTTATCATGCGAACCGAACAACCAACTAAATATTTTGTACCACTTCAGAAACTGAGGGTGAGGTTGGGCCTGTAAAATCGATTTAAGCCCCCCAGTAATTCATTACTGACCGTTCCAAGGCGGTAGTTCTGTTGTGGTTCTCTGTTGCCTGTTTTTGGTGTCAGAGTTTCTGTGATGTTTTACCTTATGTATGTTCTTATTATTTTTGGTTCGGTTTGGGTTGCTGAGTGGCCACCTTTTGGAAACAAGCTGCTCACTCGGTCGGCCATATGTTCTCTGTATCTTGATTATTTGTAATCTTAGTTGTTTCCAACTATGGTTTGAGGGCTGGATTTGGATTTTGATTGTTTCAGTTCCTGGTCTTTGCATACTTTTTACTTTCATTATTAGCATTATCATTAGTATTTATACTTTCGAGATGCTATGAAGTTCTCTATCAGTTTAGCTAAGTAAAGACGTAGAGTGTATACCCTTGAAGATCGTACTATTAAAGCTCTGAAAATTGGGACACCTCAAACAATTGAGCCGCGACACGAGAAAACCAATAATGTGGTTGTGCGCCCAGCGCAGACTTAGATCAGCCTGGGCATCCGCCCAGTCTGACCAGTCTTCGCTGTCCGCATGAAGGTAGCTTAGAGTCTAAGCTACCCTTTAAGTGCCTAGCGAAGAGTCTGATCAGACTGGGCGGATGCCACATTGTTGGTTTTCTCGTGTCGCGGCTCAGTTATAGTTATTGCCCTAAAAATGGAACTGTTTGGTTTTACAATAAAATGCGTCCAACAGATGTACACAGACGGTCAAACAGTGAGAACTCTGATCAGACTGCAGTCTTTTCTAGGTCTGCACTGTTTGCTCAACCCTACCTGTCCACTTTGATGTCGTATGATTATCATTGCTTTATCATCAAAAATATTTTCAAGCCAGTATTTCACGTTTCTTTGAACTTAGGATTGTCAGATTAAACCTTCCCTCGATATTTCTAAAGCTGGTTTGCCGATATCAAAAAGGGTTGACTCATTTAGGAGCAGTCCATCTTAGCTCCAATTTGTCCATATTAATACGATAACTCTTGTCTGTTGCCTAAAAGAATTTTACGAATGTATTTGAGCCGCGACACGAGAAAACCAACAATGTGGTTGTGCAGACTCAGATAAGCCTTGGTACCCGCTCAGTTTGATCAGACTCTTTTTTAAGTGCTCAAAGGGTAGCTAAGGGTCTAAGCTACCTCCATGCGGACAGTGAAGACTCTGATCAGACTGGGCGAATGCATCTGAGTCTGTGCTGGGCGCACAACCACATTGTTGGTTTTGTCATGTCGCGGCTCATTTGTACTTTATAGGCCATCAGATGAGGCTGGTAATAAACGGTGAACATCGTAAAAGAAAAGCTTTTGTATGGCGAACAGAGAAATTTCTTTCCCATCCGGAGGATAATAGCCACCTGAGATTTTTGTGTCCGATTTTCTCTTTTCACCATTTTTATTTATTTATTTAGTTATTGAAGATAACAAAAGAGGGCAGTGTGTAATGTATTCAACGAGTGAATCGCAACTTCTCTACAATACTGTCTTATATCAGTGGGGCTGAAAACAAAAGTTCCCCATGGGGGGGAGGTGGGTATTCTGTGTCACCAGAATTATTCCCCTCCATCCCCCCAGATAGGTGACACAATTTTTAAGACCCCCACCTAATCTACCCTTCACTCAGACAACACACACACACACCATATTACCTATTTTATGTCAGACTGACCTCAACAAAACCTGTATGAAACACAACGAAGCTTTTCTTTCTCGGACAGTGCTAGTTATATATACTGCTCACAAAAAGTAGGGGATATTATGACATAGGAACGAGTACAAAAATTAATAATAATAGCAGGGTTAGTTTATTGTTGTATATTGACAGAACACTATTCAAGTAACAATATTCAAGTTAAACAGAAACAGTCACAGCAAGTCATATGACCTAGAGTAGCACATAAAGGACTGAGGGGTCTACACCTCAATTTCGCATCGGCGAAAAAAATTCTTTTGGACCCTCCGAGTCTGTGAATAATAAAATTCTTCATACTTTCCCAAACTAAATACACCCACTTTGGTAGGCTTTATTGCGTTATTTAAGGTGCAGGGCCGTTACAAATGTCACCATATGTGAGACAATTCACCACACAATGGTATCTTTTACGCCTACCATTTTCTCCTGTGATTAAACCACATGAAAAAAGTATATGTATCTTGTTATCTGAGGCATTAGGCGTCTGTCTTAATAAACTTTGCATTAAAATTATAAGCCATTGCTGCGCTGAATTCGTGCGAAATTTGGGTGTCGGCCCCTTGTCTACTCCCAATTTACTCTAGGTCACGTGACAAGCTCAATCGTTTCAATATTCATATTTAGGGTCTCTATGAATATTTGTTTTATGAATTATAACAGTTTAATATTCATCTTATTATTTTCCTTACTTCTGCTGTCTTAAATGTCTTAATATCCCTTACTTATTTTGAGCAGTATATGTATTCATAGTTTTTTTTTGTATTTTTTTTTAAGGAATTAAAGCCTAGTTTCATGTGCAAACAATTGCGCGTCAGCGCGGACGGATATGACTCTTTACCTTACAACCCAATGTACTTAGTGAATTTTATAATATTTGTGCGAACAGGAATTTTGTAAGTACGAGGTGACTTCAAGTTTTCATGCGCTGATACGCCATTGAATTAAATACCTTTCATGTCATAAAGTCAAGGTCGAGTTGTTTCCCTTACACTGGCAAGTAAATGTCAGGGGCCTGATATATGTATGTTTAGTATAATAACGTTGAATCAATTTTGATTCAGCGTTATGACGTTGAATCAACGTTGATTCGATGCTGATTCAAGGTTGTATGTTTGCTGGGACCATTTTTTGCAGATGTTAAATCTGAAGTGTAGCATCGGACCTGAATTAGTCCTGAATTTTTTTTTCGGACCGGTCCTGGGTTGAAACACATTGACCATGAAAAGATTAGCCTGTGTGTATGATATGTAAGAGCGTCGGAAACTACCGCAAAGTTCTAAGAATGGGGACACATAGAATAACTACTGTAATTGTTCTAAAGGTGGAGCGCTTTGGTTTTACAGTGCAATGGTCATATGTATAATGGGTCTGGATTAAATGACAAACCGTGTAGACCCTGATCGGACTGCTCCTTAGTCTGGTCTGATTGAATGAGCTGTCCGATTTGGGTCCGCACTGATTGTTCAGCCATATTTTGTCCCAATACTTAGACTGTCTGCGGTATTCAGAAAAATACTACATATTAATAGCAACAATAACCTAGTTGAGTCTTTTCAACATACAATGCCTAAGCGGGTGCTATAACTGTTAATGTCTCTATGTATTTACCACTGTTACCTCTGTCTTTCTGAAACTATCCCTAACGCCATGTCCGGTCCCTCTTCAGCTTTATCTAAAAATGTCGCGTCAGCTTGTTGTCTCCGATGCCGCCGTATTTACTTTTCCTTATTCTTTTATATGGCTAAAATGATGGTGACGTCAGAAATGGCGGCATCGTGAGACATCAGAATACGAGGCAAACTTATTGCGCTCCTAAAAATGCTTATAGTAATATTCTTCTTTGAATGCTACATGGATATAGGAAATGATGGGTGTAACATACTGATTGCATGTACCCTAAAAACTTCGCTCGATGATGCTAGTAACCTGACCAAATTTGTTCGCCACCCCTACAAACATGCAACATTATCGTTAGATATTTTAATCAAGAACTTATATTTTGTTAAGTGCTCTCTGTTCTTATTTTCTGTAACGGTCTTGGTATTATGGTTATTCTGCATCTCACTCAAATGTGGTGATATTGCTGAAAATCCAGGGCCATCATCGAGCTCAGTTTCTAGTTCAATATCTAGCATTTCAAATGTTTCCCTTCTGCCATATGATAATCAAAAACTCGAGGTCGAAATATCTTAATATGCGGAATGTACAGACCACCTAATGCTTCAGTATCTTTTTGGAATCTAATGCATGAATATTTTGATCGAGCTAAAACACAAGCATAAAAGACATCTTTCTACTAGGCGATCTCAATAACGATATCTTGAACACTGTTAGATCTAAACAATTGACAGATTTCTTAGTAACTTTTAACCTTCAACAACTTATACCGGAACCGACTCATTATACTGAATCTTCCTCATCTTTAATAGATATTATTGTTGCTAACTCGACACAGAATGTATTAGCTTGTGAAGTGTGTGACCCGTTTATTCCTGACCTTGTTAGATACCACTTACCCATTGCTGTCCTTTTGAAATTCTTTAAGCCGAAACAAAGCTCATTTAAACGTAAAATTTGGAAATATGCAGAAGGTAACTATGACCTATACAGACAATTACTAGCAGAATCAGACTGGGAGCAAATACTGACTGGCCAACCGGAATATGTAACAGAACAAATAACTACTACAATTCTTAAGGCTGCAACAGATTCCATCCCTAATAAGTATGTAACTATACGGCCCGCCGACCCCCCATGGATGCACACCGAAATACGTAAGCTAATACGACAGAGGAAACGACTTCATAAAAAAGCAAAGCGTATTGATACTGTTCAAATTTGGCACAAATTTCGAAAATTAAGAAATAAAATTGTTAAAGAAATAAGAACCTCAAAACTCAACTATGAAAACCGAATAGCCAGTGTACTTAAAACCAATGCACAGAATATTAGAACCTGGTGGAAATGATCTAAACAAGTGCCAAAACTAGATAAAAAGGAGGACACAATCCCAAGTCTGTACTATAATAACACCACATTCGAAAGTGATGAAGATAAGGCTGAGATTATTTTATTTCTCAAGCTCAGTTGGACGATTCTGCAGTTACTCTGCCCGACTTAGTACTTCCTCCTTACCAGTTACTAGACTCAATCACTATTAGCCCTCAAGACGTTCTTGACAATCCCAAGTCTGTACTATAAGAACACCACATTCGAAAATGATGAAGATAAGGCTGAGATTATTTTATTTCTCAAGCTCAGTTGGACGATTCTGCAGTTACTCTGCCCGACTTAGTACTTCCTCCTAACCAGTTACTAGACTCAATCACTATTAGCCCTCAAGACGTTCTTGATATTTTGAAATCCCTTGATACCGAAAAAGCATCAGGGCCAGATCTAATCAATCCACGATTATTAAAGGAAGCTGCCCATGAATTATGTATTCATGTAAGTATATTTTTCTCTCGGCTCATTATCCTTGGCAAATTTACTCAAGCCTGGAAAAACGGGACATTGACACCTATCCATAAAAAAGATGCGCGCAACTTACCAAATACTATAGACCGATATCATTGCTTAGTGTTCTTGGTAAAACAATGGAACGTGCTGTCCATAAACAGGTTTATAACTATTGTATTTCAAATAACGTATTCACTCTCCATCAGTCTGGCTTTATAAAAGGAGACTCAACAACTTATCAACTTTTACATCTGTATAATTCCTTTTGTGAGGCTGTGGATTCCGGAAAAGAAGAACGAGTCATCTTTTTTGACATAAGCAAAGCTTTTGATCGCGTATGGCATAGAGGGCTTATACATAAATTGCAGGGGACTGGTCTTTCGGGAGAAATTTTAAACTGGTTTTTCGACTTTCTAACAAGTAGACAACAAAGGGTAGTACTAAATGGCAAAGCATCAGCTTATAAGACTGTATCAGCCAGGGTTCATCAGGGGTCAATACTAGGCCCATTACTATTTTTAGTATACATAAATGACATTGTTAATGAGATTAATTGTAATGTAAAACTCTTTGCCGACGATACATGCCTATATATCATTGTCGAAAACCCGATAGTCTCAGCTAATATACTAAATGAAAATCTTTCCAAAGTTCATTCGTGGGCCAACTCATGGTTAGTAGATTTCAATCCAACAAAAACGGAATCGATGATAATCTCAAGGAAAAGAAACAAACTATTCCATCCAGAACTTATCATGAACAACACGCAAATAGCTGAAGTTAATACTCATCGTCATTTAGGTCTTGTCTTCTCCAGCGACTGTGGCTGGCATACCCAAATCTTCACGATTTCACGATTACAGGAAAAGGTTGGCAACGCATTAACACATGGAGGTCATTTAAATTTCGGCACGACAGGAAGTCTTTAGAAAGAATGTATATATCTTACATACGACCTGTCCTTGAGTACATGGCATCGTATGGGACAACTGTAATAATGATGACAAGCAAGCTGTTGAAAAAAATTCAAATTGAAGCATTACGAATTATAACGGGTGCAACGAAATTATGCAGTATTGCAAAACTATATCACGAAACAGGATTTGATACATTAGAAGATCGAAGAAATAAACAAAAACTGATAACCTTTTACAAAAATTCAAACAATCTTTCCCCTTTATATCTTAGTCGTCTGGTGCCTCTTCAACCTATACTATAACTCATTTCTTCCGTCTGTAATAAGACTTTGGAATAACCTGCCACTACTGGTGAGAAACAGTACATCTCTGCCTGACTTCAAGAAAAACCTTAAGGGCCAAGAAAGAAAACCACCTGTTTCTTTGTATTATGGGAATAGGGCAGCCCAAATATATCACACGAGATTACGACTCGAGTGTAGCTCTCTTAATTTTCATTTATTTAAGAAAAACCTTACTGACAGCCCTAAGTGTTCATGCGGCCAAACTGAGACAGTTAAACATTATTTATTTGATTGTATAAATTATACCCAACTACGTCACCAGGTCTTGTCCGATTTTCTCCATCTTCCCGTAAACGTCTTGATAAGTGGCAATTCAGATTTGCCTAATGGGGAAAACGAAACCGTTTTTGACTCTGTCCAAAAGTTCATCACCTTAACGGGACGTTTCACCCGTGTTCCCACATGAAACACCTGCTGTCGTCGTTCAGGATCAGGTGCACCAGTCTGTTGCACGACCGCGAAGTGAAAGTGGAATTTTGCATGTAATTTTGTTCTACGAGACTTGCCGATTGGGAGGAAAACTAATTCTAAAATGGAAACGATTTGTTTGTGTCAGAGCGCTGTATGTTTTCCTTAAAGATCAAGGTCCGGACATAGCGATTGGTTCTGTTTTCTATATCTATTTTTCCAGCTATTTCAAATTCTCTCTCTCTCTCTCTCTCTCTCTCTCTCTCTCTCTTAGATATATATAATATAGCTTACTCACAATATTGTTAATGTTTACTGGATTTTCTTTTTATGTCTCCCTTCTTCATTTAAGGTATTTTGTTTACCACAAATTCTTCTCATACATATTAAAAGAAATTAAACACGAACAGGTTTATTCCAAGTAATTTCTGCACTCAGTTTTTGTATGTAATATTTGTCATAAGGATAAGATCTCTATAAGCACTATGCTTGTTTTCTAATCCTATATTGTATCTATGTGTTTATGTATATATATATAGCCTATGCTATGTTTACATAATTTGAATAAAATACTGTTTAAACCAATATTTTCGTATTCTTACAAGTTCATCTGCATTTCTCGCACTTTCTTCTGCTTATGGTCATCTAGAAATCTGTTGTCGAATGCTAAAAATAATATTTACTGTTAATAATATTAATTGGGCTTCTGGTAACAGGGGTCTGAGGGCGTAGCCACCAGAAGCCACAGTAGTTTTGCTGATAAAATTGCACCTGGAGAGCTGAAATCAAACACACAGACATTAAATTTAACTTCTGATAACAAAATTAATTGACAAAATCATCTACCCGACATGATTTTATGTTCAAGTTTTGTGTGTCATTTCCATAAATGTCTTTAAGTTTTGAGTTTGAAGGAAAAGAGTCAGAAATTTTAGGAGTAATGGAGGGGTCTGGGGGCAAAGCCCCTCAGAAGCTGAGACATTTTAAAAATGAAGACTGATGGAAGAATTTTGACACCCCCAATATGCCAAATAAAATATACGACCCCCCTCCCCCCCCCTGCTCCGAGGCTTATTGATTTCCGACCCCTCCCAGTACATCTTCAAAAGATTTCTGACCCCCCCCCCCTTAAATGTATCCCACCCTCCACCTGATAATATATGACTCGTCCCTTACATGTTGTATGCGCAGTTGTTGTTCACGTACCATTCCACATTTGTTGTATAAAATATAGTTCGGTTTCTCTTCTATATTAACTCATTTGGTGTTCTAGATGGAATATAAACGCATCCATACCAAGTTTAGTGCGACAGACGCGCGTTTCTGTATTTAAATTCTTCAGTGTCGCTAAACCCCAAAAGTTTGAAAAAAAAGAGATGATGGGCAGGTCTCGGCCGGCAACGAGCATCCTTCTCCGAGCCACACTAAGTCTTATTGTTGCACTCTGCGGGACACATTAGCTGCAGACATCAGGTAAGAGACGCCTACGTATTAACTCGCGAGCGCTGGCGTCCCCCATCGAGTTTCTCAGCCACTGTGTCTCGAGAAAAGCGACCGAAAAGGGCATGTTTTTACTTTAATTGGCATAATATGGAGATCAAGGTCCTTCTTTTGAGGTCAAACGATTTTTTAACTTTTCATTCTTTGAAACGAAACAATTGTTCACTTGAATTAAACAATCGTATTTTATTTTCCGTGTGTATTGTAATGATTTTTTTATCAAAAACTAAACCAATTAGAGAACCGCTTTTCTACTTATTTGTATTGAATGCCGCAATGTCAATTTCATGTGTGTGGCATCAGGTCGCACCTTCAGCATCGCTCTGCCGCACAAGTAAAGGCTAGCAAATGGAAATAATCAAGCTCTTTAGATACTTCGCTGTTGTTTCTCGTATGCTCATATTCCATGGAGAAATTGCTGTAACATACCTACAGATACTAGAAACTAGAGTCAAAACAAGAAGGGATGCATGCATGCACGAGTAGCGGGGGGTGGGGGGTGGGGGGGAGTCTAGTGAACTATAAACAAATACAAAATAATCCTTCAGCTTCGAAGTATCTTGAGCAGCTCGAGAACGGAGCCACAGCTTGGATATATGGTTAGGCAGAGTTATCGCCGTTTTTATATAGGGAGGGATGTTATTCTATAAAAAAAACATGAGCACGGTACACACATTTGAAATGGAAGCTAGAAGTTTGTTTTTGTGTTCAAAAGAGTGCTTGCGACATGATGCTAATACATGGTATGTCGGAGTAAAGGATACGACCTGTTACTGATTCTCAATCTGATGTTTTATTAGATATTGACGTGGTAGACCTTTTTTTGTGTAATATTTCTTGTTCCAACAATGGTATTGATTCTTTTGGAGGAGCCTTGCATATGGACTTATACGGGACACAGTTAGTGGGTAAAATGAACTGGAGACAAAAAGAGCCCATCAATCGGCAATGTGTTTAATATTAACAAAAAACAACCATCGAACCATCAACCATTGCTGCAACAGCAGCATACGTACAGAACCATCGAAACATACACAGCTTCTTGTCACAAGCTGTACATTGATGGGTTTGTGTGCACGGAAGTAAAGGGTTCTGTTCTTTCAACTGTTGACTGTACCAAAACGTACGAGCGTCCTCAACATTTTTGTTTTAAAGCAAAACCTTCGTCCAGGCAGGAAGCATATAAAGATTGCTTAGGGATAAAGGGGCGACTCAGCTTTTACAGCAGTTTTACAAAAACTGCAGGTTCAATCAATCATAAGTATTGGACAAGCTATTTCCGGAGCTTCAGACTCTTTGACAATGGAACTACATGTGACAACACAGTTTGTATAGCAGCTACCAAAGTTAACGACATTATTTATTTTGAGCCAGATGATTGTTCTGTGGAGAAATATTTTCTGTGTCAGTATAACGATCTAAAAGTCTTAACATCTGTTTCACAGGATTCACGCATTCAAACGGGTTCAAGTATAGGATATGTATCCCTTGCAGTTTCTGTAGTCGCGTTGGCCGTTGCAACTCTCGTTATCATTCTGCTTTACAAATTAAAAAAATGGATAACTCTCGCTGTTTTACCTCGCATAACTTCATGTCATCGTGCGGATAGTGTTGACCAAATTCCGATACAGCGTAATGACAAGAACAACTCACTGGTAAGTAGTTCTCGTCATTACGCAGCACCGGACTGTGAAACTCGTTCACTGGATACCAAGCGCAAACAGCCTACAGAACAATCTAAATCTCAGCTGCTTCGCCTTTCAGAATCGCCGTTTGTGGAAGAAAGTCTTCACACTGTTAAACTGCATCATGCTTATGAAGGACTGTCGGATGACAGACAGCAAGCTACCTATGAAGTTATTTCTCAGTCAAAAAACAGAAATCAGTAGAGCACATAAAACACGTTATTAAGCTCTTTATTTAACAAACTTTCAGGTCTGACA
Source organism: Ctena decussata (assembly GCA_963989385.1). Classification (NCBI taxonomy): domain Eukaryota; kingdom Metazoa; phylum Mollusca; class Bivalvia; order Lucinida; family Lucinidae; genus Ctena; species Ctena decussata. The sequence goes on from OZ022501.1 coordinate 99,108,853, forward strand.
TTCAAATATCAGTCTTTTTCTTTATCAGATTTGTCTGCAGCTGTATACTGGGTATGCTTTGCAGATAAGGGCGTTGTCAAAGCTGCATTAGCTTGCAACTAGGAAAATGAGACTGTAACATTAAGGTGTACTGGTGTACCCCATGTTTTACGCCATATTTTTAAACAGAAACCACATTTTTATACCCCGCCACACGATAGTGACTGGGTATTACGTTTTCACGTTGGCCGTCCGTGTGTCCGTCCGTCCGTCCGTCCGTAGTACGTCCGTCCGTCCGCACTTGTTTTTTTGCGATAATTTAAGTATTTATCAACGGATTTCATTCAAATTTTGCCCCTTTAGGGGGTTATCTGCCCATGCCCTGTGGCCACATACATGTTTAAAACCATTAAAACTGTATTTGGTTGGAGTGGTAAGTGCTATATCGGAAGCTTATAGTAAGTGATTAGAATAATGAAGTGTCATGACTTTGATTTTTCCCATGAACCTTGGGGTCTAGCAGCCCCTGCCCTGGCCTAATACAGAGAAAAAGTTAGTGAGGAAAAATTGGTGAGTGAAAAAGATTTGCAGTGGCAGGGTATCACGCAGTCGTTTGCGATGCTTTTATTGACTTCCTGTTTACCTCCCTGAGAAAGGTAGCCCTTCCAAATTGGAAAGCTACTCTTAAAGGAAAGAATTTGTTCACAGTGACTCATAATTTTCCTTTTAGGAGTTGAACCCTGTTAAGAAGAGAGAATAATAAAATGGCAGAATGTAGCTTTTCTTTTTAAAGGAAGTGTTATAACAGCAGGCCTGAAACTGTGGAGCGCAGTGGTGCAGCGGTGATGTACCCAACTCATAACTGAAGGGTCCCAAACTCGAATTCCTCCAAGCCCTAGCGTTGAGACTTTAAGTAAAGCCGCATGCCACAGCTCAGCTTGTATATACATGTATATAGTCTTCAGGTAAATGATCATAATTGAGCCGCGACGCGAGAAAACCAACAAAGTGGTTGTGCGCCCAGTGCAGACTCAGGTCAGCCTGGGCATCCACCCAGTCTGATCAGAGTCTTCGCTGTCCGCATGGAGGTAGCTTAAACCCTTAGCTATCCTTTAAGTGCTTAGTGAAGACTCTGATCAGAATTAGCGGATGCCCAGGCTGATCTGAGTCTGTGCTAGGCGCACAACCACATTGTTGGTTTTCTCGTGTCGCGGTTCATATTACAGAGGAAGCATCTCTGCCATATTCATTTTGCCTCCCGTCTCAGTGGAATAAACTCTCTTTGAAGAAAACACATGGGCCCGAGGTTATAAAACTTTTTTCATGCTCAGCTGAGTTGAGCATGAAATTTTACCTGCTAATAAATAGCAAATTACTGATAAGTACAGTTGTTTTTCTAGCTCAGTTAAGCAGAGTATGTAATTTTCTCTGCTTATGAATATGAAAATGCCAACTTTAGTTGGCATTTTCATATTTATCAGCAGAAAAGTTGGCATTTTCATATTCATAAGCAGAGAAAATTTCATGCTCAGCTGAGTTGAGCATGAAAAAAGTTTTATAACCTCGGGGCCTGTTCTCCTAGTAACAAATTATTTCCTTTAAGAGTGATCTGGGTGATAGCTTTGACTCCTCGCTTCTCCGTTCTTTTGGAAGAGACTCTAAACCAGGGTATCCTTATGACCTATGTGTATGGGACGTTAACCCTGAGTTCCCATGCTCACTCCCTTAAGAATATACTTAAGAATATATAAACCTTTTTACAGGTTTTAAAACGAAGAAAGCTGAGTGACCAACAACGGGGCTAAAACATGTACTGCATATATTTGGTTATAAGACAACTATGGTTTGAGGGCTGGATTTGGATTTTGATTGTTTCAGTTCCTGGTCTTTGCATACTTTTTACTTTTGTTGTCAAGGGAACCACACAGGAAGTCACGAAACGTGTTCTCCGTTGTTAATATGGCGGGAAATCCATGGACGTGTCCTGGCAGACTTTAGTAAGTCGCAATTAAAGCTGTACGGACCTTATGTTTGATGTTTGTGAAAAAGATGCAACTGTAAATAAAGCTTTTTACTACTATTTTATCAATGTTATCATTTATACTTTCGAGATGCCATGACGTTCCTCTATCAGTTCTGGTTAGCAAGGACACCGAGTGTATATTCTCGCAGATCTTACCGTAAAAATTCTATAAATTGGGACACCCAAAATATTTACCGTGATTATCCTAAAATGGAACAGTTTCGTTTTACAATACATTAAAAAGATGCAGTTAGTCGGTCAAACAGTTAAGACCCTGATCAAAGTGCAGTCAAACCTGCCTCTGCACTGTTTGCTGGGAACTGCATGTCCAAATACTAAGAGTGTTTACTGTAAAGGAAAGTGTAGTGGTGAGTCTGCGACTGTCTGTGATGGGTTGTATGATGATGGGACTTTCATCGCTTGTGGAACTACTGGCCGGTCATTAATGTGATAATCAAACAATAGAAAGCATACAACTCAGACAGCATTATTGACACTGAATAACACCATAATGTGAAATTCGGATGTTTGTTTGTTTTGAATTTTAAGGTTTATTAAGGCAATATTTCAGTGTAACAGAACAGTTTTAAAAAGGGAGAGAAGGCTAGACAAGCCGAGCCACCCCAACCTGCAGCTACTGCAATCACAACATGCTCCGGTCATACCGTAAGTGTACCATACGGTAGGCGCACCATAAGATGCGATTGAACAAGAACATTAAGGAATACGGGAATATGGAACAAGAATTGCCGGAAGACTATAATGCGCAACTTACGGGAGCTTGACTATAAAAAGCGCAAGTTTGATAATAATATTATTGGCCGAATGAAATGAGGTCAAATGCTGTCAGACTTTACAGATCTTCGAAGAATAATTCCAACATCTAAAATATTGCCAGATATAAAACAATATCAATGAAATGTAAAATATAAGTCACAGTGACCTAGAAGTAACATGAGGTGAATTACTGTAAGGGAATGTACAATTACAAGAATTATAGGGCAAGTCAATGAAAAAGTGTGAAAGATATTGACTTAAATCAGTGGACCATGGAGTATTGGTTACACTGACCTACAATTAGTATGAGGTCACTCTTAGTGTCAGCCCAATGCATCAACACAAATATGATGCAAATCCATAAAATGGTGTTGGATATAGTGGTAATATCACTGGACCATGAAATATAGGTCACACTGTTCTAAAATAAGCATAAACAATACTGATTTATATATTTGCGGTAATGTTTGATGAATAAATTCCCGTCTTATAACCAAATATATGCAGTACATGTTTTAGCCCCGTTGTTGGTCACTCAGCTTTCTTCGTGTGTTAAAAAAAACCTAGTGCTTTCGCTTGCTGTTTATCTTGTTTTCATATTTGATGTTCTGGGCAGAATGTGTTAGTATACAATGTAGTTGGTCTAAGGTCTTTCTTTTTTATTGCAATTAACAAGATCAGTCAGTTTTTAAACTTTTTATGTTTTGTTGAAACGATACAATAGGCCTTTAGTCACCCGATTTTGATCAACTGAATTTTATTTTCCATGGTATGTACAAGCTTTTTCAAATAGTAAAACAATGCAGAACAGATGTTTCACCGAGGTCACATGCATTTAACCTTTTAGATGGGTTTCCGTTCTCAGCTGGGGTTTCGCATGAGATACTTTGGTAGGCATTATCAGAATCTGAGTAAGCTGGAAATGATGCCAAACACACATAACATCAGCAAAAGGCTTTGCTCTCTCTCTCTCTCTCTCTCTCTCTCTCTCTCTCTGACCCAATATACATATCTCTGCGTTTGTGTATGCGTATCTTGGCAACTTATCGAATAATAGGTCTACTGCATACTGCACACATCCGTGTGTTTTTCAGGAGCGAAATTGGCGATTAAATTGTAAGAAAATCTCTAAAGTTCTTTAATTGGGGCGGTACTGAAATTTATTATTTAAGGTGTTTGGATATACCGCAATGTTAACTATCCCCCGCCAAAGGCGGCGGGATATAATTTTCTCCATGTCCATCCATCCGTCTTCTGTGTGTCTGACTGTCCGTCCTTCCATCCGTCCGTCCGTCCGGAGCCATAACTAAGTAACCAACGGACGGAAGGTCATGAAACTTAAATATATATCACTAAAACGCGCTGAGGAACGTGAAGTTTCGTCAGACTGGCTTCAGTAGTGCACGAGCTATTGTCCTTTAATTGACGTAAAATTCTTTCCATTCGTCCGTCCGGAGCCATAACTAAGTAACAACTGGACGGAATTTTACGAAACTTGAAATAAATATATATCACTATAACGTGCTGACCCACGTGAAGTTTCGTGAGCCTGGTTTTAGTAGTGCATTGCCCTTTAATTGACTTAAAATTAATAAAATGAGCCACAACTAAGTAATCATTTATCAAAACTTCATACATCTTAAACCAGATATGTATAACCATAATGCAGTTGTGCACAGAACGTTTTGTTAGAATGGCATCAGCAGAACATGCGTTATTGCCCTTGAATGAATTTAAGATTGACAAATTCAGCCATAACTAAGTAATCAACGAATAGATTTCTAGGAATCTTATACTACATATGTATCCCTGTAACACATTGATGCATTTTATGTTTTGTCGGAATTGCTTCAGTGCGTGGTTAAATGCCCTTGAATTGATTTAAAATCACCATCGATAAATAAGGTACTGGTGAACAAATTTCTTGAAACTGTATTAAAAATGTATCATTATATCGCAGTGAATCTGGGGCAAGTGTTTCAATTTATGCCTCAATTAGTCGTATGTTATTGCCCTTGATTTTATTTACAGTCCACAAGTTCAGCCATAACTAAGTAACCTGTGAACAAAACTTTATATTGAAACTTAAAATAAACTATAAACAAATCAGGGCCACTTCGTCGGGGGATATAAATTCATCGAATTTGCTTGTTCGTCTTTTTTTTCAAAGCCTTTCGACACCGAAGGCGCAGTGTGCCAGGCGGGTTTAGGCCTTGAATTGTTTTTGTATTAGTAAGAGGGACTTAATATCAGTCAGATTATTCTCCCTGGATGCATATCTATCTTAAATAGCTAAAATCTAAATATATGTGATCTAGATTAAAAAGGTTAAATATCGTAATTTTAATAAAGTAGCCCATACATATTGTTCGAAGCGTACATTTGCCGCTTAAATTGTTTTCAGAGTTAATAAGCGGCTCAAAAGTTACTGGGTCCATCATATATATTTTTCGTCAGTTTATCGAATTGAACCGTTAGTATGAAACGGGAACTATCTATCTGATTTCAATTGGCGGCCATTACTGGACTCATACTCCAAAGAAGCGGCTTACACAATTGTATGGACACCGTATGGCGGACGCCGTGATTGTTTGATTATATATATCATCAGAGTATTCATTAACCGGAAACGTTATTTATTTTAAACGGAAACGGAAACGTTACCCAGAACGTTACGTTACGTTGCTAGGTAAATCAAAATGTCTTCTTGAAAATCTGTAAAACAGTGAAACCGCGGTAGAAGTTAATTGATAATTGAGTTATTTGGCTATATCGGACTTATTGTTTTTACTATAGTGAAACAGCGGTAGAAGTTAACTAACAATTGTGTTATTTGGCTATACATGCTATATAGGACATTGTTTTACTATATAGTAAAAACATTAAGTCCGATATAGCCAAATAACACAATTATCAATTAACTTCTACCGCGGTTTCAGTGTATTTATGAAGTATGTTTCCTTTGCTCGTCTCAAAGTTGCGTTTTCCGTATACATCTTGTAGAAAGGGAAGATGTCGTATTTAGGATTCAAAGTATTTGCACAAATGTCTATATGCTCACTAACTTTCAGCATTCTTGTTCGATGGTCACGGATTTGTTGATTATGTGCCGTGATCCGTGACCCAATATAAATATCGGTTGCCGCAGGCATTGGTCTATAAAATGCTAAATAACATTACACCCCTATACCTCTCTTCTTTAGTACCGCAGTCTATAAGCAACTTATCACGATACAACCTCCGAAATTCAAATGACTTACGACTTATTGATGCTAGAACTAACCAGTATTTTAATTCTTTTTTACCGTCGAGTGTCAGAGCATGGAATAATTTATCTGTTGACGCGAAGCAATGTGATTCTGTAAACTCTTTCAAATGCTTTCTTCAAAGAGATAAAAATCAGTTCCCAAACATAATTATGTAGGTTGTAGAAAAGGACAAATATTATTAACCCGCCTACGAACAAACTGTAGTTCGCTAAATTTTGATCTCTTTGTTAAAAAATATCAGATTCTCCTCTTTGTCATTGTGGAACTGTTGAGAATGCCCAACACTTTTTCTTCCATTGCACATCGTATCAAATGCAGCGCGACGAATTAATAAACGCAGTGTCTTCATATCAGCATCCTTCTCTTAATCTATTTTTGTACGGCGACCTGTCCTTGTCGTATGAAACTAACAGTTTAATATTTGATAACGTTTACAAATACATACATTATAGCAACAAAACGCTTCTAAACGCACAACACTCCTGTTATGCAGGCAGACTAAAGCAAACAATGTTCAGCGTAAATGCTATGACTGCTGCTGAAACCCGTTCCCGCTCTCTCAATCCTGCTTAGTATTTGTATATGTTAAGAATTATTTCCTATTGGCCTAGTTCCCTCTTCCAATGATAGCTCGCTAACTTTCTCGGTCGAAAATGTTAACTGACAATCCTTGTTGTCCTATTATTCTTTTGGAATTGCATTGCGTTTTCTTTGCTTTGTTATATGTTGTGGCAAAGAGGTTATCATACGTATTATATTTCTCAGCAACTAGGCCTTGTTTGTTTGTTTATTTCTTCTTTCAAACACTGAATGCTGTTTTAATTTTGGTTTACCAAATTGTGAATGTAACCTATATTCTATAACATTTAGAGATCCGCCATAATTTGTACAAATGTTTCATAATAGGGAGAAGAACTCTATAAGCACACAGCTTCCGTTCTAATCCCATAGCTTGTACTGATATCTTATTTGTACATGTATGTATATATGTATGTCAAAAGCGAAATAGATATGTTTAAACCAGGCATTGGTCTTATGTTTTGAGAAAAGAAGTTACGACTCATTTAGCCTGGCCATAAAGCAAATTCTCTTTGAAATCTCCTCGCCTGATAAAAATGACAGTGCGCTTGTTTTCCAAGTTTTGGTGGCACAGCCAACTAATGACAGAAAGCAGGTAATCAGATCCGTTTACAAAATACCAGCGTCATCTGTTAGAACAGAAACTCAAGAATTCAGAATATTTCTCTAGATGATATGTTCTACTTTCTTACGGAATGGGGACTCTTCCATGTTTTCCGGCATTTTTACAAAAGGGGACTAAAGTTGTGACTGCCTGTATGCTTCCCTGGGGTAATAATGGTTTTTACCTCATTCAAATTGGGATAAACTCTTGTAGGAGAATTTACTACCCAAAATTTGCTCACCGGGGAGTAAATTGTGTCCGTTACAGAAAGCATATAGGTAAAAATAAATGTTTATGGTTTAACGTATTATTTGTTCTCATTGTAAGGGTTGATGCTTTTTGTAAATAATGATAAAAGTTTAGATCCTTTAAGAGCAAAGAAAACATTCATAAGTAAGAAGTTGGGCCATACCGCGGTTTCGGCTATTCAAGCCTCATCAGTGACCCTTTAAATCTGGCACAAGGAGCCAGAGGAAAAAAACAGTAAATTTGCAGGTTTAACATGGCAGTCGTCTCAAAGACTGATATAAGTCGAAAAATACCAAAATATTTCAAATTTGTTTAGAAAAGATTTGTAAGATTGTTGTGCGGGCGGAGGTTGTTTTTGTTTGTTTGAACAAATGAAAGTGGTCAAAATACCCAAATCCTAAGTCCGAAATCGTAAATCATTTTAACATTGACAATTCCGGAATATTTCAGATACACAGACATGGACCCCAAAATAGAGGTGTGATCAGGTGCTCGCGAGAAGTAAACATCACCTGCCTATTATATTTATGTATCAGTGGAATTTGCATTTGATGAACCAGGGGTGGGGTTAGTCGACCACAAACCGGTTAACTCGGCTCCCCCTCACCCCGACACCCGTTCTGGGACGTTTTAGGTCGGGCCCATCGTGATTTAACTGGTAGATTTATTCTGCTCCAGAACTCCAGTGTTGCTATTTCTGTGAGTCCTCATGTTTGTTTTGTCTTAATTTTAAGTTTGATGTCTATGTTCCTGAGAACACACTTATGAGATAGGAATCATCCACGCAAACCGAGCAACTTAGTGTCTGATAAACCAAGGCAGGACCAAAGGCTCAACCGCAAACCGGTTAAGCCTCCCTCACCACCCCTCACCCAGTAATTTCATTGCTGGCCATCCCAAGGCGGCAGTTCTGCTTTGGTTCTTCTTGGTTGTTTTATGTGATGTTAGTTGCTGTGTCTGCTATTGATATGATGTTTGTGATGTGCCGGCCAGCGCGTTGACCACCTACATGGGAAATGGCTGTTCACATGGCTGCCGCTGATGTATTCTTTGTTGGAGACTAATTTTGTGTTTCCTCTTTCCCACATGGTGCCTTGTGTTGGATCTGGGATTGAATTGTGTCAGTTCCTGAGGATTTTTCCCCTTCCTGTTTTTACTTTTTCATATCCCAATTTCCAAATCTTTTTGTTGGAATTTAGACCCGAAATGTCAAGTTTCCCCTAAATAATCCCACTTTCCCTAATATTGAAGAAGGTCTCAATTAGTGCCGACGAATAATTTGTCACATATTCTCGGTCCTTGCTAATCACTTAGCATTCCACTTGTGTTGACTAGCATTTGATACTGTCACAAGATATTTGTATTTTTACTCCTGTTAGTATTGTAAATGGAACTTAAATTTTAGCATAATCAGTGTCTGTCTTTTGCGCTTACTATCAGTCAGTTTTTATTTTGTCCCGTATCTTAGAATAAAACAATAGGTTTCTGTGCACACTCGATTTTATTTTCCGCATGTATGGACAAGAAAGGTACTGGTGTAAAGGCATCTGTGGTGCCCTAGAGACATTGTAAGGTTATGGGATAGACTAGACTAGATAGACAAGAAGTTTCAAAAAAAGAACAATTAGACCGCTGCTTTTTCTGTCTGTTTGTATGCCCCAGCCTGTGAAATCAAGATAACAGCACTTCGGGATCGCTCTGCTACACAAGCAAATATTTCTTCGGGGATAAAATGGAACTAGTTCGATACTTCACCGTTGTTTTTCATAAGGTAATATTCCATGGAGCAGCTGCTGCACCGGCAACATACGAGCAGGAAAACATGTCAAAACTGGAAGCGATGCAGGAATACTCGATGAGAGGGGGTAGCCTGGTAAACTATAAAAAATACAGAATAACTCTTCAGCTCTAAAGTATCTTGACCAACTCAAGAACGGGATCACGGCTTGGATTGATGGTTATGCAGAGTTTTCTCCATTTTTATTTTGGCGGGGATGTTATTTTATAAGAGATGTAAGCAATGTAAACACATTTGAAATGGAAGAAAGCAGCTTGTTTCTGTGTTCAAAAGAATGTGTGCGTCATGATGCCAGTACATCATATGTCGGAGTAAAGGACACGACCTGTTACTGTGCTGAATTCTATCCTGCCTTTTTACCATATTTGCACCTGACAAATCCTTCTTTATGTAATATTTCTTGTTCTGACAATGTCATTGATTCATGCGGAGGATTTTTACTTATGGACTTATACGGTATAGCCCATTATGCGGGAGACAGAATCGGGGGACAAAAAGAGCCCGCTAATCGGCAGTGTGTCTATTATTTGAACCCGGCTATTAGAGAATTATATTTAGCATCATGTCACACGGTTTTCATGGATGGCTTTGTGTGCGAGGAAGTAGAGGGTTCTGTTCTTGCAACTGCTTCTTGTACCAACACATCCAATTTTATGAGCGCTACATATTGTTTTAAAGCAGAACCTTCGACCAGACAAGAAGCATATAAGCGTTACCTAGATATAAATGGAAGACTTACTTTTAACACTGGCTTTACAGAAGTTGCGGATTCAATTAAGCATGCGTATTGGACAGATTTATTCCGAGGCATTGTGTTTTCTGACAATCTTACTAGCAAAGCAGTATGTATAGCAGTAACAGAAGTAAATAACAATCTTTATTTTGAGCCAGAACACTGTTCTGTAAAGAATTATTTTCTGTGCAAGTATAACGATCCAACAGTCTCAACATCTGTTTCATATCAACGGACAAGACCAGCTAAGAGACGGTGTTCCAGTCAAGCCCCGAGAATAAATAAATCCAAACTGGATTCGAGAATTCGCATGGATCCAGTAACCGCATATATATCCCTTGCATTTTCAGGTGTCGCGTTGGTTTTTGCAGTTGTCGTTATCATTATCCTTTTCAAATTCAAACAGTGGACGAGGAATGTTTCACTTGCCATTAATTCTGACCATCGGGCGAACAGAGTCTACCATCATCCAATACAGCAAAGTGCCGAAAACTACTCACTAGTGAGTAGTTCTCGTCATAACGCAGTACCGGACTGTGAAAATCGTTTGCCGAATACCCAGAGCAAATACCTCACAGAACAATCTGGTTTTCAGATTCCCCTTGCAGAATCCTCGTTTGTGGAAGAAGGTCTTCATACTGTTAAACTGCATCATGTTTATGAAGGACTGTCAGATAAAAAGACAGCATGATTTCTATGAAGTTATGTCTCAGTCAAAAGACAGCAAATAAAAGAGCAAATAGAACACCGCATTAAATATTTTATTTGATAAAAAATTCAGGCCTGACATTCAATTTTCAAAATAGTATTTCTTGTCAGTTTCGATTAGCAAAGGGTAGATAATATGCATTGCAGGTATGGGAGCTGTCGAAGATGAAGTAGCATCGATACAAGGATAATCAGACTTCTGTACGGTAACTTTACCTGAATGTTTCCTTCAGTTTTTATATAGAGAAACCACTTTGAATTTTGTGCCTTCCAGTTTAATCCTTGAGTGAGGAAGCCCTTTCAAATATGTAAAAACACTCTGAAAGGAATGGATTTGCTCATCGGGTTCTTGAGGAGTTGATCCCTATTAAGAAGGAAGAACTTCTTTTTCCCTTAGTGTACCTATTCCTCTGAAAGAGAATGTCGTAGCAGCAGACCTGAACCTGTGGAGCGCAGTGTTGCAGTGGTAGTGTCCCCAACTCATTAATGAAGGGACCCGTGTTTGAATTTCCACAGGTGCTGGCGTTGTGACATTAGGCAAGGCCACATAGCCACAGCTAGCTTGTAAATATGTATATAGTCCTTAGGTTAAGGATCATACTACAGAGGAAGCAATGTCATTTTTATTTTGCCTCCAGTCTTAGTGGTGTCAACAATTAAAAGGAAATATATTTTTCCAAGTAACATTTTTTCCTTTAAGAATGCGCTAGGATATATACCCAGGGTGAAAGTTTTGATCCGCTGGTCCTCCGGGTTTTAGGGATGAGTCTTTAAACCAGTGTCTTCTTGTGACATGTCTTGTTGGGACGTTAAAACTGAGTTCACTCACATACTCCTTTAAGAAAAAAATTGATAGGTTTCGTTGTAAAGAGAACCAAACACTAAGACAGAAAACTTGTTCCCTGTTGTTAAAATGGCGGAAAACCCCTGGGGGTGTATTCATTGACCTTCATAAGTGGCAAATAAAGCTGCACAGACTTTATGTTCGTTGTTGATCAAACAGAAGCGATACTAAATAAAGCCTTATTGATATTATTTTATTATTATTATTATTTTATGTTTTCGAGATGCTATGAAGTTTTCGCTATCAATGATTTACATGATGACAGGACATTGATCGCTGTGGAAATACTGGCCTGTAAATATTTTGATAATCATGCAAAGAAAATCATATGACTTTAAAGTGGACAAGAAAAAGCATTCTCGTTTTGCTGTTTTGCATTTATTTTTTCTTTGAACTGAGGTATTTCCGTCTAGGCTGGCTATTTTGGGTTTAGCGGCCCTTTGAGACAGTATTTCAGTCTATACCAGGCCATCTCCCCGAGAGAGGGAGAAAGAAAATAGAAACGATAGAAGAGAGAAAAAATAGCCAAACAACCTCTGCCCGCACCTATTACAAGCACAGGATCCTACTTTAACCCAAATAAGTAGGGCGCAATGAACATGTTGATAATGTCAGTGAGCGCCTGTGTCCATAAACTTGAAAATAGCCCCGGTAGCTCAGTGGGTTAAGCGCTGGCCTACTGATCTAGCGGACCGGGTTCGAATCCCGCTTGAGGGGTACATTCCACTAACTATTCATGAGGACTTGCCCCACCCTTTTCGGGGAGAGCATTAGGAGGTTAACATTGTAAGAGAGATGACGTCACCTGTCAATCATGCAGGTTGGATTTATTACAGTATGAATAAAGACCAACAAATGATAGTTACAAACAGGCATATTTAATTGATAAATGTTTTTATCAGAAGGAGATTTGGTGGATTTTGGTAACTGACCCCCTAGTAGAAAAATATGCTATTTTGGGGGTACGAGTCGGTGGTTGTTATATTCCATTCAAAATGGCGGCCTCCGGAGATGGGAAGCAAGTGACTTTTTTCTCCTCAAATTGATTGGCTAGGACTACACTCTAAAGCAAAACAGGTTTGGAAAACTTTGTATGTACAGTTTTTGAATAAAATAACAAGATGTTAACATTGTCGTCTATGGAAAATTAATGGTGGAATGCAGCCTGAGGCTAGAATCTTTCCAACCGCAAACGGGGTTCCATTGCACACAGCCTTTCATTATCATCGTTCCATCGTCCTGATATGACTGATATACTGTTGAAAAGGACGTAAAATTGCAAGTCATCCATCCATCCATCCCAGATGCCTCTCAAAGGTCACCCGATAGTGCACAACTTGCCAATGCAACGACAACACAGCATAGGACATACTCCCGCAAATAAATAGCACATTTTCAATGTGTCACTATACATGTAAGTACGTGTAATGAAGGGTAGCATACCTGTTCGAAGTAGGTGTGGCGTCGGAACGGAGAATTACTCTGGGCCGTTGGCTATGTACGCTGTAAGCAGCTTGGAAATCTGGAATCTTTTCTTAAATCTAATTTAGCTGTCGGTGAGGTCATGAGCACGTTTCTACATCGCGGATCATTCTAAACATATGCATTGCAATAAAACATACCTTCAGTGTGCCATATAAAGGTACAGGTAAGCAAAACATTAAATGCGTAAAAAGACTATACACGTAAGTTCTTGGCGCAAACATGCGTTCGAACCTCGGAAAAAAGGCACACGTGTATTTGTTTCCGAATTAACATGACAGCACAGAAAGAAAAAAACATACAACTTTGAAAGCTATAATACTTGTACACAATGCAAGCTTTAGCTATGGATCGTCCTGATATGACTGAAATACTGTTGAAAAGGACGTAAAATCGCAAGTCATCCATCCATCCATCTTTAGCTATGGTGTATGGCTGCACCACCAGGGTACAGTCCACTAAATATTCATGAGGATAGGGACGCCTTTTTCGGGTAGAGCATTAGGTTAACATTGTAAGAGAGATGACGTCATTTGTCAGTCATGCATGTTAGACTTCTTGCAGTATAAAAAAGACCAACAAATGATAGTTACAAAAACGCAAGTTTAATTGAGAAATATTTTACCAGAAGGAGCTGGGGTTGATTTTGGTAACTTATCTCCTGGTAAAAAAATATGCTATTTTTGTGGCACGAATTGGTGGTTACAATGCTTAACCTAGCTCAGCGGTTAAATGAGTTGGGAAGGCAGTGGATGTTTTTGTTTCAAATTGATAGGCTGGGATGAAACTTTAAAGCATGACGTGTTTGGAAAACTTTAACCCTTCTGTTGGTCTAAATTATTTAGTTCAATAAAGAAAGCTGAGTTGCCACCTATTTGGGAAAGAGCTGCTGACTCGGCTTATCACTTGTAAATTATTGTTTGTTGGAATGTCTTTGTCAATCTTTCCCTTTGATGTTGGGGATAGGGTTCGGGATCTTATTCAGTCAGTTCCTGAAGTGTAGTTACTCTTTAAATTTGTATATGCAGTTTTGTAATAAAATGACCAGATGTTAGCATTGTCGTCTATGGAAAATTAATGGTGGAATGCAACCTAAAGCGCAGTAAGTCAGATTGACTATGTCTGTCTTTCTTACTTTCGGTTTCACTTTTACTGCATATCTGGAGAATTGTGTCCCTTTGACCATTTAAAGTGCATTCTTGTGTGTGCTTACCCATAGTGAGATAGCTGTTGTAATTGATGATTTGATGTTCTTGGTCCAGGATCATCAGCAGAAAAGAAAACAACTTTTTTCTCCAGGTATAATCCAGAGGGGGGAGGGGAGGAGGGTAGGAAATGCTACTTTATTTTCGTACTATACGTTTCGATTGTCATTCATTTCACATTAGTCAAATTTACATTATGCGGTTAAAGAAAAAGCATCCGAAACACTTGGAAACATTAAAAAGCTCATGAAAGCATGATATATATGTGACTCTGCGAAATACAGAAAGAGGCGCTTTTCGGAGACTTTTGCATGCAAAAAGTTGTGTGTTTTTTGAGGAAATATATAATTTTAACCAAGCATTTATTTTGAATTCATATCACCCTTGTTTCTCTGCTCCTTTTTGGTATGCAAATACCAAGATTTTAATCAAATTTAAGTATATGTAGAAAATTGCCAATAAATGCGTATGTATAACAGATTCAACCACATTTTCTTGTTTGTAATATTCAGAGAAGTATTCAGGCTCCTATGAAAAGATAAATGTTTCCATATATATAAAAGGATAGCAACAGAATCATTATTAATTTTCATTAATCCTCAAAATCATCAGTTTTAGTCATTTCGCTAAAGAAACCTCGACCGAATAGTAAAATTGTCATAAATTGAACAGTTCTTTACGAATTCATTTGAAACTTGGAGATCACAATGAAACTGTATCAAACTAACATTCAAACTGTTCAGTTTATGGTATATTGGCAAAAAATAGCTTGGTTTAGGGTACAGTCCACTAAATATTCATGAGGATAGGGCCGTCTTTTACGGGGAGAGCATTAGGTTTACATTGTAAGAGAGATGATGTCATCTGTCAGTCATGCATGTTAGACTTCTTGCAGTATAAAAAAGACCAACAAATGATTGTTACAAAAAGACATGTTTAATTGAGAAATATTTTACCAGAAGGAGATGGAGTTGATTTTGGTAACTTACCCCCTGTTAAAAATATGCTATTTTTTGTGGTACGAATTGGTGGTTACAATACTTAACCTAGCTCAGCGGTTAAATGAGTTGGGAAGGCAGTGGATATTTTTGTCTCAAATTGATAGGCTAGGATGAAACTTTAAAGCAAGATGCGTTTGGAAAACTTTGTATGCGCAGTTTTGTAATAAAATGACCAGATGTTAACATTGTCGTCTATGGAAAATTAATGGTGGAATGCAACCACCATATTATTCTACCAGTTTACAAATACGCCATTTTTTGTGACTTCCTGTTCCTTTTTCAGGACATCAAAGCATTTCCAAAACGGGATCTACTCTTAAAGGAACAAATTTGCTCTAATTTGTAAGAGTTGATACCAGTAGCAAAGGGAGGCAAAAATGATAATGGCACAGTTGCTTGGCTGAAAATGTACCATTCACTTGAATCAAACTCGATTAAGTCTTTTCGCAGATGAATGAAAGCATCCGAAACAGACATGAAAATGAAAACACTGAAACACGACACATATGAGCCTGGAAAACATTATGAAGACACAGAGTATGAACATTTCCCGGAGCCAAATCGAAACTCCGTTCAGAGGTCATTCGAACAACGACGACAAGGAATTCAGAAATATAAAAATATGAAAAATGAGGACAAATATAGAATTAAATGCATCTTCATATTTTTCCACCTTTTTTACAAAGGGTGACGGGGAGGGAGGGGAATTAATTTTTGTAACATCCTGTTTGTTTCCTTGGATGGCATAACCCTTCTAGTATGGAGTCTATCTTCCACGGCAAAATTTGATCCTGGGGGAGCAAATTCCTTACTTTAAGAGTATCCGGCATGTGTCGAGCTTCAGAGTTTCCGATTTCATTTCGTTGTGTATGCTTTCACCTATATGCGAAAAACATCTCAAACATGGAGGAAAACATGAAAATGAGAGTTGTTTTTCCTTAAAAGTGGATCCATTTGCCTGAAAAACTGAAGATAAGAACATAAGATACCAAACAAAGAATAAGTTAAAAGAAGAATCACGAAAATAGATAAAGATTAGAAAATGTAGAACCAGAGCATGGAGACATAAAAAAGAAAAAAAAAATTAAACGTGCAACAATGGAATAGAAATATGAATACATGGATTATTTAAATATAGAAACTAATTCAGAAACATATGAGCATTAAAACATGGAAAACATGCCATAATGAACAAAGAGAGATGATGTATATTTCAATTGGTTGACAGGGAAAAAAGAACCTGTCTTTAAGTATCTTATTTTAGTATCTGATGCTGGCATCTTAAATACTTTCTTCTCTCTAACCCCCAGAATAGTATCAATACCATTTGACTAATCAGCCATAATCCTGCCTTCTGATATGTCATCATTTTGCTATGTTTTGTTGTTGCTTATTATTATTTTATCATTTTATTCAAAATGTAAACACTTAAGCAAATACGCAGCAGTTCTGCCATCTTTTAATTTTGTCTCCATTTTCGGGGAGGGTGGGGGGGGGGGTGGGTGGTAAACTCTTAAAGATTTTTGGAGCTTAGTCTCTATTTTAAGAGTAGACACCATTTTAGAAGGGCTCCTCGTCCAAGGACACGAAAATTGCCCCCCCCCCTCCCCCCTCTTTGTAAAAGTGGTGGAAAAAGAACGGAGATGCGACCATACTTCTTATTTACCCAAACAGCTTCATTTAAATGTTACTTAGGAAGTATTACAACTACAAGTCGCTGTGTTTGTCTTTCATTCATAAGAAAGTCTTTATAGATGCATCCTTTGTTTAGACGTGATATTATACTTCCCTACATGTGATGTGATTTTACAAAAGTTACTTGTAAGTTTGAGCCTTAACTATTAGTTTTAACAGGGATCTTCACCTGTCAGACGGCCCGTTGTATCTGTTGAGTCCTCGTCTTTGCTTCTTCATGGTGTTGAAATTTGATTTATGTGTTTACCGTGATGATTCATTGACGAGTTAGAGGGTTATCATGCGAACCGAACAACCAACTAAATGTTTTGTACCACTTCAGAAACTGAGGGTGAGGTTGGGCCTGTAAAATCGATTTAAGCCCCCCAGTAATTCATTACTGACCGTTCCAAGGCAGTAGTTCTGTTGTGGTTCTCTGTTGCCTGCCTGTTTTTGGTGTCAGAGTTTCTGTGATGTTTTACCTTATGTATGTTCTTATTATTTTTGGTTCGGTTTGGGTTGCTGAGTGGCCACCTTTTGGGAACAAGCTGCTCACTCGGTTGGCCATATGTTCTCTGTATCTTGATTATTTGTAATCTTAGTTGTTTCCAACTATGGTTTGAGGGCTGGATTTGGATTTTGATTGTTTCAGTTCCTGGTCTTTGCATACTTTTTACTTAAATCACTCCAACCAAGTTTATGCAAATGGGTAAGTGTTAAGGGGAAGCAACTCTGCCAATTTCGTTTTGCCTTCCTTTACTATGATATCAGTTCTTGAAGAAATTGGTTCCTCCAGGGGTAGATTTTTTTTCTATTTTGAAAACATCCCTTTTAGGTGCAGGAAAACGTGTGTAAAAATTATAGGCTCGCCCAGATGATGTTAAATTCATGTAATATCATCGCATCTTCTCGAGGAAATCCACAATAAGCGCATAGTGTGTTACCGAATTTATTCAGTTAATACGGTGAGGTTTTTTTTCTTTCCAAAACAATCCGAAATACTATATTTAGATCTTCGTGGCAGTTTTGGACGGATCAAGATCTTTTAGAACGTTTTGGAATATATTATGTAGGACTCATATCGAGGGTTGGTCCCGGATCGAGGGCCGATTTCCACATCGAGGGCCGATTCCACATTGGGGGCTGATTCTGACAGAACCATCCCACAACGAGGGCCGATTTTGCCGTTCGCCGTTTACACCATTTCATTTTAGTCAGTTTACGTGGAAAAAGATATGATTAAGCAAATATAAGGTGGTCAGTTGAGAGAGTCAAATTACCAATGACAAATACTCAACGAGTGCCTAGTCTAAAACTCTGAAATCCGTGCGGATACGGAAAAGTCTTGGGGCGATTCGGACGAAGCCAGTCCGAAACGATAGCCGATGGTACCGGTCAGTCAGTTATTTTAGCTCAGTTTATTCGTCTCGGTAAAGTGCCATTGATATAATTCAGTTGCCATTTTGCGCGTACTGTTCGAAGGAACGGCGGGAAAAACAACGTGTTTTCTTTAATGTATGAGCAAACTGCATGTGTTTCGTTTTTATAACTTCTATATCTATCATTGTGGTACAGTCTTTGTTTCTCCGTTCTTTCTTCTGTTCACCATATTGGTGTATATTCCAGTCCTGAAACAAAAATAGTTGAAAAGAATATCATAGGTCAGTGTTTGTAGTTACATATAGCTATACATGTACCTATAAACTTGTAAATTCAGACGCCAAGCATTCTAAGACGTAGTGGATCAAGCTATTTCCTTTGTAAACTGGAAGTGGTGAGTGTAAACTAGGAGTGATGAGTTCGATCCACCTCACTCTGAGTCTTTCAGACGGGCTTTAAAATACAGGTCCTGCGTCCGGTTGATGGGACGTGACACTTTAAACAAACCCCACAGCGTAGCTTCAACAAGGAGTAAAACCATGCTCGGAGAACCAACTGTTTCAGGACTTGAATTAGCAGTGCAGTCTCTTATCAAACTTAATAAAATTCCAGACAATGTATAAGTCACCCAACGAATGGTCTCAGTGCCTCGGCGCACACGACATGTCATCAGCGTACAATTTGTCATAAGTGAAGTCTGATCGGAGTCTTTACTTTCCCGACAGTAATCCCTTTAACCGAGTCGGAGTTCGTAATCAGACTGTACGAATACGCATGCTTATGTGACTGAGCTGTTTGCATATATTATTGCGTACTTTTCCATCTGTGCCACCTTATGTGCATTTCGTGTTGGAAGCTGTGTTCGTAGGACTAAATGACTGTCAAGTTAGCAGTCACTACACACCGCTAGCAGTAAGTGCTGACAGTTTCACTGATAGCGGCGATATGTAACTGGTGGTGGTAAACAATGACTGGCAACTGTCTGCTTGAGGGTCATGTAAGTTTTATTCCTGATGGGCAGGTTTAGCAACGAAAGCAGGATGTGTTGTTTTGAACCCTTCATTACCATTTAGTCTCTGACTTGTACTTACAGATATGATTTGTAATTATTCTTGCATCTTCTGAATCTCAGTGGTCACCAACAACATGTATTTAGCGTGAGATGGTCTCCTATTTAACAATACAAACAATAATTGGTTGTGTCACGCAAAAAGACTGCTGAGTGTACATGCAAATAGGTATCACTCCAATCAGCCTGTGAATCCATACAGTCTTGGATTTGTTTTGTGCATTTTGATTTTTAGGATCCAGACATTGGGTTGCCCTGATAAATTGTACGGATGCGAATGATTGTCTCCGTCTTTACTGTTTGCATATGTTGTGTGATGCGGCTCATTTTATGTTGTTGCTAACTCAGGTGTGCGTAGATGTGTGAAAGCATAAGCTACATTTAAAGCTTTTGGGCTAGTTTACATGGCTTATAAATCTATTTTTGCGTTTATAAAAGTTTTAAACTGAATTTGGTTTCAAGGTACAGTATGCGTTCGTCGGTCGATAATGTAATTTCAGTGACTGAAGTCACTGTTACCACAAGAACTCACATGACATGCACGGCTACTTTCTTTAAGTTCAAACTTATGTCTTATATTATATATGTTTTCTATAAGCCAAAGCAAATTATTTTTGCGTTTTATTTTAATGAATGTGTTCATGATAGTGTTAGAAACAAAATTCTGATATGCGATTTTGAAAATTATAGAAATATCTTTTTTGCGGAAGAAAAAGTCTCTTCATTTTGACATGTTGTGATAGTTTACGTTCAACAAACCCTTTCCTGTTTTAAGTGGCAGCCATCTTGGGTAGCTGGAAGTTTGTCTTTAGCGTGACGTTACGGCGCCAAACACACTAACGTCACATGAAACAAGACAACGTTACGGCGCAAAAGTATCAATTTCGGCCCTCGATGTGGGAAAAATAAATCGGCCCTCGATCTGCGATGAAATCGGCCCTCGATGTGGAATCGGCCCTCGATTAGGGACTGGCCCTCGATCTGAGTCCTAAATATATATAAAAACATCTGATCGCTTAATTATACAATACTGATTCATATATTTGCTGTACATAGAAGGATAACCACGTGTTATAAGCGAGCAAATATGTCATATGCTGTAGGCCCAGTTGTTGTTCACAACGTTTTTCAAAAATGTTGTATAAAATATAGTGCGGTTTCTCGTATTTTCCCATTTAGTGTTTTGGCTGGAATATAGTTACTTTAGTTGGCCTTACATGGGGCCTAAGGTCTTTTTTTATTTTGCCTTTACAAGGTCAGTCTTTTTTTTTTCTTTAACTTTTCATACTTTGAAACAAAGCAATGTGCCTTTAGTCATTCGAGTTTAAACACTCGAATTTTATTTTCCGTGTGTATGGACCAGATGTGTCAAAATTTAAAACAATCAGAGAAGCACTTTACCACTTATTTATATGTCTCCATGAAACTGGTTTCCTGTCCGTTCTCTGCGTGTAGAATCAAAATCAAAACAGTTTTAGCATTACTCTGCCTCACAAGTAAACTCTTCCAAATGGAAATAATGAAGCTACTGTTGTACTACTCTGTTATTTTTCGCATGGTTATATTCTATGGAGCAGCTGCTGGAACATACGAGCAGAAACGCGTGTCAAAACT
This sequence comes from Ctena decussata, assembly GCA_963989385.1. Classification (NCBI taxonomy): domain Eukaryota; kingdom Metazoa; phylum Mollusca; class Bivalvia; order Lucinida; family Lucinidae; genus Ctena; species Ctena decussata. The sequence goes on from OZ022501.1 coordinate 99,129,841, forward strand.
AGAAGCGACGCGGGAATGCTGTAGAAGAGGGAGTAGCCTGGTGAACTATAAAGAAATACAAGAAAACGCTTCTGTTTCAAAGTATCTCGACCAGCTCGAGAACGGTGCTACAGCTTGGATTGATGGTTATGCAGAGTTTTCTCCGTTTCTACATTGGGAGGGATGTTATTCTATAAGCAATGTATACGCATTTACAAGCAATGTACACGGATTTGCAATGGACGACAGAAGCTTATTTTTGTGTTCAAAAGAGTGTTTGCGCCTGGATACCAGTACATCTTATATCGGGATAAGAGACAGATCCTGTTACTGTATTGCATCTTATCCTGACTTAATACCATATTTTTATATAGTAAGCCCTTCTTTATGCATTTTTTCTTGCTCCAATAATGACATTGGTTCTTGTGGAGGATATTCGTATATAGACTTTTACGGGACACTGTTAAAAGGTGACTCAGTTTGGGGACAAAATGAGCCTGCTAATCAGCAGTGTGTCTATTATAATTCGACCTCGTTTCCCATGAAAGCATATACAGCGTCTTGCCAAACGTTTTACAGTGATGGATTTTTCTGTAATGACAAGGCTGATTTAGCGCTTGACACCTCTTATTGTAATTACACCATCAGTAACAACGACACACAATATTGCTTTAAAGCAGAACTTTCGACCAGACAGGACGCATATAACCGTTGCGAAGAAATAAACGGACATCTTTCTTTTTATAGGAGTTATTCAGTGACTCTGGGTTTGGGCAAAAATCACAAGTATTGGACAAGTTTATTCCGGAGTTTTATGCTTTCTGACAACCTTACTAGCAATTTAGTTTGTATAGCAGCAACTAAAGTTAATAACGTCATTTACTTTGAACCAGATGATTGCTCTGTGGAGAAATATTTTATGTGCAAATACAACAAAACAATTATCTCAACTTCTTCTGTTACACATCAAGAGGCGGGACAGAACCCGAGAATAACTAAATTCAGACAGCATTTTAGCTTTAACCCAGGTTCAACTATCGGGTACACATCCTTGGCAATTTCCGTTGTCGCTTTGGCCGTAGCAGTTGTTGTTATCATTCTACTTTACAAATTCAAAAAGTGGATAATGGGCGCTCTTTTACCTCGCATTTCTTCATGTCATTGTGCGGATATTGTTAATCAAAATCCGATACAGCCTAATGCCGAGAACTACTCACTGGTAAAAAATTCTCGTCATTATGCAGTGCCGGACTTTGAAATTCGTCCACGCGTTAGTTCTAGTCAACCTGTGGATAGTGTTAACCAAAATCCGATACAGCGTAATGACAAGAACAACTCACTGGTGAGTAGTTCTCGCCATTACGCAGCACCGGACTGTGAAACTCATTCACTGGGTACCCAGCGCAAACAGCCTACAGAACAATCTGGATCTCAGCTTCCCCTTGCAGAATCGACGTTTGTGGAAGAAGGTCTTCATACTGTTAAACTGCATCATGTTTATGAAGGACTGTCGGATGACAGACAGCAGGCTGCCTATGAAGTTATTTCTCAGTCAAAAGACAGAAAGCAGTAGAGCACACAAAACACATTATTAAACTCTTTATTCGACAAACTTTCTGACATTCGAATTTCATAAGACTTTTTTCTTTATCAGTACTTGTCTGCAGCTGTATACTGTGTATGCGTTGCAGATTAGGGCGTTGCCGAAGCTGCATTAGCTTGCAACTAGGAAAATGAAAGGGTAACTTTAAGGTATACTTGTGTACCTCATGTTTTTCGCCATATTTAAATACAGAAACCACATTTATGACTTCCTGTTTACTTCCCTGAAAAAGGTAGCCCTTTCAAATTGGAAAGCTATTCTTATAGGGAAAAAATTGTTCACAGTGACGTAATAATTTTCCTTTTAGTAGCTGATCCCTGTTAAGAAGGGAGGAATAATAAAAATAGCAGAATTGCTTCTCCTGGAAGTGTACCTAATCCTTTTAAAGGGAGTGTTATAACAGCAGGCCTGAAACTGTGGAGCGCAGTGGTGCAGTGGTGGTGTCCCAACTCATGATTGAAGGGTCCCGAGTTCGAATTTCTCCAGGCCCTAGCGTTGTAACTTTAAGCGAAGCCACATACCACAGCTCAACTTGTGTATATATGTATATAGTCTTTAGGTAACTGATCATATTACAGAGGAAGCAACTCTGTCATTTTAATTTTGCCTCCCGTTTCAGTGGGATCAACTCTCTTAAAAGGAAACATCTGTTCTCGTAGTAACAAATTCTTTCCTTTAAGAATGCACTACACTACAAAGTGGTGGTAGCTTTGATATCCCGCTCCTCCGTTCTTTTGGATGAGACTCTAAAGCAATTTTCCTTATGACTAATGTGTTGGTGGGACGTTAAACTGGAATCCACTTACTCACTCCCATAAGAAATTACCCTGTGGTAAGGTTGTGTTGTCAAGGAAACTAAACAGAAGGTAACTAAACTTCTTTTTCGTTGTTAATATGGCGGGAAAATCATGAAGGTGTACTGGTAGACCTTAGTTAGTTGCAATTAAAGCTGCACCGACCTCATGTTCGTTGTAAATAAACATTCTAGTCTAGTCTAGTCTAGTCTATCCCAAAAACCTTGCGAGGTCATTAGGGCACCACAGATGATTTTTTTCTGTTAGACATTTCCAAGACTTGTCTTGGATAGTTGTGGAGCTACCCTGCTTCTCTAAAGTTAGATCCTTCCTTAAAACAGAAGCGACTGTAAATAAAGTTTATTATTGTTATTTTTATTTTTGCTATTGTGACGGTAGAAGGTCACAGATATAAATAGATATGCAAATAACAAACTCGGTAGTTTGTGGTCGAGTAAATGTTGGGGTATATAAGCAAATAAACCGCCCTTGGTGGGTGAGCATGCTTTTCCACTGACGGGGTTTGTTTGCAGGTCGGCCCACGTTACAATTGGTGGCAGCGGTGGGATAATGACAACTGCCAGACCGGAGTTGCCTTACCCATGTAATTCCCAGGACAAGTCTCGGGACGAGACTTCTCGGAGGGGAAAGTAATGTGACGGTAGAAGGTCACAGATATAAATAGATATGCAAATAACAAACTCGGTAGTTTGTGGTCGAGTAAATGTTGGGGTATATAAGCAAATAAACCGCCCTTGGTTGGTGAGCATGCTTTTCCACTGACGGGGTTTGTTTGCAGGTCGGCCCACGTTACACTATGATTTATACTTTCGAGATGCTATGAAGTTACTATATCAGTTCAGGTTAGCCAGGGCACCGAGTGTATGTTCTCGCAGTTCGTACCGTAAAGATTCTATAAAATGGGACACCCAAAATAATTATCGTAATTTCGTGAAATGACACAGTTTCGTTTCACAAAGCATCAAAAAGATGCAGATAGTTGCAAACAGTTTAGACCCTGATCAGACTGCAGTCAAACATGCGTCTGCGCTGTTTGCTCGGACCTGCATGTCCCAGTAGGTAGAATGCTTACGGTAAATGATAGTGAGGTGATGAGGACATGGTTGTTGCATCAGCGCCCGTGGAACTATTAGCCGGTCAATAGGTTATGAGGCAATGCAAATCATACAGCTCAGACATCATAGTGGACAACGAATTACATTTATGAAAGTTGGGCGTTTGATTGTTTTGCATTTGACAGCTTATTTAGTCGGTATTTCAGTATATATCTAGCAGTTCCCAACAGAGAGGGAGAAGGCTAGATGAGAGTACAATAGCCAAACAACACCAACCTGCAGTCACTGCAATAACAACATGGCTAGATCTTACTGTAGGCGAACTAACCCTTTTTGACCAGTGGACTTGTCCATCCCAATTATTTGTATGAGTCCATTTCTAGTTTTAGCATGTTTAGGGGTTAGTGATGAATACTTGCATTTTCATTGTTTTTCCATAGGAATTTCTGTCAGCAAATAGCACTGCTGATCAGACGCCGCGATCTGAACTGGGACTGCACTTTTTGCATATGTCCTCGAAACGGGCTGAAGAGGGTTAAGGAATACACACAGCAGACTCAGTGAAAGTAAAAAAAATCAAGAAGAAATGAGCCGCGACATGAGAAAATCAACAAAGTGGTTGTGCGCCTAGACAACGTTACGAAAATCGAATAAAACAAGAACGATACCTCCGAAGCGAAAAAGACAGATCAAAGGACGAAAATACATGTGGCAGATTGGGTATAAAAAACAATAATTTGATGCTGCAGCAATGTCAATGCTTTATCCACCCCGTCAACACCCTCTTTACACCCCCGCAGCCCCCCCCCCCCCCACACACACACACCGAGTGCCGGCTACTGAGTCATGTTATTTCAGACTCATTTAGATCCAAACCAGCAGAGAATATAATCTGCAGTATGATGGAGTAAGGACTTTTCATCAGTTGCAAAGGAAATAGGACAAATTCTGGAAGAAGATCCTCTCGAGGCAAGGAACAAAGAAAAAACGAAAACAGCAGGCTCGTTTAAATAACTGAGTCTGTTTATGTGCAATAATGTAATGTTGTGACACTGCGAACGCCACATCAAACTTATTCAAAGGCATTCAATCATCAGTCAGGTACATAACCTTTAGAAGTTAAAAAATATATAACTTGAAGCAGTTATAATTTTTTGTGACTGTAGCAAAAGTAACCTGTTTAAGTTAAAGTGTCTTTTTTCACCTTCATATTCTGGAGTTACAGCAATTTTTATGGACAGTTGGGTAATTTTCCCTGAAAGATCTCTTACATAACTTTATGATTAAGCAATAAAATTCTGTACGCATCGTCTGGCCCTTGAAGATCAGGAAATTAGCTACTTTTTAACTTACAACAGTTATTAATTTGGAGATTGCATATCTGACCTTGGCCTAAATAATTTCAGACATAACCTAAATAAGTTATTTTCTACAGCCTCACTTTGAAATAAGTGGTAAATAGGATAATTTTAACTGCTTCAAGTTATATTTTTATTAACTTTTAAAGGTTATGTACCTGACTGATCATAGAAACACATGGAAACGAAAAAGTAAATAAAACATAAGCCATACTACTGTATATGATTCTATCAATTGATGTTTTAGTACCAACAAAACAGAGATATTTATGACATGGCAGACTCGAACACATGGCTAACAGGTCGGTCAGGCAGACAGACAGGTGTAATATACATGTATGTATCAATATAGGAAGAAACTGAGCATTAAAATTGTTTTCAATTTTCCAGCAGTATTAGTACTCCATACGCGTTTGATCAGTTTTCAAAGAAAGTTATTAACATTCAAAGTGAAAGTAATTTTTGCATTTTATACAAATCCTTCTACAGCGTAAGCGCTTTATCCTGCTGATCTTATATGAACCGTGACACGAGAAAACCAACAAAGTGATTGTGCGCCAAGCGCAGAGTTAGATCAGCCTGTGCATCCGCCCAATCTGATCAGATGCTTCGCTAAGCGCTTAAACGGTAGCTGAGGGTCTAAACTACCTTCATGCGGACAGCCAAGACTCTGATAAGACTGGGCGCATGCCCAGGCTTATCTGAGACTGCACTGGGTGCACGACCACTTTGTTGGTTTTCTCGTGTCCCGGTCCATTTCATCATCAGACCAAGATAAAATAAAGTCCAATGAGGTTGGGTTTACTATGTCAGTGCATATAATGCTAGAGGATTCCTTTTACATGGCATTCCGAGAATTTTCTTTCTTATCCATATGTCAAGAACATCCCTTAAGGTAGACGAATACTAAATAGAAATATTGGCGGGGCATTCAAACCATTTTACCGTCTAAATAACCCAAAGAGCTATAAAACATTTGGATAAGAAGAAAAAAAAAACAATTTTCACCGTTTTGTTTTCCTAAAAAACAATATTTTGTATTTCTACATACTTTTTTAAACATTTTCCATTTAAAATTCATATCTCTAGCACATGAACGCATTTTCATTTCAGCAAATCATATAGTCTGTAATACAGGATTTTTGAAACAAACTGGTAACAAAAAATTGCAGTTTTCTTGCTAATAAGTTTATGTTTACATTCTTTAAAAAATGCAAGAAAATTGATTTTCATGAAAAACGTCGTGAAAAATATATCCAATCGATAGGGCATGCTTATGCGTATTATTTTAGTAAAATTTACATTGTATGTTAAGAATAAAACAAAACAAAACAAAAAAAAAAAAAAAAGAAAAAAAAAACCTTTTCGCCGTTTCGTTTCCTAGAAAAATAATGTTTAAGTTCAAAAATATCCCAAAAGCAGACTGCCCAAATTCTGCACCTGCTGCAAGCACAGCCGGTTCAGTATTCCAAATATCTCTAATTGTAGTTATATGACTTTTACTAAAGGATTGGACAAAAAATTGGAGAATTTCGGGATACAATGTTTTTGTTGCCATATAACTGAGAGGTTAGAATGTCCTCTTTAATTTCCATTTGTAAATGGCAAAGAAAATTCGACCAAGAAATTACAGAATCACGATAAAATTCGGGAATGATCTTTAAATCTAAACCTTTTGTACACGAGCATTTACACAAAAAATGTTCTATATTATATTGTCTATCTAGTTTTTTCAACCAACTTTTACCTATCATGTTCCAGTTAGCGTAATCTGATGAAATGATTTTATAAATAAATTTTATTTGTTTTGATTCTACAAAATGTTTAATATTTACCATGTTTATCCCCCCTGATTTTGCGTCTAGATACAATGTGTTACGATTAACTAATGGTTGTTTATTATTCCAAAGGAAATCCCACAAAAGCGTTTCTATTGTTTTAGCAACATATTTTGGCACCATATTTTTATTCAACTAAAAATCCTATTTGCGATATTAACATTGTTTTAATGATTAAAACTTTCCCTTTTAGGGTCAAATCCCTACTCTTCCATATCTGGATACAGTTCTTTTTTTTTTTGTTCTTTTTTTTTTGTCGGCTCCTCCTCCCCTTCCGACACCATATTTTTCACATATCGTGTAAATTTTTATTTACAACTGTACAATTTTACTTTTATTTAATAATTTATACAATCGACTGCAGTATTTGTATATATGTATGTAGGTATATATGTATGTATGTACACTCGTACGTACGCACGTGCACTCGTACTACGTACGTACGCATGTTTGTATGTATGTATGTATGCACACAGTGCTCAGATCGAAGTATGTGTAAAGACATACATATTGACGTAATGCTGTCTATATTATTTCTTATGTGTATGATTTCCATCTATGTATACATGTGTGTATCTGCTTGTACGATGTATGTATGCGTGTATATACGTATAGGAAAATCTGTAACATATATATGTATAAAAACAAGTCTTAGTGCGCGCAAGAATACTAGATTAGAATGCGTGTAAACTCAACGAATATGCAAGCTTTTAGTGATTGCACAGGTGTGTAAGCAAACCTAAAGAATGTACAGTATAATTACTTTCCACATGTATTTAACTAAGAAGCCTACTCTAAAAAGTACAACTAACGTACCAGATAGGTATAACAACCTGGATACAGTTCTTGATTTTATTAATTGTTTCCATCCAAATTACATTTTCGTCGATTTCATAACCATGGTGTAAACCTAAAGTTTTTACATTTGTTTTAGTCCATGTAATATCTTTATATGTTGGGTTGTTATTTTTCCATGCTCCTAAAAATAACCCCACGGTCTTTGTTTTATTGATTCTTGCCCCTGACGCTTCTTCATATGAAGCTATAGTTTTAAATGATTCCTTAATCGATTCGTCTGTGGAATTAAAAATTTGAGTATCATCTACAAAACTACTGATTTTAACCTCAGCTCTTCTTTTCGTTTCATTATCAATGAAGGGTAACGGTATTCCAATAATTTTATTGTTTTTTCTTATCGCACAAGCTAATGGCTCAGCTTGTAATATATAAAGTAAAGGACTTATTGGACAACCTTGGCGCATAGAACGAGTTATACTAAAATACGTACTCCTAAATCCGTTTGTCAAGATTGCCGTTTTGCGCCTTTAAATATCATATCGATCCATGTTCGAAATTTTTCGCCAAATCCGAATTTCAATAAACAATTCTGAGTCCATTTCCATTCAACTCTATTAAAAGCCTTTGAATAGTCAAGGAAAATAAAAGATGAATCTATATGATTTTCATCTGAATAAGTAACTATGTCTTGTAACATACGATTAGCTTCTGATATGTTTCGGCCTCTTACAAAACCTTTTTGATCGGGGTGAATTAATTTGGGTAGTAATATCTTAAGTCTTTCCGCAAGAATTTTAGTTATTATTTTATAATCCGTGTTTAATAAAGAGATCACAGTTAATCGATTTGATGATGAACAATATTTGAACAAGTAAGAACAGAGTTGTTCCGTATACGTCCACCTTAAATAGCTATGTTGGATTTTTACTATTCGATACTGTTTGTCTCAAGCTGTTCGAATATGTTTGCCTGTTCGGCATTATTACTAGGGTAAACCCGAGCAGTACACAGGTATTCCACGTGCTACTCGAAGTCCATCGAGCAGCCCGAGGGGTTACCAGAGTATTTGTCGCGCTTACCCAGATATTGCTATGACGCATATGCCACAGTTAGACATTGCTAAAGATAACTTACATTATTGTACTATTGTACTCTTTATCAGAAATATAAACTGAAATGCAGATTATGAAATCGACTGCCAGTGTTGTGTATGAGAGCTATCAGTCATGCATTCGTTTCTAATCTGTAACCCTTGATACGATGGTACCCTACCGGTTTCTCCAGCAAAAATAGAGCCCTGGGCTACCGATGTTCCTATCTTAAATTGGCATGTTTAGTGAGAAAACCAACGAATAATGCTATTCAGACTTGTTTTGATTAAAATTTGAAAGAGATCCTTCAAGAACAGAGAACACGTTCGAAGGAAGGAACAAGGGCCACACTTGAAGGTTTCGGCTTCTCAAGCCTCATCGGTGTTCCTGGCATAATCTGGCGAAAGCTACTGTAATTTCTTTATTTTAATAAGGCAGTCGATTAAAAAAACTGATTAGTTACAAAATATGGGTCCAAATTAATCAAATGCGATGATCTACAATATGGGTCTAAACCAATTGAAAAAAAGATCTGGGTTTCAGAATATATCCTCTGATCTCAAAACTTTTATAACCTCAAACATGTTTTCAGATTCCAAGTCTCATGACTGATAAATTTTTATATGAGATTTAATTATAAGGAATAGATGAATCAAGTAGCAGTATTGTGTGATCGAGCATTGGCTTATAGGGACAAGTCGGGTGATTTCGGACAGTGGTTCAATTCGGACATGCCATTGCAAACAGTGAAAATCCAGATGAGACGGCACATCATGAGTCGTCTCATTAGGATGCTCACTGTTTGCCTAGTTAGTTTTGTTTTAATTCCAAACAACTGACATATAAAGGAAATAATGTCACTGTCCGAGTTTACCCGTTGTCCGGATTTACCCGACTTTACCCTAAATAATTGATGATTGAGTAAACACCGAAAATGGAACTGTTAAAGGCCAAAAGTTGTATCCATAAGTTATTCATTTGCTGTGTTTGATTGCATTTTTACTAAGACGTCTACAGAAAAAACCATAAAAGCATTTTATTTTCTATTTATTCGGAATGCAATAACAGCGTATGCTGTCCTTGCGAAGTCAGGGCTTCAAAGGCACATTAGATATACAGAATAATGCATTAGCTGGACAGACTATAACATCGTTTGTATAATTATGATAAATTAATTACTCACTCGATACAAACTGCAGTGGTCAAAGTATCAAATCAAAATTTTGTAAATCATATCAATACTGACAATTCTGAAACACAGAACAGATGGGTGATCAAATGCTCGTGAGTAGTAAGCATCACCTGCCTTTTATCATACACCCGCAATATCTATGTATCTTTGGAATAAACAGTGAAAACGAAAGTCCGGTATTTGAAAGCCGGGTAATTGGAAAATTGAATACGTCCCTCTTGTCATAAAGACTAGGAACAAACTTTCCATTGTCAATATTGAGGTAGCAAGATATAAACTGGACTCTGTAGTTTCCTTAATTTCAAGTTCACATTGGTAGATGATATCAGTAAACTCAGAAATCTTTGAATTATTCAGAGATAGAACATCATCTATGTACCTGTATGTGAAGTTGAATTGTTGCACAAGGCGTTTTTACCTGCTTTTAAGAGCCCCTGTATGACTTCCGCCTCAACCCGTAAAGGAATAAGTCCCAAGTAAGGCAGCGCAGTTAGTGCCCATTGGAATGCCAACCGTCTGTTGGAAAACTTGCCCTCTGAACTCCACGTAAATATTGTCGATGGGGAATGCCACCATTTTATTGACCTCAACTTCAGAATATTTTGTATCAACATCAGAGTTGTCCTTATCCTTGCAAACTAGTAGTCTCGGCTCCATTATAGATTGCTCTAAGGGTCAGAAAAACGGAATTTCGAATGAACATATTAAAGTCTCCATAGTACTCCCAAGTGGTAAAGGCGCCAAGCATCAATCATTTTGGAAAGCGATTCAAGCTTCAAAATGTGGGTTCATTGTGCATTTATGGTGTCATTGCTGAAAAAAAAAAAACAATAAGCAAAACAGAGGTGGCATATCTAGAAAGATGACAAATCCCTCCAAATACGATTTCATTTTTCGGTTTTCCATCCAGCAATGCACAAAAGAGCGGGACAATGGCTTGGGGATCCTACTTTGTATATTGTTATTGCTTAAGTAAGAAGCTTGCAGTGATATGTTATGGTAGAATATTGCACAAATTTATACGACTGATAAAGCAAACTAGTAACACTGTAATGACTCCATATATTTTGCGGATTGCGTCAGTTTATGTGTGTTCGGAGGTGGATGTGCACTGTCTGCAAATGCATGTCCGCCATCTACTATTTTCAGACTTCTGGGGTAACTTATATACCGTCCCTCTAAGTTTGGTTTGTGTACTTTTATTTAATAGTGATCTTAGTCTGGAAAAATTGACTGAACCATAGATTCATCTTTGATCTCATCAACAGACAAAGCAGCTGGTATAAGAGGCATCAGTCTGAATGGCTGTCTGAGCCTACAGACTATAGCCGTATTCATTCGACTATGGGGTCACCAAATATCAACCAGTCTGCTGAAATATTTAATGAGTTTGGGTTTCCTTTCTTAAACAATTTCAAATAAGACTATAAGACGCATCTAGAATTTTAGGATTGTTTATTTTGGGGAAATCATGTCTCATAATCGCAATAAATACGGTAATATCAATTAAAGACCTGGATTTTTGTCATTAGTAAGTTATGTAATCCTTATCTAATCCAATAAACAGTCTCCTGTGGCTAAGCTGTCTTCTCCAGATCAGTGTCCCAGCAGTCTCTTACGGAGGCCCGAAATGGGGGAAATCAATAACAGAGATACCTTGTTTTAATTACTGGCATTAATATTCATCAAAGTTTGATGTAGAAAATCATTTTATTCTGGTAATGTTTACAAAATTTAAGTTCACATCTATCCCTTTTCACAATCAAAATTCATTGTGAGAGAAGCCAAAATAAAATAATATACTCTGCATGAGGAAACAAAATACTGATAATGATAAATCCATAGATGTCAAATTGCTGTCTAAAACCAACAAAACTACAGTGTCAGGTCTTGTAAAAACAAATGAACTTTAACCAATTCACTGTTTTCAAAGGTGTGAAAAACATGTTTAATGTCACCAAACTGCTGGAAACATTGGTTTCACAATCTTAACAAATTGAAGTCTTTTGGGTCTCTGATGTGACCCTTGAAACAAAATTTCATCTTCAGATCTTGCATTTTTTTTTCTTCTTGAGATTATTACATGTATAATGGCTAATGTATTAAATTACAGAGCATTTGACTCACTTCACATACACACACACAAAAAAATAAATAAATAAAAATGAAATTATAAAGATAAGTAAATAAAAATTAAGAACATAAAATTAAAAATAACATATTGAAATATATATAAAAAAGTTAAATTATTTAGTGACGATACAAGACAATATTTGTAAAATATATTCAATTTTTTTCTTTTCTTTCTTCCTTAAGTTCTTTTTTTATTCAGTTTATTTTACCTTTCCTCTTTTTTTTTTTTTTTTTTTTTTTTTTGAATTAATATTTGAGTTTTCTTTGACTGCTTATCAGCAAATTATATTTTACAAATTACAGAATATATTGTTCTTATCTAATACATTTTGACTGATGCAAGAATTTATCCCACTAGAGCCCCACAGGCAGGCAGTGGTTTCAGCACTGCATTGTTTTATGACCCTAATAAATGAGGTGATTAGGAGGTGCCTTTGATTTTCTTATCACTTGTTTATTGGAGGGGATTAGATTGCGGGGGTCAAAATGATAGAACAAAATCCAGCCCTTTAAATAAAAGCGTCTATCGAATTCCCAGGAAGATAGGGTAGAGTCGGGTAACTTCGGACAGCGAGCAAATTCGAACATACCATTGCAAACGGTGAAACATAATGAGCCGCTTCATCAGGATTTTCACTGTTTGCCCAGTTAATTTTGTTTTAATTCGAATTCTAATACAGTGAGCCTATAGAAGGAATGGAAACTTTCCGTGTTTTATTCTGCAACAATTCACTGTTTCGGAGAGCGCAAGTCTAATTGCTGACGTCATTGCAACTTCTGGCGTAATTTTCTGACGTCGTGAGACGTTATACGGTGTAACATTTCTTATTCTTTCTAAATTCGCCATAAAATCGTACATTTATCTTAGATACAGTTAAGAATATTGGCGGGAGCATGAACGCCCTGGCAGGAAGATTTGGAGAGTTTAAATGAAAAGGATACTTTTTCAGTGTTTGTGTGTATTAGAATCGAAATAGTTCAGCCCTAGCATTGATTTGTTGAGAAATAGTTCACTGTTTGTCGGTCAGTTGTAAGTAGATATATCACTCGCGCTCCGCGCTCGTGATATGATCTACGTTACAACTGACCTCCAAACAGTGAATTATTACTCAACCGTCAAAGAGGTTCCTTAGAAGACAGCCTTTTATTAGCATATGCTTTCTGCTCGATGTGACTCAAATATTGTTGAAGGGGCGTAAAACTGCAAGTGATACATCAGCCTTGAGTCTCGATAACTCAGTGGGTTAAGCGCTATGATGCTGAACTAGCGGTCATTGGTTCGATTCCAGATGGAGAAGGAAATATTTTTTTCAAGCGTAAACAGGTTCCATTGCCTACAATATTTCACTATCACCCTCCAATCTTCCTTATATGACTGAGGCCCGGTAGCTCAGTGGGTTTAGCGCTGGCCTACTGATCTAGCGGACCCGGGTTCGAGCCCCGCTTGAGGTGTAAACGGGGTTCCACTGCACTTAGCCTTTCATTATCACCCTCCCATCGTCTTGATATGACTGAAATACTGTTGAAAAGGACGTAAAGTCGCGAGTCATCCATCCATCCTTCTATGACTGAAATACTGCTGAAAATGATAACTGACAAGAGCTCCGCTGAGCGGGGCAATATACGCCCGTTGGGGCTTAAAGTTGGAGTGAGTGAGTGAACTCGGGTTTAACGTCCCGCCAACAACGAGGTCATATGGAGACGGGACCTCGGTTTAAAGTCTTATCCGAAAGACCGGAGAAGCGGGGGATCGAACCTGCGACCCCTGGATTGGTAGTCTGGAGTGTTATCCACTACGCTACAGCCGCTCCTATTAAAGTTGGAAAGAAAACAAGAGACAGAACTTTATCAGTAGCTTAAATCTTCAATAATAAGGCAAACATAAAAATACAAAACAAACGAAGCTAATGTAAAATTCCTAGACAAAATTACAAAGGGGCATGATTCCATCATAAATGGAAGTTCGGTTATGGTTCTTTTTCTCTTCATATCGTCTGATATTTGTTCAAACTTTCATGAAGAAATCTTAAACAGTTTTCAAGATATGGAGCAGACACAAAGCTAATATGAAATTACTATATGAAAAATACACAGGTGCATAATTTTGTCAAAACTGAAAGTAGGTTTATGGTCCTTTTTCTCTGCACATTGTCTGATGATGTTTCATATTTGAATTAACTTTTATGAAGAAATCTTATACGGTTTTCGAGATATGGAGCGGAAAAATAATGTTACCTTTTGAAGTTTGACCTCTAAGTGTGACCTTGACCTTTGTCGAACATTCTTGGAATACGAGTTTTGCACGAGGCCTCTATAAGGCGAACATTTGACTCAAGTTTCAAAAATATCTTTCAAAGGGTTAAGGAGATATGGACTGGGCACAAATCTAATACAAAATTACAATACTAAAAACACAAAGGGACGTAATTTTATTACAAATGAAAGAAGGGTTATGGTTCTTTTTCTCTGAAGGTGCTTTATATGTATCAAACTTTCATGAAGAAATCCTAAACAGTTCTCGAGATATGTTTTAAAGACGCCTCGTCTTGTTCGTGTGCGCTTGTTTGGTACTTATCGTTAAATATCACACCTGAGGTACATGTAATCATCCACTAATCGATGTCGCGTGCCACGATTAATCGATACCGCTGGTTACCTGGACGTTTTGCAGGTTCATTGGCCATATCAAATAGATAAACAGAAGGAATATTAAGACAGAGGGACGATCAGGCGAAAGAAAGAAAGAAAGAAAGAAAGATAGATAGATAGATAGATAGATAGATAGATAGATAGATAGATAGATAGATAGATGTTGTCAAAACTGAATTTTGATGAATGAACATAGAGATAGGAAGATCAGCTTTCATATAAACTTTAATTATTGTAACTCGCGTTTTAGTTTCGCATTTTTTACAGTAGCAATGACTTTCAAGATATTAGCGAGTTTTTGAAATCACGATCATCCAATTGTCACTTTGGAAGTTAATTTTTCGAACATTGTCGAGATTCTTGAATCCGATTTGCGAATATCAGCAAAAATGAAGGTATTGTAAAAATAGCAAAATTGAAGGTATTGCGATTATTAAACGATTTACAATGTATGCATGTAGCATTTGATCGTATCCTTTTTATCCATCTAAAATATGAAAACATTGCAGTTTAAGTCTGGAGAATCGGCATGACAAAATGTTTGGCATAAAATAAATGAAACCCACGGTATTTAACATTAAATTAATGAATAAATAAATAAATATTAGATCAAAAATAAGAGAAAGAAATAGTGAATAATAATAATTGATAATAAGAAAAAATGGCCAAGGTTTTAATCTGTCATTACAGAGAAGGCACATGCTTGTGCTGAAATAGTCTCAAGGCCCGGAGAATTTCTGCCTAACTACAACAAGTTAGTTTAAATTTGAAAGTCATGTGAAAAGAGTCATTTATTTACCCTGTGAAAATATTGATGATTGGTTCTACATGCCTACCAAAAAATACAACAAATAAAGAGCAAGAAAAAAAGGAAAAAAGAAGAAAAAAACAAAAAAAAAAACAGAAATGTAACTTCACGCATTTCTGATTATTCGTTCTATGGAATACAAAGGATCCAAAAAAAGATCCGCACGCCTGCATCCACGACGGTCCCCGCTAGACCCCGGAATACTACTTTAAAAAATATGTGAAATATCAAAATAGGCAAAAATAGTGAAAATCTATACAAATATAGAAACTATTTAAATTTGTCAAACTAGGTCCGAAGTGACTAGGGTTATTGGGCAGAGATGACTAGGGGCCGAAGTGTCTATGGGTCGAAGAAATCTAAACCTACATTCAACAGTGCAGTTTGTTGGTGAGCTACATACATGCCGCTGCATTAATGAGGGTGCAACAATAAATACAAAGTAGAAACATTCACAAGCATTGCTTGCTGATAAGTAGTGTTTGCCTTTTCTTGACCAAAACTTAAACTAACTGGCAATAGCATTTTTACATTAAAATTGCTGCTGCCAGTCGACTGGCAATAGCCACTCCGTAATTATTATTCAACTTGCACAGCATTTTCTCACTTGAGGGTTTGATAGCTATTTTATGTTCACTTAAAGAGATCCCGTGCTGTTACTATCATGTAAACCCCACACAGACTGCCCGATATACGCATGGATCTCCGATTACATGTACCTGACAGACAGGTGAACAAGACGACGCCATCCGACAAAATTATTGACATAAATTTGAAATAGAAAGGCTAGAGGTTTGGTTTGAATGAAATTTCTGAAAATAAAAACAGTGGAAAAAAATCCATTTTTTACTAATTCAAGATATGCTTTCATGGCATCATGCTTGCATTAGCAGTGCCCTATTCATGTTTGTCTAATATTAGCAGTTTTAAAAGAAGTAAATGGACAAGCGATGAAATATGGTGACATTTGATACATTTTTTCACGTCGCTTGAGACAGGTGACGTCACTAAATCTGTCTGATAAGTCTCATGCTCGGCACAAGCTCGCTAAATTCCTTTCTACGATTTAGAGAGGACTGATACGGAGCCAGGATGAATGCGTTCGGTTGAGCTTTCTTGGGATCATCGTTATGAAAATTGAACGAAAAAAATGTATTTATTAATAAGATAAATAAATAAATAAAACTCTCACAATCTTGTCGTCGGGGTCACAATATTTACCAATACTTTGATGCTAATAAAAAAACACGTTAAACTAGTTCTCTTTTGCTCGCATTACGGACGATGCGTCTCCAGTTATAAAATATGTGCAGATAAAATGGCCTTTGCTAACATACGACTTCCTCAATCAAAGGACTTGCAGAGCAAAACAATTAAATAAAATAATTTGGAAAAAAAAACAATGACGCTTGTTCATGTTTTTGCTGACAACATGGAAACACTCACACACACACACACACACACACACACACACACACACACACACAGAAGAAAAAAAAAACAGAAAAAAATTTAAGTACTGACAATTAGCAAAGTAAGACAAGTCTTTTATGACACATGATTTTTTTGTCTCGCCTATTCAACAAAAGATAGGAAGAGCTATTTATATTCTGATATTTTCCACAAGCAAATCATCTTTGAAACTCTTAAATAAAAGCAAACATAACAAAAAACAACAACATTTTTAATGTACTTATCCATTCTACTATCAATCCCGGCAGCAGTTGCACTTGATAATGAGTTCATCATATTTAAAGATGCGTAGTTAGGTCCCTAGGCAGCGTGAAGAAGCTATTAAGACGTTTCGGTCCTATCAGTTTGAATTAACGCTATGGAAAGGCCCATTTTCCGTATAGCGAACCTACGTGACTTTCAACGGATTCTTAGTAATATTATGTAAACAGCTTTTTGTTTTCAAATTCAGAACGCAGAAAAATGATGAAGAGTGCGGAGTAGGGTAAAGTCGGGTAACTTCGGACAGCGGGTAAATCCGGACATACTATTGCAAATAGTGAAAATCCAGATGAGAAGGCTCAAAATGAGCCGTCTAATCAGGTTTTTCACAGTTTGCCCAGTTATTTTTGTTGTAATTCCATACAACTGACATATAAAGGAAACAATGTCACTGTCCGAATTTACCTGCTGTCCGAAGCTACCCGACTCTACCCTTATGCTGTTGACTTTATATTTTAATGGAGCAAGCTATCCTGCTTGGTTCAGCCAAAACTGTTTTCTTTGATTTCTGTTTGGGTGAGCATTTGTACTAAATCAAGTAAGGTTCGCCTCCATAGCTAGCATTATCAAAAAGCAGACGGTAAGAGCAGTACCCTTCGGGTTACCCACGTTTAACATGTTTAATCCGTTTTGTAATACGAGAAAATATATCGAGAAAAATAGATCTGACTCGTAATGGGTTGCATACAAAAGCGATCGTACTGAATACTGCAATGTACCGCAAGGAGCACAAGGTACCGCAAGGTAGCACAAGGTACCGCAAGGTAGGCACAAGGTACCGCAAGGTAGCACAAGGTACCGCAAGGTAGTCACAAGGTATCGCAAGGTAGGCACAAGGTACCGCAAGGTAGCACAAGGTACCGCAAGGTAGGCACAATGTACCGCAAGGTAGGCACAAGGTACCGCAAGGTAGGCACAAGGTACCGCAAGGTAGGCAGAAGGTACCGCGAGGTAGCACAAGGTAGGCACAAAGTGGTACAGGGATTAATTTAGAATAGACAACCAGCTCAGTACCTGTTTTATTTCAGCCTTTTTTGCTTTATCTTTCGGCTTCGATACGCTTGCCTTGTCTTGTCTCGTGGACCTATAAAGGACATGAAGAGCAGCATATGCAGATGTTGACAAAATCGCTTTTCCTGAAATACTTTCCTTTCCTCATGATAGCGTTTCAGTGTTATTTATAACCAGTAAAGGAGTAAAGATTCTTACAAAGGTAACTATTGCTGACTGTTTCGCGAATTCAGCCTTTTAACAATCTTGTTCTGTATTCCCTAAACCACATTGCGCATACCTTGTGCTACTTTGCGGTACCTTGTGGCTACCTTGCGGTATTTTGTGCCTACGCTTGTGTCTACCTTGTGCTGCTTTGAGGCACCTTGTGGCTACCTTGCGGTACTTTGTGCCTACGCTTGCGCCTACCTTGTGCTACTTTGCGGCATCTTGTGGCTAACTTGCGGATTGTTATCCACTAGACACTACAACCGCTTAAGACAGAATTCTTTCTAGCCATAACAGGGTTCCATTGTATATTGCCTTTCTCTCAAATGGCCGTAAAACAATGTCACAAATCATTCAATGTGACGGGACTGTTGCTAAAACCTCATATTTATGTTCTAAAAGATGATATTTTTACATTCGATAATTTCTTTCGGCTGTGCACGAGCTACCAACTTAAGATAAAGGAAGGACTAGTATTCTTGTGTTTCTGTCGCAGTTTTTTTTAAATCCGCGTGATTGTTACCGTGTGTGCATGCATGCGTTTGTGAAGGGGGTGGGAAATTCACAGCGGTCCAATAAAATTTACCAAACGAAAGAAGTGTTTGGTTGTTTTGTGTTTACAGGCCCTTTGAGACAGTATGTTAGTGTGCTAGTGAGGAGAGAGAAAAGCGGTATAACAAGCGAGAGCAAAAACACACAAACAACCACCAACTGCACCTACTGCAAGCACAGTAGGTCCCTGCCTGCGACAGAGCTCTAGATAAGAGGAGTATTTGATGATAATTGAAGGATAATTTTTTTTATTTCTCATTGAAACCATATGTTGTGACCCCTCATCTGAACCGTCTTGTTGAGACGGTTCAGATGAGGGGTCACAACATATGTTTTTATCCAGATTTAACAAAAATTATCCCTGATTATCACCAAATACCCCTTCTTATCTAGGGCTCTGCTGCGATTGTCGAAATTAAAAGGACTGGCAGTAAAAGTTGACCGGCACCATCGCCAGACTGATTTGATTGTGTTGGACTACTTTGTGTGTATAATTAATATGGCATTACAACAGTATTATTATCATTGTTTTCAAATCAAACCAAAACTATGATTCTGATCTCGTAGTCTTACTAGAATTAAGTTTCAAGAGTGAAATATGAAAAATTTATAGTAAAGATGTCATTTATGGAATCTGACAAGGGGAAGACTGGCTGATCAAAGTCTTCAATTGTCATGATCCGTACACAGAAAAAGAAAAAGCTACGTTTCCCCATACATCATCCATAGTGCAGATTTTATTTTATTTTCGTCCTTTGAGATCAGATGATATATTCTGAGAAACCTGAAATTTTAGATTGGTTTAGTCTCTTATTCTAGATCATCGTCTTTTATATTTTCTAGACTCTTTTGATACTAGTCAGTCTTTAAATCGACTGTCCAATCAAAATTAAGAAATTTCAGAATGCTTTTCTTTGGTTTCGTCACCAGATATTTTCAGGGTCACTGATGAGGCTTTATAAGTCGAAACTACGTAGTCTGGCCCATATTCCTTCTTCTGAATGTATTCTCTTCTCTTGAAGGAACTCTTTCAGATTTTAATTGTTCAAAACAAATGGGAAAATATCATGCCGTGAGTTCAGATACATGTGCTAACATTCCATTCTCATTAACTGGAGGAGCTACTCAATGTCAGCATCAGTGTCCCACTTTTGTCATTTTTGGTCAAAGTATTTCTGTGATTTGCAAGTGCCACTTGAGGCGAGCTATCAGTTCTGTAAAAGGTCTTTATTCAGTCTGATATGCATCAGCTTAGGTTCCCTTAGCACGTGCACACTGAAAAGACTCAGCTCGACCTGTGTGTCCCTGCGATCCCGATATAGTCACTACGTATGCATAAAAAATGCATGGCTCCTGGTAAATACCCTGTATATTTACGAACAGCCTCGGTATATTAAAGACAGCATTGATCAATGCGCAGGACCGGGACCTCTGGCTCTTGAGTCAGACGCGGTACCGACTGCGCTACGCGGCCCAGCGTCTATGTCTTACTGGTTTTAGGATGATACGATAAATGTAATCTTTCATTCTGGTCATTTCATGTGATATTGAATTTATGGAACTCAGGTAGATTAAAAAATAAAATAGTGTGCTCTGCATAGACTCGCATCATGAAAATGTTTTGCCAACTCCTTAATTAAAGTCAGTAATATATGAGCACAATTATAGAATTCCACTTTGTAAACATGTCTGTGACTGAAACTACCAAACAACAGATTAGGAGGCATTTGATCCTGTCAAAATCTTATAGCATAACAGCACACATCAAAAACATCTTCGACAGATTATGCTTTCACTATGGTGCTTAAGAGAGATGCTTTCATTTCAGGTGAGCGGGTTTATAAACAGGGGGAGCAACAGTGCCATTCTCAATTTTGAATCCGTTCTCAATGGGTGTCAACCCTGAAAGTAATCCGTTTTCAATGGGGGTCAACTCTGAAAGGAATGGAATTTGCCCCAGTTGGGGTAAATTTTTTTCTTAAAGAGTTGACCCCTATTTTCAGTGACTTCGTTGTGCAGAAAAGTCCACAGTCTGAGGAAGTCACGGCAGTTATTTCCCTTTGTTAAAATCACAGAGGTGTTCCCATACATCTTAAACGTGTTTTACTGATCATAATAGAAATATCGCAATGAACAAGCATTGTAAGCGTTCAAAGATAAAAATATCAGATAAAAAAAGTAATATTTGAGCTAATTAATCCAGTTTGATGACGTCAATGCACTCAGTTCCCGAGTCGTTGGTGTAATTGGCCTTACTTTCCGTTACTATGTTTGTACTGCACACGCCATTGTTAGTTTGTTTATTCCTGCTTCGTAAGTGTGAGCATATGAAATTTTAAAGAAACTTTGAGACAAAACCTGTTTGAATATGTATTTTTGTTACTTTTTTAGTTTTCCTGTTGCGAGCATGCTGATGTTCAGTTATTCCTATATAAAGCGCAGGTAATTATCAAGCTTTCCTTAGTCTGTGATATTTTAGTGAGCTGTACTGTTGAAGGCATCTGGCTTTTTAACACTCCTCCAGCTAAGCGAACAGCTCACAAAATTTTGCGATTTCCGAAAAGATTTATACAATTACAAGCTTGAGCTGTCTGGTCTGAGCGTGCGTAGTCCGCACACATAACTGTCCTGACAAGGATGTGTATGTGCATAAGCTGATATTGACATGGTAACTTCATGTACCAATCAGCAGACACACAACTTGTAAACAGCCTTGTTTCAAAGTTGATTCAACGTCAAGACGTTGAATCATGACTTCTAGCTCTCCTCCAGCTAAGCTGGCAGCTCATAAAATGTTTGCGGTTTGCAATAGGATTCATACAATTACAAGCTTGAGCTGTCTGGTCAGAGCGGGCGCAGTCCGCACACATAACTGTCCTGGCCATGCTGTGTATGTGCGCAAGCTGATTTAGTGTTTGCCCCAGATAATAAACCAATCAGATCACCCGAATTTTCAAATTTTCAATAGATTTATTGGTGTAGACTCGTCATTTATCCATGACACTCTATCAGCTATTGCAGAGATTTCATAACAAAACCTCTTTTCTACAATCTATTAGCATGTCAAATGAATTACCATAACAGCTAGCCTGTAACCCCAAAAGAAGATAGTGAAAGATTAAAAGGCATTTGGCCTGTCTGTTTCAATTAACTTTATTTACACATTTTCATTATTAAATTTAGAGCTGTGAGATATTTTTCTTATTTCTTCTCAAAACATATGTTGTCAGCCTCGTGCTGACCTAGATCAGATGCTGCGAAACAGGTCTATACCATTCGCTTTAGAGAAATGGGTATGAAATAAAATGATAAAAATAAACTTGACCAGACAGCCCTCGATTGACAAATGGATTCATCTATTTGATTAGGATAAAATATTTCATTGGGCATAAATGGGTTTAGGAAAATTATATTTAAATAATACTAATAAATGCCCCCTGTGTCTTTTCCAAAAATAGAGTTATACTGTATTGAATTGCCAATCTCCGCATTTTCCATCAATTTTACAAAGGATAATTTTACATGAATTTCTGATTGCTTCTCTCCAGGAAACAGCTCTGCCAAATGGGGTCCGTTTTTCTAGGTAAATAATTGCTCCTAGAGAAGCAAATTCTTTCCTTTAAGAGCTGGCCCGTAGTGAGAAGAGTAAGAAAAGAAAAATATTAGAACCACTTCATCTGAAAGCATATCCATTGTCATTAATTCTGTTTATTAGATGCATTTGGACAGTGGCTGATGTTCTACTTTTTAGGCTCTTAATATATCACCCATATCCCAACTCTCTTAAAATGCAACGTCCCCTATGCATTTTTATTATGCCCCCACCACGAAGTGGGGAGGGGCATATAGTTTTGCCCTTGTCCGTCCATGCATACGTACGTCCGTAAATACGTCCGTCTGTCACACTTTGTAGTACTGTTTTTGTCTCCGCAACTCCTCCTACAGTATTCGATGCAGGGAGCTGAAACTTGGAACACAGTTCAGACATGCATTGAACATGTGCATAAAGGAAACAGAACTTTGATTAAGGTCTTGGTTGGAGAATTAAGTCCCCTTGAATAATATACATATTATAACCATATTTCACATTTGAGTACTGTTCTTGTCTCCCCAACTCCTCCTACAGTATTCGATATAGGGAGTTGAAACTTGCAACACAGTTCAGACATGCATTGAACATGTGCATAAAGGAAACAGAACTTTGATTAAGGTCTTGGTTGGAGAATTAAGTCCCCTTGAATAATATACATATTATAACCATATTTCACATTTGAGTACTGTTCTTGTCTCCGCAACTCCTCCTACAGTATTTAATGTAGGGAGTTGAAACTTGCAACACAGTTCAGACATGCATTGAACATGTGCATAAAGGAAACAGAACTTTGATTAAGGTCTTTATTGCAGAATTATGTCCCCTTGAATAACATAAATATTTTGAACATATTTCACATTTGTTGTACTGTTCTTGTCTCTGCAACTCCTCCAATTGTATTTGATGTAGGGATTTGAAACTTGTAACACAGTTCAGACATGCATTGAACATGTGCATAAAGGTAACAAAACTTTGATCCAGGTCATTATGGCAGAATTACATCCCCTTGAATGACATGCATATTTTGACCATATTTCACACTTTGTAGTACTGTTCTTGTCTCTGCAACTCCTCCAATAGTATTTGATGTAGGGATTTGAAACTTGCAACACAGTTCAGACATGCATTGAACATGTGCATAAAGGAAACATAATTTTCAGTCAGGTCTTTATTGCAGAATTATGTCCCCTTGAATAACATACATATTTTGACCATATTTCCATAGCTTAAATACAATCTCACCTTTTATCGCCGCTCTAGCGGCCTCATTTATTAACAGATTTTGATATTACATCACAGCTTTATTGGGTATGACAGAACCTTGTACAACTTTGCGTTTCAGGTTTGTAGGATGAAGGGTAAGGTCACAGTTGCTATTTTCAGAAAAACTAGGGTATTGCGCCAGCGCTTCCATTTATAGATCGATTTTGATGTAACTTCACATAAATGTTAAGTATAACAATATCTTGAATAAATTACTGTTTCAGCACCGCAGGTCCAAGGTCAAGGTCACCGTTGCTATTTTTAGAAAAAAACTTTATCATTCCTCTACTCCTCTATTCATTGACAATTTTGATGTAACTTCACTCAAATGTATTTTCAGGGTAAAGGTCAAGGTCATATTTGCTATTTTAGAAAATATGCTGTCATCCCTCTGGAATGATTTTGGCATAACTTGACACAAATATTTAGCTTGACAATATCTGGGACAAATTTACGTTTCATCATTGTAGGTCCACGGTCAAGGTCACAGATGCTATTATAGGTAAATGTAAATCTTTGTCATGGTTCTAGCGCTTTTATTTTTTAACTGATTTTGATAGAACTTCACACATATATTAAGTATGACAATATCTTGGACAAGTAAACCTTTCAGTGTTGTAGTTCCAAGGTCAAGGTCACAGCTGTTGCTATTTTTAAGAAAAACTCAGTCATCCCTCTAGCACCTTTATTTATTGACAGATTTTGATGTAACTTCACACAAATATGTTTTAACACATTGCTTTTCTAGCGAGGCATATGGCGGGGGCATTCATCGCCTTTAGTGATTGTCTAGTTTAGGATGAATATAGTATACAAAATATGATTTTATTGCAGATGTCTCTATTCTGAGAAATGACATTTATGTTCCAATTTTAAGAGACAAAATACTTACTATGCATACCATATTTTTTCCTAATAAATGCCCCTCTCTAATAAATACCCAGCTCTCTTTTCAGACCCTGGGGCCATCATTTGAACAAACATGGTGAAGGACCAGTAGGCAATGCTACATACCATATTTCTTCAGAACCCCAAGACTTAGATGCTTGATATTTGGTATGGTGCATGGCCTAGTGATCCTTAAAAAAATACATAAAAATACAAAGGTAAATGTTCAAAAATCTTCTTCTTCAGAACCACTTGACACAGATACTTAAAACTTTGGAATGTAGCATCGCAAGATGGTCCTTTACTAAGTTTATTCCAACGGCGGTGGAGGGTCCAAGGGTCGGAAATGACCCTGCCTCAGGGGGTCCTGGATTTGAACCATAGCAATGCATAATGAAATATACTTAAAAATCTTCTCCACCAGGACCGCTAGGCTCAGATGCTTGAAATTTGATATGTAGCATAAATAGTGGACCTATACCAAGTTTGTTCAAATGGTGGACCCAGGGTCCACAACGGCGCTTGGGCGGGGGTTTTGGTTCACAAATGAAATATGTTTAAAAATCTTCTTCTTTAGACCTGCTAGGCTCAGATGCTTGAATTTCATATGTCGCATTGCCTAGTGATCCTTTACCAATTTTGTTCAAATAGTGGCCCCAGGGCCCAAAAAGCCCCGTTCCAGGGGGGTCCTGGCTTTGAACCATAGAAACACAAAGAACAAGAGGGCCAAGAGGCCCTGAATTGCTCACCTGAGAAAAAAGGTTAAAGGCCAAACTATGTCATTATTTGAACAAACCTGATAGTTTGCAACCATTTCCAAATGGTTCTGAAGAACAAGATTTTTGAATACTTTTCTATGTATTGCTATGGTTCAAACCCTGGACCCCCTGGGGCGGGACCATTTTGGATCCTGGGACCATCATTTGAATAATCTTAGTAAAGCGCTACCAGGCAATGCTACATACTAAATTTCAAGCATCTGAGCCAAGTGGTTCTGAAGAAGAAGAAGATTTTTGAAAGTTTTTCTAGGTATTTCAATGATTCAAATGCAGGACCCTCTGAGGTGGGGCCATTTTTGACCCTAGCGCCATCATTTGAAAAGCTTGGTAAAGGACCACTAGGCAATGCATCATACCAAATTTCAAGCATCTTCACTGAGAGGTTCTGGAGAAGAAGATTTTTAAGTTTATTTTAATTTTAAACCCAGGACTCCCCACCCAAGGGTCATTTTGGATACCAGGGTCCCCATTTATACAAACTTTGTAGGAGTCTACCAGGCAATGCATTATACCAAATTTAAAGCATCTGAGCGGAGTGGTTCTGAAGAAGATGATTTTTGAATATTTTTCTATGTATTTCTATGGTTCAAACTCAGGACTCCCTGCAGCAGGGCCATTTTGGACCCTGGGGCCATCAATTTAACAAACCTGATAAAAGACCACTAGGCAATGCTACATACCAAATTTCAAGCATCTAGCTGAGCCAAGTGGGTCTGAAGAATAAGATTTTTGAATATTTTTCTATGTATTTCTGTGCTTCAAACCTAGAAATCCCTGCCACGGAGCCATTTTAAAAACTCTAGCATGCACGAACAGACGGATGCAAGGAAGTACAGACAACCCAGAAGCAATATGCCCCCGCAACTTCAAAGTTGGGGGCATAAAAAGGGGCTTAACTCTTCAAAATATGACAGTCCAAATTCCAAAATCACATGCAAACCTCATAATAATGGAAAAACAATGTACAAAAGTTCAAATCAGTTTGATGGAAGATGTGGTAGGAGTTGCGGACACATGGTTTAAGTCAGTTATATGGAAAATCTAAGTCCAACACAGCTGTAACACCATCAAAAATGATCGAACAAAAAATCCAAACTCACAAGCACATCTTCATATAATAGCAAGAAAACCTGCAAAGTTTCACGAAAACTGGATGAGGCGCCAAACAGGAGTTGTGGACAAGACTTGTTAAGTCCAAAAAGGGCTTTAACTCTGTCCAAAATGATTGAATCGCAAATCCATAACTACATGTGCGTGCATCTTTATATCAGAGCAAGAAAATCTGCAAAGTTATAAGAAAATTAGGTGAGGCGTCTAGGAGGGGTTGCGGACACAAGATTTGGGATGGATGGATGCACAGACGCACGGATGCACTGACACACGTACACACAGACTCACGAACATGGACGCACGCACGCAAGGATAGGCAAAGGTCATTACTATAGTCATATCGGGTGACAAAAATACCTGTTGACACAAATATATTTCTTTTCTTTTTCTTCTTCTTGCCAAACAGAATTATACATCTAACGCTCAATTCAAAATAAAACACAAAGAATTTGCTGGACGCATGAAGTGTAAAACTTGATACTGTGGACATCTGGATAATAATTAACCATGGAAAGTGGTATAAGATAATGATGACAGCTAGCTGAAAACCACAAGATTATTCTAAGGATTTATTGCCTCCCAAACCGGGAGAATTTCAAGCAATAGGTGATAGAGTGATGAAGAGAGTCTTCACCAATAAATCTACTGAAGACTTGAAAATTCAAGTGATCAGAAATGTACATCTTCTGTGGCTCGTCACGTCTAAAAATAGCTTCAACATGACAGGTCAAATTGTTTTAGAAGTCAATGTAGATTTCTCGAATTAGCGTTTTTTTCTCATTACAGAGGGACAGATGAAGGGAGTATTTGGCAGTATTCTCCATAAAAATGTATTTTGTGGTTACTCCTTAGAACTAGCCCAGCTCTGGGCCGGAAAATTCCCAGAAACAAGTTTCAATTTTCACGGCCCAGGCCTCACCTATTCCGCTACTGCTGGGTTTTTGCCGGTAAATGCTACCGGGGAATTTCTATACACTGATAAAATCATTATTTTTGAATCACTTAGGAAAAAACATTAGCGGTTGTGTTCTTTGGCCATTTTGGATCATGACTGCCACCAGTTTTACCTTTTCTAAGAGACATTGGGCTGGCCTTGAAGCATTTTCCTCAAGAGGGGTGAAAAGAAATTGCGTTTCAACGGACATGTTTATAGGATATGTAAATGAGCTCGTGGAGGTCACGTGATGACGCCATCTGTTAAATGATAAAATCCAGTACCAGAATTGCAAAGACAGGCGTACTCCAGACAACCCAAGTTAAGCGACTAAGTTCTGGGTTTAAACGATAACAGAATATTTATACGACGACTGTTTGTGCCTTACAGACATCTTTGAATCTTGTTAAACATGAAACGTGTGTTGTTATACCGGTATCCAGTGCTGTTTGTATCAAAATGAGCATCCCCTGTCCGAGTGGTCGGAAAACTTAATTTTATAGCTCCACTGCAGAAACGCTTTTTAATTACAAATTACATCGGAGGGGATGGGGGGGGGGGGAAGAAAGTAAGGAAGTGTCATATCCTAGGAAGTGTCATATCCTTATAATCAGCGGTTCTTAGATATTTTCAGTCTTCCACCCCCCCCCCCCCCCCCCCATCCCCCCGATACGCTTTACGCCTTCCTGACTGTGATTTTTGTTTTGTTTGTTTATTTTGTA
The DNA here is from genome assembly GCA_963989385.1 of Ctena decussata. Lineage (NCBI taxonomy): Eukaryota > Metazoa > Mollusca > Bivalvia > Lucinida > Lucinidae > Ctena > Ctena decussata. Next base: position 99,157,952 of record OZ022501.1, read on the forward strand.
CTTTCTTCTTTTCTTTCTTTGTGTGTGTGTGGCGGAGAGGGGGGGGGGGGGGTCGGTTGTTTGATATCTGCTCTCCCAGTTACGCCTTACGTCTGCCTGACTATATTTCTAGATTTTTTTTTTTTTGCGTAGAATAACAGTACATAGGAAATTTACCGATCAATGGTATGCTCCGACGTATCGATCAAAGAGAAAACTAGCAAGGACATTAATGTGATGATGTCGAGGTTATTTTCTGCCACATATACCTACTTACCCGAACTTTCACAACTGTTCCGACGCATTAAATGTTTTTATATTAATTTCAATGAACCAAGAAATTATAAGATTTTTATTACCAGCTCGCTAACAGTAGTATTGCCTCGTCCGTCATCGGTATTTGAAACGGATTCGAAGAAAGTCAGTGGCTTCGGCGAAGTTTTATTTTCCATAGTTTCAATTGTTGAAATAATGTGAAATATACGCAGACGAGAACAAATCGCGCCATAGCAAAACACGTCTAACTGCAGGCCCAAACCAGTAAAATATTGGTTCTATAGTAGGTCCTGTCCTTTGCAAAGAAAATGCGTATTTTCCCAAGAAATATTATACTTTTATATGCAGCTAATTTTAAAATCATACAGATAGTTTTAAGAATTTCAAAGAAGTACCGCATTTGTACATAATCACGGCTCCGATCGCAACATCTTATTAAAGAAAACGTCCTCGCAGTTTGAAAATATCGCTGTTAACGCTTGAGATCTTAAAAGATTCTTATTACGTAAATTGCGCGGATATAAAATATTGTGATCGTTCTTTTGCAGTCTGATTACAACATTTGTCTGAAGACTTTTTGCAATGTGTTTAAGCATAACAGCACGTGATTTCTTTTAATCGCGTCCTCTCTCATGATAGTTGAAAGTATAAAGGTCTGTCGGCGACTTCAAACACACAAAAGTTGTTTCATATGTTGTGAAGTGTTTAGGTTTACTTTTTTTACCAATGTTACGTTTTGACATGGACTAGATCTATAATAAAATTGATAGCTTAATTAAACAGCATTCCCTTTGTTTCTTGTGTGCGCGAACATTTATTAAAAGTGAAATTGTGTTCAGACATTCGGTGTCCGCATGGTAATTGAATATTCATAATGGTTGTTTTTATTGCGGTACTTAGTTAAATCAAAAAAAGTGCTCAGCCTTGTCACAGAAGCACACCGACGCGTGCTTAAATGAAATTTGGACACCAGGCATAAAATAAATGCATATATAGGTATTGCAAACAATATTCACAGATGTATGTAATTGCGACAATCATATCTCCTAAGGTACTGGGTTTTATATCCTTGCCATTTTATCACCCAATGACGTCATCCGGTAACTGGGAAAATCCCAAGCAAACATGGCGGTCTTCTAGCCCAGCTCTGGGCCGGAAAATGCCCAGAAACAAGTTTCAATTTTCACGGCCCAGGCCTCACCTATTCCGCTACTGCTGGGTTTTTGCCGGTAAATGCTACCGGGGAATTTCTATACACTGATAAAATCATTATTTTTGACTCACTTAGGAAAAAACATTAGCGGTTGTGTTCTTTGGCCATTTTGGATCATGACTGCCACCAGTTTTACCTTTTCTAAGAGACATTGGGCTGGCCTTGATGCATTTTCCTCAAGAGGGGTGAAAAGAAATTGCGTTTCAACGGACATGTTTATAGGATATGTAAATGAGCTCGTGGAGGTCACGTGATGACGCCATCTGTTAAATGATAAAATCCAGTACCAGAATTGCAAAGACAGGCGTACTCCAGACAACCCAAGTTAAGCGACTAAGTTCTGGGTTTAAACGATAACAGAATATTTATACGACGACTGTTTGTGCCTTACAGACATCTTTGAATCTTGTTAAACATGAAACGTGTGTTGTTATACCGGTATCCAGTGCTGTTTGTATCAAAATGAGCATCCCCTGTCCGAGTGGTCGGAAAACTTAATTTTATAGCTCCACTGCAGAAACGCTTTTTAATTACAAATTACATCGGAGGGGAGGGGGGGGGGAAGAAAGTAAGGAAGTGTCATATCCTAGGAAGTGTCATATCCTTATAATCAGCGGTTCTTAGATATTTTCTGTCTTCCACCCCCCCCCCCCCCCCCCATCCCCCCGATACGCTTTACGCCTTCCTGACTGTGATTTTTGTTTTGTTTGTTTATTTTGTACTTTCTTCTTTTCTTTCTTTGTGTGTGTGTGGCGGAGAGGGGGGGGGGGTCGGTTGTTTGATATCTGCTCTCCCAGTTACGCCTTACGTCTGCCTGACTATATTTCTAGATTTTTTTTTTTGCGTAGAATAACAGTACATAGGAAATTTACCGATCAATGGTATGCTCCGACGTATCGATCAAAGAGAAAACTAGCAAGGACATTAATGTGATGATGTCGAGGTTATTTTCTGCCACATATACCTACTTACCCAAACTTTCACAACTGTTCCGACGCATTAAATGTTTTTATATTAATTTCAATGAACCAAGAAATTATAAGATTTTTATTACCAGCTCGCTAACAGTAGTATTGCCTCGTCCGTCATCGGTATTTGAAACGGATTCGAAGAAAGTCAGTGGCTTCGGCGAAGTTTTATTTTTCATAGTTTCAATTGTTGAAATAATGTGAAATATACGCAGACGAGAACAAATCGCGCCATAGCAAAACACGTCTAACTGCAGGCCCAAACCAGTAAAATATTGGTTCTATAGTAGGTCCTGTCCTTTGCAAAGAAAATGCGTATTTTCCCAAGAAATATTATACTTTTATATGCAGCTAATTTTAAAATCATACAGATAGTTTTAAGAATTTCAAAGAAGTACCGCATTTGTACATAATCACGGCTCCGATCGCAACATCTTATTAAAGAAAACGTCCTCGCAGTTTGAAAATATCGCTGTTAACGCTTGAGATCTTAAAAGATTCTTATTACGTAAGTTGCGCGGATATAAAATATTGTGATCGTTCTTTTGCAGTCTGATTACAGCATTTGTCTGAAGACTTTTTGCAATGTGTTTAAGCATAACAGCACGTGATTTCTTTTAATCGCGTCCTCTCTCATGATAGTTGAAAGTATAAAGGTCTGTCGGCGACTTCAAACACACAAAAGTTGTTTCATATGTTGTGAAGTGTTTAGGTTTACTTTTTTTTACCAATGTTACGTTTTGACATGGACTAGATCTATTATAAAATTGATAGCTTAATTAAACAGCATTCCCTTTGTTTCTTGTGTGCGCGAACATTTATTAAAAGTGAAATTGTGTTCAGACATTCGGTGTCCGCATGGTAATTGAATATTCATAATGGTTGTTTTTATTGCGGTACTTAGTTAAATCTAAAAAAGTGCTCAGCCTTGTCACAGAAGCACACCGACGCGTGCTTAAATGAAATTTGGACACCAGGCATAAAATAAATGCATATATAGGTATTGCAAACAATATTCACAGATGTATGTAATTGCGACAATCATATCTCCTAAGGTACTGGGTTTTATATCCTTGCCATTTTTATCACCCAATGACGTCATCCGGTAACTGGGAAAATCCCAAGCAAACATGGCGGTCTTCGTAAACATTCTCACAGCTAGTAAGCTACGAAGGAAAAATCGCCAGTAAATATTAAATAAGACACATTGGGAAGGTCAGAAGAAGAAAAAGGCTGTTATTTATCAAAAAGAAAACATAATATATTGATTAATGCACAGTTTACAATGTGCCAAAATGATTTTATCGGCATCTGAAATACCCACACTGAGGAAGACTTACAGGTGCTGGACCTAAATTAGAAACTTTGTTTCTGAAATAATTTCGGTCCGGAGCTGGACTATCCTTAGAACCACCTCGACGAGGCGGTTCTATGGCAAGCCATAACATTATTTTTGAAATAATACTGTAAAAACATGTGGATACTTATTAGAATCGCCTCGACGAGGCAGTTCTATAGTTACCCACAGCATTATTTTAAAGCATGTTGTAGATATTTGTTAGAATTGCCTCGAAAAGGCAGTTCTAATGAATATCCACAACATACGTTTTTCATGGAGAAATAAAAATAATTCCAAATTATCACAAAATACTCCTCTTATATGTTCCTCTGTAATAAGATGCATCTCGTAACACAAATCAAATAACTATGGTTTGTGTAAAAAGAAGAAAATAATCCTCATTCAAAGGAAAATCAAAGTGACCAGCCATGTTTGAGCTGCAAAAACTGAATGAATGGGAATGTGCAAAGTCATCTGAACACAAATCATAAATGACAGCATGACACTCACTCTAGAAGCAGTATTCTAATTATGCTCCGCCTCTCCAAGCTAAATGACAGCCTGGCAAAAACTTTAAAAGCAGTATTCTAATTAAGCCCCTCCTCTCCAAGCTATTTTGGGACTGTCATGATATTGCATAATGTTTTGACGTTACATCATTACTATAATCAAAGTACATTTTGGGATTTTTTTGATTTATCATTATTTTTTTCTTTATTTTTATTTTTTTAAACACAAAATATCTCTCAAAAAAGATTATCTGAAAGATGTTGGAAAACAGGGCAGACCAGGATCAGTTTATTATCTGGGACAAACACTAAGCCGGTTAGGGGCTATGAAGAGAAATCTTCGCAATTAAGAACCTTCCGCTCGCTACGCTCGCTTCAGGTTCTTAATTGCGAAGATTTCTCTTCATAGCCTCTAACCTATACATAGACATGAAAACTTCATGTATCTGATATACAGTACAGTAGACACATCAATGGAAAAAACAACATTGTTTCAAAGTTGATTCAACGCCAAGGCGTTGAATCAACGTTAGAACAATGTTGTTTCAAAGATTCTTGCCGCTGCAATGTTCGTATCATTGACAGAGAAAAATGGAGATAAAAAGATAAATCTTTGTCATTTAAAATATCTTTTACCAAAATTACAATTAACGTAACAACATATGTCTAAGGTATGGTGAAGAACTTGGTGGCGCGTTTGCCGCAGAATTTGGCGTCTTCAGTACTTATCTGATCCTTGGTTACAGAGGTCGCTACGTCCATCATCTGCAGAAACTTCAGCTGAAAAAATTACAATGGTCGTTCATGAATAAGTCGATATAGTTGCTCCTTACAGAATTTCGATAAAACTTATTTGAGCCGGGACACGAGAAAACCAACAATGTGGTTGTGTGCCCAGCGCGGACTCAGATCAGCCTGGGCATCCGCCCAGTCTGATCAGAATCTTCACTGTCCGCATGAAGGTAGCTTAGTCGCTTAGCTACCCTTTAAGTGCTTAGCGAAGATTCTGATCAGACTGGGCGGATGCCCAGGCTGATCTGAGTCTGCGCTGGGCGCACAACCACATTATTGGTTTTCTCGCGTCGCGGCTCATTGAAAGTATTCAATAAAACGACCGTGCCCTAGTTCTTGTCATAAAACACTGTAAACGTCCACTTATGTATCTAAAAGTATCTGAATGCTGTCCTCATTCGAAAATAACTGAAGTCATTTCCTACATGCCTAGCACACAAAAATTTATTGAAACAAAATTCGTGTTAGTAAGTTCAGCATCATGACGTCATTTCCCAGCAGGCACATGACGTTGAAATGACGTCGTACTGACGTCGATGCGACGCAAAGACGTCGCATCGACGTCAACACGTCGTCATTTTGACGTCATGTGCCCGCTGGGTTGCTGCAAGCCAAGAAGAAACAGAACAGTGAAACAATACTCTATCAAGTTAGAGTCAACATAACTGCGTCCTATCCTGCACACAAAGAGGACAAAAAATGTAGATAGAATACTCTGTCAAGTTACATCCAACTTCATGCCGTCTTTTCTGCACGACAAAAGATAAAACAAGAGCTGTCACTAGACAGCATAGCTCGCCTGAACTGGTGATTGCCGATCAAGTTTTAAGATTGTGATCTTGACCTCAACACTAAATTAGGAAAGTGATGCTGCTACCATGTAAAACTCTGGAGCATTATCTGTCATTAGTATGGGTATAACTTTCCATCTAGGAAGTATGAGAGAGGTGGTGTTGGTATCATGTAAAACTCTAGATCAGCAGCTAACGGAATTCTAAGTGTCAACTGAATCCATCCACATTAAAAAAACATTGTGCCTTTAGGGAGCTTTCACCAAAAATTTTAACAAAACATTTATAAGTCTATGACCTTGACCTCAGTCATAAAGGGGGTTGGAGTGGTACTGCATAAAAATTTAGACCATTACCTAACAGCCATGGAAGTATAAAGAAAATCTATCAAGGAGTAAGGAGATTTAACCAGGTACACTCAAATTTCAATATAAAATTTCTAAGTGACCTGTAGGTCATGTTCAGGGATGGGGATGGTGCTGAACAAAATTTTGGACCAATATCTATCATCATACTAAATCTAATTTTAATCGATCGAAGGGTTGAGAAACTATGAGTTCTTATAAACTTTAATGTAAAACTTAAACATAAAATTTCTAAGTCCGTGACCTCGACCTATTGGTCATGACCAGGGGTTAGATGATGCTGAATAAAATTTTGAACCAATATCTATCACCATGTCAAACATAATTCAAAACAGTTGAAGGGTTTAGGAACTATGATATCTTAAAACCTTTAACGCAAAACTTTAACATAAAAAATTCTAACCCCGTGACCTTGACCTTCAGGTCATGACCAGGAGTGGGGATGGTGCAGAAAAAAAAATTGGACCACTATCTATCATCATACTAGAAATAATTTAAATCGATCAAAGGCTATAGAAACTATGAGATCTTTAAAACTTAAACGTAGAACTTAAACATTTTTTCTAACGCCACCGCCGCCGTTAACGCCGACGCCGGGGGTAGTACAATCGCCATTCCTGAACTTCGTTCAGGTGAGCTAAAAGTTTAGTTCCACATCATGACGCAATTTGCTGCAGGTCAAACAGACACAAAACGTTATTGTGTCCTGTCCTGCACGCCAAAAACAAAACACAAAAGGTCTTTTTCTGCACACCAAACAGACAATACTCTTTCAATGTTGGTTTAACGCCATTTCGGCTTTTTTCTGCATGCCAAGCAGACACAAAACTTTGAAATAATGCTTTGTCAGCGTTTCATCCAGCTACAGTAAGTAACGTTAGGTCGTCTTTATTTACAAGTACATATATATGATACATATCACTAAAATGGTTCTACGATAAACAGAATCTTGAACTCGTGATAAATTCATATAAAATTTATAGCACTCGCCAAATGCCCGTTTAAAAAAGTAGATGTCAATGACCGTTTGTCTTATTTCTGGGACTGCTTATATACTCTTTTATCCGAGCATGCAATTCAGCGGCAAGTAAATGCCAGGACTGACTGACGGCGAAACCTGGCGACGACTACATGTAACGGACGATCGATCATTTATTTATTTATGTTGTAATTTTTGTTTTTGTTTTACTTCATAATACTGCAGTATTGGTGACGGCAGAATGATAACGTCATGCAGACACGATGACCATAGCATGTTCTCGCCTCAGTAACACCAATTTTAACACTTTTAAAAAATGCTAAAAATGTAAATAATTGAATTTGCTGACAACGATGGTCTAGCTGAAGAAGACGGCTCATAAAAACCTCATCTTGATCTACACTGTTTGATTTTGGTTGGTTGGTTGTTTTTGGTTTAACGGCCCTTTGAGACAGTATTTCAGTCTATATCGGGCTGTCTTCCAGAGAGAGGAAGAAAGAAAAGAGAAATGACAGACGAGAGAAACATGTCCATGCAACTCCCGCCCGCAGCTAATGCAAGCACAGTGGACTTTTACCCTACTATTTTACAAATTAGTAGGACACCCCGGCACTGAAGGTTACCCAGCACCATCGCCCGACCACGACCATCCGTACACTGTTTTACCTCCAGTATGAAATCCTATGTATAATAATGATAGCTTGGATGAAACATGTTTGAAATTTTGCAGATGCAAATTTTGTGTCTGCTGCTTTGGCGCTTAAAGGGTTATTTACAAAGTGTCAGCTTACCTCTAGTGTTCTGATGCCCGTGTCGGTGTGGACAGCTTTGGCCTCATCTAGAGTCAGTGTGGCGACATAACAAGTAGGGCCAGAGTGGATATAGAAGTGTTGCTATGAAAAAAAAATGATGGTCAAATGTATGAACATACACTATCAGGGGAAGCAACTGTGCGATTGTAATTTTTTCCTTCCGTCTCCTAGAGCAAATTCTTTCTTTAAGAGTTGATACCTGTCTGGAAGGGTGGTTTAAACATATTTTATTCGCTTCTTCAGTTACATTTTACACATAAATAGTTCAAGTAGTCTTTCCCCAAATATTTTTCCATTGACTTAAGTGCATTTGCAAGTATGCAAGAAATTGAAGTCGGAGACTTGTGTTCATGTGTTCATAATAATGCAAATACAAAGATGAAAAGAAAAAAAAAGTGAGGCCTGAGGTTGGGTTTGTAAAAGTTGATTTCTAAAGATTATCTGCAACAGAAAAGTAGAAAAGACATAGGATTTTTTGTGTTCTCACATAATTATCTTTGAGAAATGAGGAATATATAAAAACTGGTTTATAATGCAATACAGAGAGTACAAGTGTACGTCAGCTTAAAACCGTTTTGTGTTTTGGATATACTTCTGAACTGCTTCAAACCAAATTATTTATCTCTAGCGGCATTGAAGTATCACCGAATAGGAGCAGATTGAAAGAAAACTGCCAGTGTTGTGATATAATCTGTGTAAGTGCAAGTCTTTGTTGGTGGCAGATAGGACATTGCAAGAGAAAATGTTCTGCATTCTCGAGTTCGCCGCAACGACAGAGCAGTGAGTCGTTTAGGCGCCGAAGAAAGATGTCATAATTCAGAGAACTACATTTCGTTCTGAGGCGAGTATGCACTATCTGTCTGGAAGGGTTTTGTCATCCGGGGAAGCAAAAGGGAGATAATCTTTGTGATTTCCTGTCTGTAAATGGGTAACAAAAAGTTAAGACACAAACGTAGAAGATATCCAATTTACACGCTTCATGTCAATAGTCATTATGAACTCTATTGCCTATAATTTGTTTAACTGGTCCCCTGTTGTTGTCAGACAGGTACAACAGGTACGATACAAAATTCACTAAATTGTTTGAACAGAAAAAGCATGGGAAACAAGGAATGCGTCCGGTGACGTCATAACAATGGTGTCGTCCTTTTCTTGCCAAAGGCTGTTTAATGGAAATAAAAATAGAAGAAGCGTCATAGCCTTTTGTAACAAACTAAATATATTTTATTTGAAACTTGAATTCCTTCCGTATTAAATATCCTTTCCACGGGTTTCTATATCCGTTGGCGAGCAGGAACAGATTGTACAGATTGCTAGCTGTATAGCCGTGGAGTAGCGTAGTATTTTTTGAACGCTTTCATTCAGGAAACAACAAAGATGCACCCAGCAGGCACATGACGTCAAAATGACGTCGCACTGACGTCGATGCGACGTCATTACGTCGCATCGACGTCAGTACGACGTCATTTCAACGCCATGTGCCTGCTGGGCAATAATACCAAGTCGATTCTTACCGTAAGAGGCTGGTAATTAAAAAAGAAACTGTCTTTTTCTGACGGCTCTCTTGTTGGATGACTTCCTGGAGGGTGAGTGCCGTGAGAATGATGGTGGCCTCTGGTCACGTGACCTGTTGGGTGAGGACGATGGCTATGAGGATGCCTTGTGGTTGAGGCTGCCTGAATGAAAATGGAAAAAGTGACATCCTATGTAGTATTATTCTTACCGTTTGTGGCTGGTAATTAAATCCAAACTGTTCTTTTTCTGACGGTTCCCTTGTAGGATGAGTGCCATGAGAATTGTGGTGTCCTCCGGTCACGTGACCTGTCGGGTGAGGGCGATGGCTGTGAGGACGCCTAGTAGTGGATGCTGCCTACAACAATGCAGACAATATGACATTTTTACTATTTAACCCACATCTGCCCAGTTGCGTAGTCTACCCTTATCAATTTGCAAATTAAGAGTGTCTGGTTCAGTTTAATTTTTACGTTTTTTTACTATCCTTTGGAAAAGGCTTGTTTGCCTTATGCAGATAGTGTAGACCGTGGTCAGACGCCGCGTATTGCGGCGTTTAACCCGGTTTTGCACTGCAGTTTGCCTTTGTCCCGTTTATTGGACGCAAGGCATTGATGTGTTATTATAATATACTTGTCTGAACTGTATTCTTTTTTTTTTGAATCCGCAACAGGGTTACGTCCGAGTACTTGCTTCAGATACGACTTTCCTTAAGTATATTATCAACACATGACCTAGTCGAATAAAATCAGCCATAAAGACGTTTCAAGAATATTTCTAGACTTATTGTATGATGGTAAGTAACCACATAACAGAATATAGTCCTAGACAAAGCGCAGTGATTTCTCTTGGTAACTGATAAATTAAATATGGATGACGATTTCTAAAAGTAGCATTTTTGACGGTGCTATTCTGTATTCGAATGATATATACATATATAAAGAGTGGTTAAAACTGTATTTCTGTGTTGACCATTTGCTAAGCTTTGACGCACGGATTTGATTAATTGCATTTATCCACAGCAATAGAAAACGTTCGTTTTGAATTATGCAACAGTTCAGTGATTCGAAGAGCATGAGTCTAACTGTTGACATCATTGGCAATTAATGACGGGTTTATGACATTTTGATGACTTTTCTTCAGGCTAGACGGCGTACCTTTTCTTTTTCAAAATAAAAACGTAAAGAAAACGTTCATTTATCTGTGTTACACTGAAGAATACTGGCACGGCTCAATGCACGCGCAGTCTTTATGGTTGTGAGAATTTGAAGAAATAGAATACTTTTTCAGCATTTTCGGGGAAAACATGTAGAAAGGAAGTAGTTCAGCTCTAGCAGTGAACGTTTGAATAAGAATTCACAGTTTGTCAGTTGTAACTAGAAATATCGCTCGCACTCTGCGCTCGCGATATGTGCTACTTTACGACTGACCTATCACTAAGCAATTCACCACTAGAACTGGTATTTTTCCTACGCAGCATATTATTCCTGGACATTTTAATAAATTTAGATAGAGAGAGGAGTGTTTTATCAGTACTGCCAGTATGGTAAGAGAATTACAAGAACGATATGGTGTTGTAATAGAGTCAGTTCTCGATATCTCAAAGTTGAAGTTCATCCCAAACTACTTTTATCACAAAGTGAAGTTTCCGACTTCCGGAAAAATTACTTTGAGATACCAGTGGTTTTAGATATCCGGAGTTGAACTGCGAAGAAAAACAACGAAAGTGGCAAAATTATAATTGAGCTGCGACAATGTGGTTGTGCGCCCATCGCAGACTCAGATCAGCCTGGGATCCATCCAGTCTGATCAGACTCTTCGCTAAGTGCTTAAGGGGTAGATAAGGGTCTAAGCTACCTCAGTGCGGACAGCGAAGACTCTGATCAGACTGGGCGGATGCCCATGCTGATCTGAGTCTGTGTCGGGCGCACAACCACCTTTTTCTTCGTGAAGCGGCAAATATTTTTTGATACTGGACTGTACTTTAAGATATCTATGTTTAAGACAACGAGCGTCAGCACTACTCTATAGTGAAACATTGGGTACGCACACTAAATGGCACCGCTATAAACCAGAAGTAACCCAATAACGTCTAGCGTCCCACAAGACAGGGCCTAAGCGGACAGATCGCGGCATCTGATTAGGATCTATAATTTTAACATACACTGTTCAGCAGTTTCTATACATAAGACTTCCGTTCAGTTCAGTTCAATTTTCCTATCGACGTTCCCCAAGTGGCTCAACGGTATGTAACCATAGTTGCACACACTTGGCGCCGTGTGTCCGTCCAATATACATATGACAAACATCAGACACCAAAAATCGCTAAATAAACTCGTCCAATTTGTAAGGACAGAAAAGTGTTCTAGCCCTAAATGGATATGCATGTCCTGTCAATTTCACCTACAAGACTTTATCCTAATTCTTTGTTAATAAGACGGGATATTTTCCTCCCAAAACAATCTCAAACATCTAGATCCGTCTTATAAGACGGATCTAGATATTTGGGATTGTTTTGGAAATAAGACGGATCTAGATGTTTGAGATTGTTTTGGGAGAGAAAATCCCATTGTATAAATGCCTTAAACAAGACTAATTTATATATTTGTGGTAATTTTTTAAGAGAAAACCTCATTTTATAGCTGAATTACAAGACCGCTCATATTCGCGGTAGTTTTGGAAGGGTAAACTCCCTTCTTATAACCGAATAAACACGGTCAGTGTATAAAATTTGTAAATTTTCATATCGTGTGAAACTTTAGCAGACCTGAGCTAGGCATATTCCAGCGAGAACGACAACCAAAACAACCAACAGTTTCATTCTGTCTGTTTGCACTGACAATGAAGCACTGACTAAAACCTCAAAATCTGGAGGCACTAATGTCCGGTGAGTTTTATCTAAGTTTTCAAGTGCATAATCGTGTAGACAATATCATCTACCTGACAGATAAGGGCATCAAAGCCGTCTTAGAATAACAAAACCACGTTTTGTTACGCCACAGTGTTACACGTGTATTGTAACCTTTCAAAGGTGATTATCTGGGCAATATTACCAGTTCCATTTGAACCAATTTCCCTTCTCTGCCTGCTGAAGTATTTCATTTATTTATGCCCCACGCCCCATATTCGGGTGAGGGAAATGGGGAGAGGGGCTGCATACTGTTTTTGGTGCGGATCCTGTCGGCTTCAGCGTCTACGCGTTGCTTCTTGTCTGTACTCTATCACCTGAAGGGATAAGTGGATTTTGACCAAATTTGCATTATTGGGTAAGTAGAAGAACTGATTAGATGTTGGTGACCTTGACTCTATTTTCAAGGTCATTGGAGGTCAAATGATGTTAAAAATGGTTTGTCTGCACTCTATGTTCTGAAGGGATAAAAGGACTGAAACCAAACCGGCACAGATATATTATTGGGAAATGCAAAAAATCTGAATATATTTTAATGACCTTGGCCCTATTTTCAAGGTCACAGACGGTCACAGAGGAGGGGTAAATGGCTTGTTTCTACTTTATCTCCTAAATGAATGGATGGATTTTTACAAAACTCACAGATATATTAACGGAAAATTCAAAATAAGTATTGAGATTTTGGTGACCTCGACTTTATTTTCAAGGTCGGTCACAGGAGGTCGGAGAATGCTGAAAAATGGCTACCCTGTACCATATTTCCTGAAAGAAATTTATGGATTATGACCAAACATTAACAAGTGTATTTTGGGAGATGGGAAAGAACTGATCTGTTACATTTTGGGGACCTTGACCTAATTTTTAAATTCACAGGATGTCTTACAATGTTGAAAAATGCCTTGTTTGCACCATATTACTTAAGGAATGAATGGATTTTGACCAAACTTGCACATATGCATTATTGGGACATGGGAACGAATTGAATATGCTTTGATGACCTCGGCCCCTTTTAAAAGGTTACAGGATGTCTTTGAATGCTGATAAATGGCCTGTCTATACCCAGTATCTTGAAAGAAATGGTTGTTTTACCAAACTACTATGGAAACATCAGTCGGACAAGGGGCAGATTTTATTAGGTATTGGTGACCTTGGCTCTGTTTTTAAGGTCATACGAGGTCTAATAATGTTAGAAAAGGCTTGTATGCACTTTATATTGTGAGCTTTAAGTTGAATTCATACTTGACCAGCAATAAATCATCATTGAGAGAGGGCTCATAACTGATTACGGTTTGGTGACTTTGACCCTATTTTCAAGGTTATACATGTATGTGGATTCGTTCTTTAAACAATGAAATTTCTTAAACCAGTTAATGGAGTTTTACTAAACTTGCAAACATATATTTTTGGACATTTTAAGAAAGACTCAGATTGATTTTGTGGCCTTTTTCAAACATTTGTTTCGCATGAAATATAATATTAATATTCAAAATTCAAAATAAATGAACTTAAACCAGAAATTATGCATTCTAAATGGGCTTTGTTCAGTCAGGAAGGAATTTGCTCCTAAAGAAGCAAATTCTGTCCTTTAGAAGTTGGCCCTCTTTGGAAGGGACAAAAAGAATTGTGCAGCTAGCTCCCCTGAGGTGTGCCCATATTCCTTAATTTGCTGTTTCTGTATATATTAGTGTATTGCTTCTAAATGTCTGTTTACATGTGATTCAAAGAGGACCCCAGGGAAAATTGGATGTAGATCCAACTGGGCTTCCTCTATAAATAAAGTCATTATTATTATTATTATTATTATTATTATTATGGCTCCATATTTACAATATCATACAGGTAAAATAGGACTTAGACAATTTCTCATGCTGATAGAAGAAGGTCAACCCCGAGATTTAAGAATATTTGGAAGCATTTAAATCTAAAAAAACATGTACAAATTATACAACATTGTAAAGTTCAGAAAGTAAGGAAAACATTTATGACAGGAAAAATATCACACTGGACATGAAAACAGGTTTACAGTCTTCTCAAATGTGAAAACTCAACGGTTACCAGATCCATGTCAGTTTCTTTTGAGGATCTCGGGAAGCATCAAGACGATAAAATAATTTAGTAAAATTTATTTTTTATATCACTATAAAGGCAGTAACATTTTCTTCCTGAATATAACAAGAAAAAATATGACAATTGTAAAAAAAAATCTTATAGGAAATATTTATTTGTTTCTCCGGGTTTCCCCTTTGATCAGTTCATACTGTCATAATGGTAAATACGCATTCGGACTTTCGCTGCTTTATTTGTATTGCTGATTGAAGATCAAACCCGATTTTTAAGAAACTCTGAAAGCAAGAAGATCTAAATAAAGATACACAAAGTATGCATCATTGTAAAGTTCAAAAAGTAAAGAAATTATTTATAACCATGATAACAGGAAACAATATCTCATTTTATATGAAAACAGGTTTATATTTGTTTCAAATGTAAAAAAAATCACGTTTCCAACAGTATTTCCAGAGCTGGTAAACGAGAAGCTTATCAGTCGCCTTTGTTAATTTCGGGAAGCATCAAGACGATAAAAATTGAGCCGCCACGCGACAAAACCAACAATGTGGTTGTGCGCCCTGCGCAGACTCAGATCAGCCTGGGCATCGTCCCAGTCTGATCAGACCCTTCAATAAGTGCTGAAAGGGTAGCTAAGGGTCTAAGCTACCCTCATGCGGACAGTGAAGACTCTGATCAGACTGGGCGGATGCCCAGGCTGATCTGAGTCTCTGCTGGGCGCACAACCACATTGTTGGTTTTGTCGTGTCGCGGCTCATTAATATTCTAAAAATTTATATCACTATAAAGGCAATATAATTTTCTTTCTGAAAACAACAGGGAAAAATTGAAATAAAATATCTTTAAGTAAATATTTGTTTTTGATTCTCCATTGGTTTCAGTGCAAATTATTCTACAGGCAAATCAGTTCACACCTTTTTAGGGAAACCAATTATCTTCGGATATTTTAGCCTCTATGATGTACATAGCTCGACAAGCTCATTTTCAAGGTCACATGAGGATTTTCCCTAAAAAGTAAAGATACATTTGGAACTAGTGGATGAACTTTTACCCAAACATAGATAGATATATATACTGTTAGAACAAACCAAATGTGTCATTGGGTGCTTGTGGCCTTTTATCGCATTTTAAGGTCACAGGAGGACTTTGCTGTAACACCCTTTTAGGTCGGCATGTTAACTTGGCAAAATTTAGGGGAGACGATACTGCTGGGAAAGCGCAGGTGTGGAGGGACAGCTGTGTTTGTCTGTGTTCTTATTTTCTGGACGGAGAAGCCTTTCCAAAATGGGTTCAACTTCTTTTATTTTAACCCTTAAAGCGCCAAAAATGAAAAGCTGTTGATTTTGCAAACAGTGTAGATCCAGATGAGGTGGCTCATGAGAGCCACCTCATCTGGATCCACACTGTTTGCCCTATAGTCTTTGAATTCTTAATATGATATAGCTTGGGCAAAACACTTTTCTTAAATTTCTGCAGACGTAAATTTTGTCGTCTGCTTTTCGGCGCATTAAGGGTTCAAAATGGGTTCAACTTCTTTTATCTTAAGATTCAGTTTCATTGACAAAAGGGCAAAAATGAAAATTTCAGAGTTGTTTCCCCTATAGAGTGTACCCATTCACCTGTCCATAACTCATCAACATCTGTGATGATGCATAGGCGTTGCTACGACGTTGTCTCGCAGTCACGTGTGGGTGTGTACATAAACATGAAGTCGATAAATGAGCCGCGACACGAGAAAACCAACAAAGTAGTTGTGCGCCCAGCGCAGACTCAGATCAGCCTGGGTATCCGCCCAGTCTGATCAGAGTCTTCGCTTTGCGCTTAAAGGGTAGCCAAGGGTCTAAGCTAGCTCCATGCGAACAGCAAAAAAACTCTGATCAGACAGGGCGGACGCCCAGGCTTATCTTAGTCTGCGCTGGGCGCACAACCACTTTGTTGGTTTTTTCTTGTCGCGGCTCAAATGGGTACTTATTCACGCTGGTCTGGCATTCAACACAGCCAACGAAGGCAACGTACTATAAAACTCAGTTGTGTTCGCATACTTCTCACATTAATTAAATTCAAACTATCATTCTTACGGACCCGGCAGTATGTTAGACCTCCTAATCAGACCAGATTTTCGAAGAAATTCCATCTACTATAAATGCAGTGCTTGAATAAGGGTTTTCACCAATTCGTTATCTGGTCGTTGCAGCCCAAAAGTTGTTTTCAAGTATTTCTTGAATATGCATATTAATTCAGTAAAACGTTTGATTCCTATTTCAAGCGTGGGAGGGGGGGGGGGGGGGGGGGGGGGGGTCGGATGGTCAGTGAGACTAACTTATTCTGATGAGCAGAAGAAGCAGTGTCCGTTACGTTGTCTTCGTTGCCTGTGTTGAATGCCAGACCAGTGAGTTATTGCATGCTGACAATTCAAGTTCTAAACAATATGTCACTATGTTTTCTAAAGGGAAATCATTAATTGACATTCCATGTATTAATCACTGCCCCCGATGCTCGATGCTATATGACGTCACATCGATAACATACAAGGACGTCAGTCATTAAGTTCTAGTATTGTTATATGAGCAGCGACACAACAAAACCAACATTGTGGTATGTGCGCTCAGCGAAGACTCAAATCAGCCTGGGCATCTGCCCAGTTTGATCGGACTCTTCGTTAAGAGCTCTTAGGGTGTCTAAGGGTCTAAGCTACCTCCATGCGGACAGCGAAGACTCTGATCAGACTGGGCAGATGCCCAGGCTGATCTGAGTCTCCGCTGGGTGCACAACCACATTTTTGGTTTTGTCGTGTAGCGGCTCATACAAGGATGTTGGTCATTCAAGTTCTAGTATTGTGATTCTATTATGTTGGAAGAAATCACGGTATCCCGTGGCATAGTGTCCGGTTTTAGAGGTTCACCATATCTTGGGCAGAACAGACAAAAGGCGGAGCCAATTTCTTTCGCTTCCTTAAAATTACTGAGATTCGAAACACGTATTCGAGTTTCAACCGCATTAATTTGTTTATTTTATTTCGTTTTATCATTTGTTAGAACAAGATATATCTATTGTCTCTTTGTTTTGCATTTACTGTCACGAATCCGTCCTTTAGGATTTGTCCTGTGATATGCCTTATTGCAATTAACACGTTTTTCTTGATATCAACAATTAACACTCATACAAGTGCATTTACATGAAGTCCTCAGAACGGCTGTACTGCAAATGAAACTAAACGTGTATGGAGAGTGACTGGCATTTCCAACACATAAAACTTTAACGGACTGTACATTTAGGCACATGGAACTTGGTTTAAACAGTATTTTATTTGTATAATATACATATGACAGTGACATTGACAACAGCAAATCATAATTATACAAACTGGGATTCAGAAGAAAGTCGTGAGACTTTTGTAATCTGTATCCCATTGTTGCAAGCAAATATTGACTAGTAATTTGTGATTTGAGATTCATGTTACAATACAACAGTACAATGCAAGTAAAGTAAGTATATGAGGCTGAACATGTGTTGTATGTGCATCCAATATAAATGCCACCCAACTAAGGCTCCACGGGGAATGGAATTTGGTTGCTTCTCGACAGAGAGAGAGAGACTTATGCAAAATAATCATCCATATAATGTACAATCAGTACACAAACAGTATCATTACAGTCGTCTACCTATTAGAAGGCGGCTGACAAAGCAACTAATTTCACCTATGTACTGGATATTGGTTAATTAACTTGAAATCGTTTTGTGTTTATCAAGTAGTCCTGGACGGCAGTGAAGATATGCTGATTCAGGGTTAACGCAAGTGCTGGGTTACCAAATAATAGTGTATTAAAAGTTGGTTCGCAGTAATGAGAGACGGCATTTATGAGATCACGTCTTTGATCACCATACCGAGTACAATCAAACAAATAATGGTGTGTGTTTTCTACCTCACCACAAACACACAGTGGGCTGTCCACTAGATTTTTTGAGAACAAGTGCTCATTTAATGAGCTGCAATGGGTTCTCAATCTAGCATGATAAATCTGACCTAGACGGGAGCCAGAGTTGTAATATGCAGGAGGTTTAGTAATATCGACATTTAATTTGCATCTAAATGTGCCCAAACTGTTCGAATCGCGCACGTCTTGCGGGAGTTCATTCCATTCTCGCGTAACTGATGGAAGGAACGAATTAAAATATAATTGTGTATTTGCATGTATCAGGTGTATATCTGAAGCATTTCGCAAGTGGTATGCTGAAGTGCTTCCAACAGTTGGCGGGACTAATGAGGACAGGTAATCAGGTGACAAATTATTTTGCATTTTGTAAAATAATTGGAGTTTGTGTTTTTTCCTACGCTTAGCTAGAGTTTCCCAACCAGTTTCTGCAATAAGTGAATTAAGTGATACCAGTTTTGTGGCGCCAGTCACAATCCGAGCTGCTTCGTTTTGTATTTTTTCAAGTTCGGACACCTCGTACTGTGTACAGTTGTCCCAGACAACGTCGGCGTACTCCAGCAGAGGTCTAACGAAAGAAAAGTATATTGTTTGTAAGGACAGCCTATCAAGAGTAAATTTTAATTTTCGCATAATATTAATTCGAAACCATGCTTTTTGCTTAACGGAGTCTAGGTGTTCATGCCATGTACAATCACTGGTAAAGGTTAGGCCTAAATGTTTATGGTCAGTCACTTCGGTTATTACATTATGGTTCATACTTACAGGTGGATGATATGGTCTATTTTGCTTCCGAGTAAATAAAAGTGATTCTGGCTTAGCTGGGTTAAATGTAACTAACCACTTTGAGGCCCACTGGTGCACTTTTTCAAGGTCTGCATTAAGTTGAATTGCTGCTTCAATAGGGTTATCTACTATTATATAGAGACTAGTGTCGTCCGCAAAAAGCCTTATACTTGAATCGATAACATCAACAATATCGTTAATGTACACCAAAAATAAGAGTGGGCCAAGTATTGAGCCCTGGGGAACCCCAGCTTTGATGCTTGTCCATCTGGAAGTTGCACCAGGTAGGACAACTCTTTGTTTTCTGTTACTCAGGTAATCTTCAAACCAGTCTATGAGAGAATCAGTGACACCAATTGATTTGAGTTTGAACAAAAGACCTTGGTGCCATACCCTATCAAAAGCCTTACTGACGTCACAGAATATGGCACGAACTTCTTTTCCCTCATCTAGGGCCTTGCAGAAAGTGTTGTGAATGTCGACAAGTTGGTTTACTGTTGAGTCTGCTGGTACAAATCCAGACTGTAAGTTAGTTAACAAAGAGTTAGCTTGAAGAAAATTGAAAACATGTTTATGTATTATCTTTTCTAGTGATTTACCTATGGTACTTAAAAGTGAAATTGGTCTGTAATTAGAAAAGTTCGACGGGTCATTCTTTTTATAAATAGGTGTTACATTAGCTTGTTTCCATAAAGTTGGGACTTTACCTTGTGCCAGGGAGAAGTTAAAAAGGTCGCAAATAGGAAAGGATAGAGCGGTGGCAGCTTCTTTCAGAAGTCTATTATTTATACAGTCAGGGCCTGCGGCTTTACCAGTTTTTAATGATTTAAATATTGATTCAACTTCAAAGGGTGTAGTTGACACTGAACTAAGAGTAGAGGCCGGGATAGGAATCACTGAGGGTAGAGAGGCGTTAGTTTCATCTAGTATTGTTTGCTCCGTAAAAAAAGTATTAAATATATTAGCTTTATCATTAGGGTCAGAGTAAATGACATCGTCTTTGTTTAACGGCGGAATGGCTGATGTTTGTCCGGGTTTAATGAGATTTTTTAGAGTTTTCCACCAGTCTTTCGAGTTAATATTATCATTTCTAAGTTTCTGTGCTAATTTGTCAGTTTCAAGTACCTTTGCCTTCCTTATAGCTGCAGTTACTTTATTTCGCGTTTGCTTATAGCTTTCAAAGTCGGTACTAGATTTTGTTCTTTTATATTTATCATAGAGGCGTTTTCTTTTTCTCATAAGTTTCTTTATATTATTGCAAAGCCAGGGTGGATCTGATTGACGGCTTTTAATTAGTTTGTTTGGGATGTGCTTCTTAGCTAATTTAGTTATATGGTTAGTTAAGTCTTGGGCATATTTATCAATATCATTACTCTTAATATCATCCCAGTTTGTTTGCCTAATATCATTAGAAAAAGCTTCGTAGTCCCCCCTATCATAAAGCCAAATATGCCTTTCATATGAGGATGTAACAGTTTTGTTAAAATTGAATACACAGTATATAGGGCAGTGGTATCTTATGTTTTGTTCCAAGAAGGGCTCACCAACACCGCTTAATAATATAGTATCCTTTTTTGTTGTAAGAAATAAGTCAATAATTGAAGACGAGGATTCTGTATAATGTGTTGGTTCATTTATGAGCTGTTCAAGGTTAAACTGTTGACAAATGTCGTTTACTTTTCTTTTAGAAGTTTGTTTAAGCATATCAAGATTGAAATCTCCAGTAATGAGAATATTCTCTATGTCTGTGTCGAAAGCTAGGCCTATGGAATTTTCAATGGATGTCAGGGTAGCAGGAGTTGAATTAGGAGGTCTGTAAAAAGTACCTATAAGAACCTTTCTGTTGCGATTATGAATTTCTAGCCAAATACATTCTACGTCTGCCATTTCAAGGTCATTCCTGCGCCGTGAATATAGTTCCTTCTTAGCAAAAACACAAATGCCACCGTAAGCATCCCTTGCTCGGTCCCGACGATACAAGCTATATTCATTTAATACTAATATATCATCACTAGTTCGCTGGTCAAGCCAAGTTTCTGTCAGGCAAATTACGTCGAAGTTAAATAGCTCTGACTCAATGGTTCCAATTTTAGGTAATAAACTTTGCACGTTGTAGTGGATGACTGAAAATTTGTTTCTTATTATATCTTCAAACTGGGTTGAAATGCTTGAAGAGGAAGAGACGCTGTCAGTATCAGGACCAGGATTCAGTTCAACATCTCCTGATTTTAAGAGCAACAGGGACAAAATTATCAAAAATTCGAAAGACGTCAAGTAATCAAGACCCTTAATTTTGTTATGACGACTGTAATGTAGGCCTATCCGCATCCTATAGACTGCTATAGGGTCCATTTATGTAATACAGTCAACCAAAAACCTAAGTAGCTTAAGGGATGCGGGGGGCTTCAAACTATGCAATTTATAAGCAGTATCAGTTGCATAAGTATACGATACAGAACAAGCAAATTTAAATCCCCATGGAGCCTCAGACAGGAACACAAATATAAGCACATAAAAAACCACATGCAGGAAAGCACACATCGCAGAAAAAAAAGGGTGAGGGTGAGGAATAAGATGCAAAATCTATGATCGTCTAGTAGTGACAGTGAAACGGCTGAGTCACAAATGAGCGGCGACCTCAGAAGAAACAAAACAAGGGCTGCTAGCCCTCACAGAGACCGTCCTGCTCTGGCGGTTCCAATGAGGGGCCACAACACATCATTCCACAGATATCTAACCAAAACCAACCTAAAAATAATTAGTACACCGCCCCATTCTAAACTCAGCCTAACACTACACGCCAATGTCTATCTCTGGCCATTGTTGCTGCCTCAATCCTCGCAACAATGTTACAATAATTGACACAACAACAACAGCCAAAGACAAACATTTGTATCTTTAGCCATCAGACTTTTAAGTATTTATACGTGCTCACAGCTGGATTTTCATAACAGGTAAGCGGAACTTGAAAGAGTTCACGGATGTGCTGGCACCAAGCTGCAAACACATTTGCTAGCAGCTTGGTACCAGTACACCAGTTGACCGCTGACGCTCGCCAGATGTCACGAAGTTAAAAAGAAAAAAAATCAACAATGATTCGACGTTATGACATATTCATGATCATCTGCTGACCGGCGCCGCGCGCCCATTGACTATATTACACGGTAAGAACAAACGAATCGCCTCGGGAGAAAACAAACCATTAGACTGAGGCATCCGTTCTGTATGAACGCTTGCACAGCCCCTCTAACGTCAACAGTGCTCTTAAAGACTACATCATGAAAACATGTATAGTTATCTCCCGATGCGATACGTCCTGTGAAAACTGACGAGACTGTTGGCAAATAAAAAAAGAAAAGATAAATAGTATACTTACAGTGTAGGGTAGAAAACTATATCCCACTGGGCAAACAATATTGAACGAGCACAGAATCAACGTCTATTCAACGCTATAACGTTGAAACAACGTTGATTCAGTGCCAATTTAACCTTAGTGTCTGCCGAACTAATAAAAAATTATGTACAGGGGCGTAACTAGGGACAATTTCATAATACGCACAACCATGTTTTATTCTCTACTTCATGAAGGGAAAGCTAGTATTTCAGCCACTTTGGTAATTGGTATTGAAATCTTGTCTAATTTATAAATATTCAGCTTGCAAATATGCAGGTGCGTTTTGAAATTTTGTCAATTTTGACAAAATTTCAATACGCACTTATATATTTGCCGTATAGTAGCTACGCCCTTGATGTATACGTATATTTGAGCGATTAGAGAGCCAAGCCCTTTCTCACATTAGTCCACAGAGCCTCAGAGTATAGTATAACACCATTCTATAAACAGAGCAGATCCAGATCAGACGGCTCCTAGTGGAGCAGTCCAATCATGATCTTCACAGTTTGTCATTCCATCGTTAGTTGTACTTATTTTATGTGTCCCAATCTTTGGAATTTTTACGGTAAATACCGTCGCATAGCACCTGATCTACACATACATAAAGATCTATGAAGGCAGAGAAAAAAAAAGTAATGTGCCTATGCCAATGCCGTGAACGCACCAAGTCCAAACAGAAACGGACATACTAAGTCATGGTAATATCATATTACTCTGGTACAGAATAAGATACCATATTTAGTTCAATGAGGCTAAACATTTTCTCGCTCCAATAGCCAAAAGCCTATAAACATGGAGCTAGCGCAGCATTTGCTATGTACCAACCAATTAGTATGTTTCCATGACAGCACCATCACGCAGAGCTTTTCAGCACCGCAACACAACGCCAAATCACATTCAATCAACGGTGTTTCAACGTCGTAACGTTGAATCAACGTGGATCAAAAGTCGATTCGGCGCTGAGCGGATGCTGGGAAACAGGTAGCATACTGTACGGGAATCAAGTTGACCAGACCCTTGCAAAACTAAGTCATAACTTCTTGTTGTTTCCATTCCAAAATGGCATCACACTATACCCAAGTGCAGTATGACAATTGTCAATAGTGGTTGGCCTTATATAGGGCTACAAAAGTACTGCAGTCTACAGTGCACTCTACAAGTAGCCACGTCTCCAAAATAGTGCCACACCGAGCTATTCATATCATCGCATCTAGCCGTGACGGACATACTAAGTCATGGTAATATCATATTACTCTTGTCTAATTTCTAAATAGTCAGCTTGCAAATATGCAGGTGCGTTTTGAAATTTTGTCAATTTTGACAAAATTTCAATACGCACTTGCGTATTTGCCGTATAGGTAGCTACGCCCTTGATGTATACGTATATTTGAGCGATTAGAGAGCCAAGCCCTTTCTCACATTAGTCCACAGAGCCTCAGAGTATAGTATAACACCATCCAAGATGACATACATAGGGCTACAAAATACATGTTTAACATACCTTCGAGGTATAAGTACCAAACCAAACACATGCAAAATAAACAGCCCTCCGCCTAAATATAGCATAGCATCAGCTGAACTTGTAAAGATCTACGCTGGAAAATACACAAGGTGGGAACCGCTGTCTAAAAGCCAGTAAAATCCAATATATTAGGACACAGGTAAGTCTGAGCAAACAGAGCAGATCCAGATCAGACGGCTCCTAGTGGAGCAGTCCAATCATGATCTTCACAGTTTGTCATTCCATCGTTAGTTGTACTTATTTTATGTGTCCCAATCTTTGGAATTTTTACGGTAAATACCGTCGCATAGCACCTGATCTACACATACATAAAGATCTATGAAGGCAGAGAAAAAAAAAGTAATGTGCCTATGCCAATGCCGTGAACGCACCAAGTCCAAACAGAAACGGACATACTAAGTCATGGTAATATCATATTACTCTGGTACAGAATAAGATACCATATTTAGTTCAATGAGGCTAAACATTTTCTCGCTCCAATAGCCAAAAGCCTATAAACATGGAGCTAGCGCAGCATTTGCTATGTACCAACCAATTAGTATGTTTCCATGACAGCACCATCACGCAGAGCTTCTCAGCACCGCAACACAACGCCGAATCACATTCAATCAACGGTGTTTCAACGTCGTAACGTTGAATCAACGTGGATCAAAAGTCGATTCGGCGCTGAGCGGATGCTGGGAAACAGGTAGCATACTGTACGGGAATCAAGTTGACCAGACCCTTGCAAAACTAAGTCATAACTTCTTGTTGTTTCCATTCCAAAATGGCATCACACTATACCCAAGTGCAGTATGACAATTGTCAATAGTGGTTGGCCTTATATAGGGCTACAAAAGTACTGCAGTCTACAGTGCATTCTACAAGTAGCCACGTCTCCAAAATAGTGCCACACCGAGCTATTCATATCATCGCATCTAGCCGTGACGGACATACTAAGTCATGGTAATATCATATTACTCTTGTCTAATTTATAAATAGTCAGCTTGCAAATATGCAGGTGCGTTTTGAAATTTTGTCAATTTTGACAAAATTTCAATACGCACTTGCGTATTTGCCGTATAGGTAGCTACGCCCTTGATGTATACGTATATTTGAGCGATTAGAGAGCCAAGCCCTTTCTCACATTAGTCCACAGAGCCTCAGAGTATAGTATAACACCATCCAAGATGACATACATAGGGCTACAAAATACATGTTTAACATACCTTCGAGGTATAAGTACCAAACCAAACACATGCAAAATAAACAGCCCTCCGCCTAAATATAGCATAGCATCAGCTGAACTTGTAAAGATCTACGCTGGAAAATACACAAGGTGGGAACCGCTGTCTAAAAGCCAGTAAAATCCAATATATTAGGACACAGGTAAGTCTGAGCAAACAGAGCAGATCCAGATCAGACGGCTCCTAGTGGAGCAGTCCAATCATGATCTTCACAGTTTGTCATTCCATCGTTAGTTGTACTTATTTTATGTGTCCCAATCTTTGGAATTTTTACGGTAAATACCGTCGCATAGCACCTGACCTACACATACATAAAGATCTATGAAGGCAGAGAAAAAAAAAGTAATGTGCCTATGTCAATGCCGTGAACGCACCAAGTCCAAACAGAAACGGACATACTAAGTCATGGTAATATCATATTACTCTGGTACAGAATAAGATACCATATTTAGTTCAATGAGGCTAAACATTTTCTCGCTCCAATAGCCAAAAGCCTATAAACATGGAGCTAGCGCAGCATTTGCTATGTACCAACCAATTAGTATGTTTCCATGACAGCACCATCACGCAGAGCTTTTCAGCACCGCAACACAACGCCAAATCACATTCAATCAACGGTGTTTCAACGTCGTAACGTTGAATCAACGTGGATCAAAAGTCGATTCGGCGCTGAACGGATGCTGGGAAACAGGTACCATACTGTACGGGAAATCAAGTTGACCAGACCCTTGCAAAACTAAGTCATAACTTCTTGTTGTTTCCATTCCAAAATGGCATCACACTATACCCAAGTGCAGTATGACAATTGTCAATAGTGGTTGGCCTTATAGGGCTACAAAACTACTGCAGTCTACAGTGCACTCTACAAGTAGCCACGTCTCCAAAATAGTGCCACACCGAGCTATTCATATCATCGCATCTAGCCGTGACGGACATACTAAGTCATGGTAATATCATATTACTCTTGTCTAATTTATAAATAGTCAGCTTGCAAATATGCAGGTGCGTTTTGAAATTTTGTCAATTTTGACAAAATTTCAATACGCACTTGCGTATTTGCCGTATAGGTAGCTACGCCCTTGATGTATACGTATATTTGAGCGATTAGAGAGCCAAGCCCTTTCTCACATTAGTCCACAGAGCCTCAGAGTATAGTATAACACCATCCAAGATGACATACATAGGGCTACAAAATACATGTTTAACATACCTTCGAGGTATAAGTACCAAACCAAACACATGCAAAATAAACAGCCCTCCGCCTAAATGGAACTTGAAGCATATTGGTTGAACAAACTCAAAATATCTAGCTTTCCTAACATGAAAGTGAACCTTAAAGTTCAACCGTAGTCGTTCATGGCCAAATGTGCCGCCCGCCTCTGAACCATCTCAATCTATCGAGTTTTGTTTTATTGTTCTAAGCTACCTCCATGCGGACAGCGGACTCTGATCAGACTGGGTGTATGCTCAGGCTGATTTGAGTCTTCGCATGGCGCACATGCCAATTTGATGGTTTTATAGTGTTGCGACGCATTATTTCAAAACAGAAATATTACGGTGCCAGAATATTTGTGGTAAACTCGGAAATTCATTAACTCTTTAAGCCCCAGTGACGCAATTAGCAAAATTTGCAAACAGCGTAGATCCTGATGAGGCGGCTCATAATGAGCCGCCTCATCTAGATCTACACTGTTTGCCCTCTAGTCTCTGAAGTCTCAATATAAAAAGTCTTGGACAAGGCATTTTTTTAATTTTTGCAGACGTAAATTTTGTCGTCTGCTTTTTGGTACTGAAAGAGTTAAAGTGCCAGAAAGCACTGAGACGATAAAACGAAGTCTACAAAAGTTTCGTGCAAACTATTATCACAGTGAGAGTTCAAAACCCAGAGGACAAACAAGGTAGATCTTGTTGAGGCGGCTTATCATGATTATCAGGAGCGGCCTCATTTGAATCAACGCTGTTTGCAAATTCCATTATTATAACAATTTTGGCACATTTAATGTCAAGTGTGGGACATGAGTCAATGTATCAACTCGTCAAATTATTGCTTGTGTCAGCGAACAGTGAAGGTTGTTGTAAGTGTACTCCGTGAACGCCACCGGCTCTTATCACATTCAAAAACAAATAAAGTAAAAAGAGAGAACGGAAGAAAGAAATATATTGAAAAAGTGACAACAGCTCAGGAAAGGCACTCTTGATTAAGAAACATATTCCATTTTTCCGATGTTCACGGAAGTATGAACACAAGAGTCATGTGCAAAGTAAGTGACGCTCGAAGGGCGTTCACGGACGTTAGCTTTGGACCCTTTCACGAACTTCGGAAAAAATATCTATAAATATATAAATATTTAATAAATATAATTACATGTACATTTAATCTTAAAATTATTTAGAGCATCTTTTTCGATTTTTAGAGCAACGTTTGTAAGATATACGACGAAAAACTGTCACTAACCAAGTAGGAAACCGCGTACGTTAAACGGCCGTCACCAAACTTTAGGGAGAAAAACTCTATAAGCGTCCAGCTTTCGTTCTAATCCCAAGCCTGTATTGTATACTATATATGTATGTATTTTACAATTTCTAATATGAATAAAATATGTTTAAACCAAACTTTGACGTCAAATAGAGCATTACAACGATCAATGGCGTCGTTTGTTTACACGAGACGTTGCGTACCAACGAGGTCGCGTGACCGACTGCTATTCATAGAAGTATGAGCATTGTTTCTCCGAAATACTCGTAGGTTCATCTAGGAAAAATTAAAGGAATACAATTATATATTGAATGAACAGCTCTTTCCCAGACAGGTGGTCAGTCAGCCACCCAACTAAAAATTTCTCCCGTACAACAGGTGGAGGAAAACGCCTTTATGGACGTAAGAAGTAACGGGCTCCACCTTGGAACATTAGTT
Organism: Ctena decussata; assembly: GCA_963989385.1. NCBI lineage: Eukaryota > Metazoa > Mollusca > Bivalvia > Lucinida > Lucinidae > Ctena > Ctena decussata. The sequence goes on from OZ022501.1 coordinate 99,186,233, forward strand.
AGAAGTAACTAAGGGGAGGTGGGGTCGAGTTGGGCTTAAACTAGTTTTACGGGATCCAAACTCTCGCCCACATCTGCAACTGGCTCGAAACGATTGGTTAGCTGATTCGGTCCGCGTGAAAGTTTTCCAATAACAAATCAATGACTCATCACGGGAACGGATAAAAACGATGATGAATCAAAGATTTACCTTCCAACACTTCGTGTAGAAAAAAATATGCTTTTTGTGTTAATTTCCGAATTAGTTATCGTAACTGGTTACAGTGTAAGGCCGATACCGTTTTTATTCGGCTATAAGACGGAACCTCTTCAAATGTTCACCAACTATGCAAATCAGTCCTGTAATAACTGGCTATGCAGATTAGGCTTTTCCCTTTCGAAATAATCCCAAAAAGCTAGATCTGTTTCCAAAAGATTCCCAAAAATCTTGATCCGTCTAGTAAGACGAGTTCAAATTTTTGGGATTGATTTTTAACACGGATCTAGATTTTAGGATTGTTTTCGACGTGAATAAGCTCTGCCATATAAATGACAAAAATGCGGTATGTTTCGCCCTTGATACCAAGAAATGGTGCATGTCGTTATTACCTATGCTCTATTGCTTACAAGTGCTGTTTCATTCCTTACTTTGATTTTCGATAAAAAAAATAAATGAACAACAACAAAAAAAAATCAAATTATCAGTCCGATCGCCACGGTGCAGACCCAGCAGGCACACGGCGTCCCCATGACGTCGCATGGACGTCGATGCGACGTGATGGATCGGCGTCAATACGACGTCATGTTGACGCCATCTGCCCCCTCCCCCCCCCCCCCCCCATTGAATGGGGGCCACAAATGGCAATCCATTGCACACAGTCTTTCATTATCACCCTTCCATCGTCCTGATATGAATGAAATACGGTTGAAAAGGACGTAAAATCGCAAGTCATGATCCAATTATCAAATTTTCTAGATTAGTTCGAATGAGTCCGTTTCTTTAAGATAGTCTTTAGGTGTATAAGATGTATAGGGCCTTTCTCTCTCAAAACAATTCCTTAAAAAACATGAGCCGCGACACGAGAAAACCAACAATGTGGTTGTGCGCCCAGTGCAGACTCAGATCAGCCTGAGCGTTCGCCAACTTTGACCAGACTCTTCGTTAAGTGCTCAAAGGGTAGCTAAGGGACTAAGCTACCTCCATGCGGACAGCGAAGACTCTGATCAGACTGGGCGGATGCCCAGGCTGATCTGAGTCTGCGCTGGGCGCACAACCACATCGTTGGTGTTCTCGTGTCGCGGCTCAATGTCCATCTAACAAGACGGACCTAGATCTTTGGGATTGTTTTGGCAGGGAAAAATCGGCCTTAAAACTGAATAAATAGGGATGTGTAATCATTCAGGAAATGTGATATCTACGAAATTCAACTCCTGTAAAGAAAATGTCAGATTTCTCTATATTTGCATTATCGTGTGTATTATAACTGCTTTTCGGGATGCATTACAATCATCTTCCGGATACCGGGTACAAACAATAAACATATATACACACCCAGATTTTTTAATACTTTGCGATAATTTATTTTCTGTTGCAATGCCCTTATAAAACTGCATTCTGTGGTACAACATGTACTTTGTCAACAATGGAAACTGAATGGACGGATGACTTGTGATTCTACGTCCTGTTAAACAGTCATATCAGTACGATGGCGTGTGTGTGTGTGTGTGTGTGTGTGGGGGGGGGGGGGGGTAGGTGTTTTTTAAGGGTGTGTGCAATGGGACCCCGTTGCGCTTGGAAAGATTTCCGCTTGGGGGGGGGGGGGGGGGGGGGGAAGGCGGTAGGTGATATTTTAAGGATGTGTGCAATGGGGCCCCGTTGCGGTTGGAAAGATTTCCGCCTCCAGCGGGTCTTGAACCCAGGGCCGCTATCTCAGCAGGCCAGCGCTGAGCCTACTGAGCTATTGGGTCTCAAGAGAATGAAAAAAAAGGAAGACGTTTGGTGTTGTGAAATATAATAAATTCAGAATTTTGCAAAACGTGCTTATTATATCAAAAAGTTAATGGGAACGCAACTCTCCCGTTTACATTATTGACTCCCTTCTCAATGGGAAACAACTCTTTAAGAAATAGAGGATCTTATACGAGTGGTCGATTCATATGAAATTTATGAAACGAGCCTTCGGCGAGTTTCATAAATTTCATATGAAATGACCACGAGTGTAAGATTCTGTATATCATATGACCCTTTAAAATGGAATGTCAACACCTTATAATTAACATTGTTTCAATAAAAAAACGCTTTGTTGACAAGTACGTTGTCAATGACGTTACGTGTACGCGCCAAAGTGTTATTAGACGTGTGGTCATACGATTTTTATGACACAATGTTATCTACTGAATAACAGCGACATCATATGATAAAGTAATTTATCCACTAATAGTGTTTTTCCTTTACGAGTTGACCCACTTTGGAAGGGCTTCTGCAGCCACTGAAGCAAACACCGTCTCAAAAGTGTTCCCTTGGTGGGAAGCAAGTAAGTGTATCCATACAGTTTATCTTAAATTTGACATGGAACTCAGAGACACTCACCAAAAACCTTTGCCTAGCCAGGATTGGAGAACTACTATTTACAACTTATTAAGCTCTCGACAGATCCTATCCATTTGCCCCTTCTTTATGAAATGGATATGAAGTTGTTGAGCAAATATAAACGGTGTGATATTTTACAATTTAATGTCAATTTTTGAGACAAATGAAATCTTAATTTTGATATCAGAATATCGAGTTTTCATTTGAAATGATGACAATAATTCATGATGTCGAAAATTCGTTTTATGATCTCCAGAAAACTCAATTATTAAAATAAGCAATCGATTTTTTTTTTTGGATAAAAAAATCGATATTTCATTCTAAAAATCCATTTTTTGGCGCATTCATTTTTTTCTCTCTTTTTTTCAAATTTTGAAACCATGAAATGTTAAAATTTCTAATATCAAGAACTCGGTTGTTTTTTTTATATCAAAACTGTTTTATCTATGTTTTTTTCACATTAACTCGTCTGTATGTCTACAATGAATTTCTTAACATAATAAATAGACAATGATTTTATTGACAAATGGCGATGTAGTTCAACGTGAAGGCAAATGTCGGCTTTCAAACTTCCGAGTCACGCATAATTTTGTCTGTTTTCAAATTCTCTTTAAAAGAGTTGATTCTGGAGATCAGCTTACGAAAAATGAGCCGCGACACGAGAAAACCAACAAAGTGGTTGTGCGCCCAGCGCAGACTCAGATCAGCCTGGGCATCCACCCAGTCTGATTAGACTTTCGCTAAGCGCTTAAAGGGTAGCTAAGGGTCTAAGCAACCTCCATGCGCACAGCGAAGACTCTGATCAGACTGGGCGGATGCCCAGGCTGATCTGAGTCTGCGCTGGGCGCACAACCACATTGTTGGTTTTCTCGTGTCGCGACTCAAACTTATTCTTGAAATTTTTATTTTTTTCTAATAAAGACACATTGAACCGAAAGTAAAGATAATGTCACTAGAAACACATTACAGTCTTCAATTTTGGAAAATAAAGACATTTATATATTTGCAGTTTCTGGTTGTGGTGCTTGTGGGTATAACCATCCGTGTCCTACAGCGAGTTGCTCAAATTTTAACCACATCTTCACGTTGAGCACAGTAACAGTCATAAAAAAACACGTATTTACATATTTTTCAAGAACTCTCATTCATAAATAACGTCCAAAAAGAGACTCTCCTATCTTGCTGGCTGGTCAGATGAAACCATTTACTCTCTGATGGTTTTTTGTGTTGAAAATTTCATTTCAAAAACAAAGAGAATTGACCCAATCAGACGCAGCGGACTGCGGTGTATGATCTGAGTCCACTGTTTGCAAAGGTCTCATGTCAAATTGTATAAGTGTCGGTTAAAACAACATAACTCTTTAAGCCCCAGTGACGAAATTAGCAAAATCTGCAAACAGTGTAGATCCTGATGAGGCGGCTCATAATGAGCCGCCTCATCTAGATCTACACTGTTTGGCCTCAAGTCTTTGATTTCTGAATATTGAATGTCTTGGAAAAGGCATTTATCAATTTTTGCAGACGTAAATTTTGTCGTCTGCTTTTTGGTGCTTAAAGAGTTAATTCAGCTCATTACTTGTCCCAGTGAGGTAATCACGTTGTAAGTGACTTGTGTGACATGAATCTAAATCAGAAATGACGCGTATTACATATAAAAAGCTATAGTCTGCTCAAAATTACTATCTCAGAATTGTCACAATTCTTCTCAGTATAGGCATTATTAGCAGTGGTTCCCATCTCCACCGCGGGTGATTCCGATATTTTAGCAGACGACTTTGACAATTGTGACACTGTAACGTCTACTGATAGCTGAGACGATTCATTTGAAATTTGGCTCGAAGTTTCTGTCTCAGCACTTTTGTAGTTCTTTTCAGTATTGTCATCAGCGGTAGTTTCCATAACAACGGCTGATGAATCCGCCGCATCAGCAGACGACTTTGACGACTTGGAAACTGTGGTGTCCACTGATGGGCGAGACGATTTCTTTGTAATGCTGCTCGAATCATCCGTCTCCGCACTTTGATAGTTCTCAGTATGCCCATTAGAAACAGTTCCCATAACAACAGCCGGTGTTGCCGCTACTGCAGCAGACGACATTGACAACTGGGACACCGTCGTGTCCACTGAAGGTCGAGATGATTTCTTTGAAAAACTACTGATGCTGCTTGATCGTGTACTGCTCCCAAAAACACTCTCAAGACCTGGTTTCCTGCAGCAGAAGAGCCCGAATATTTCCCGCCGAAATTTCGAGCCGCTGAGAACATAGAAAATAAAATTGCAGGTGGCATTTAAATAACCAACACAATTCACAACGGCATGCCAAAAGATCAAGTACTCCATGTCGGCCCGAGCTTGTAGAGACTCTTCAAGAGAAGTTATGTCTCTAGAAGTAATCGCTTTTATCCAGTAGGGTTGGCCAATGAAATAAATTGACACAGGGGCCAGGCAAATAAAGAACAAAACACACAGACAAATGAGTAACACAGTGACGACGTTGTTGTCTCTTTCAATTGAACGTAACGTATTGCCTTGGCCTACACTCATACGTCGACGATGTCGTCTGGTCAAAGTAAGTTTTACAATAATTATAATATTGCATGTTGTAAGAATAATAAACGGAACAGCAAAAGCTACAAGAAAATCTATCCACGGCCAAACGTCATCGGAAAAATCTTGATATTTCGAAGTCTTAGGCCAGCAAGGATGGTACACGTCTCTTCCTTGCAAGGCCGATTGCTCCCTGACATAGCCGTAGCCTATCCCGAATAGAAAATGACCGTTTAACAAAATAAGAACTCCAGCTGTTGACACAATAGCTATGGCCGCCACTTTCACTGTGCTAATAGATTTGATGCGATGGGGCATTATTACACTTAACACACGTTCCAGTGTCACAGCAACTAGCAGCCATGATGAGAAGTGAACGCTTGAGTATGTGAGAAATGTATGGATTCTGCAACTTGCCTCATTTTCTTGTCGAATATCCATTCCATTCCAATCTTTATTATGTAATATCCATTGTCGTAATGGCCCCGTGTATAAGACTAAAAGATCTGAGAAAGCCAAGCAAAGCAGAAACAGCGATGTTGGAGAAAGAATTTGCCGAAATATTTGCCGGAAAATGACTATAATTGTTAACACATTTCCAACTGTGCCTATTGACATTATAAACGGCGGCACGTATGTCCAAATTTCTGTGGTAACGTTAAAATAGTATCCGGGTGGCGGTTCTCCCATGAACATAGGGGGTGGCCCCGGCGGCGGCATGGAACCATTTTCATGTGGGATGGCGGAGGTATTTTCTGTCGAATTCATTCTTCAAAGCCTCTAACATGAAGTTAACACACGTATTCCATATTATTACTTAAATTTGGAATCAAGAGGCTGTGAATTTCATGTCATTAGTTTCCCCGGTTATATATAATATTCCAAACTGCTGTTGTAGTTTTGCGCATCAAGTCAGCTTAATTCCTTTAGCTACTAGGTGCTTTAAGTTATAAAGAAGCAAAAACGTAGTTAGTTTATTTAGTTACCCGTAACACTGGTAATATCAAAGTTAAACTGTTTTAAAAAAAATAACAACAAAAATAAAAAACATTTATAGTCAAATTGCCACGTAACTGAAGCGCAGTGAGAAATTGGGCATTATACTTGTAGCATAACACTATGCCTAAAATGACTACTCAGACCAACCTGCGCATCAGCGTCTGTTAATTTAATTTTTTTTAAGTAAGAGACTGTTAATGCAAACAAGGAAGACTCCGATCAAACTGCGCGAATGCGCAGGCTGATCTTAGTCTGCATGTACGCTATAACGCCTGTTTCATAAACGAGCTGGCTCAACGATGCTTTTAACAACTTCCTATTATAGCCCATCACACCCGGAGTCGTGTTAATTTTTATTATGATAAATGATATTATCTTTTTGACAGTATTGTGGTATCTAAATTAAACACCTTAGCGTACTGTTTCATCAACCAATGAAAACGGCTACATTAAGATTCCCTTAAATCAACCGAAATATTTGGCCAACCCAAACGAGTTTATTATACCATCCTAAAAACAAAAAAGTTAATGATTCAATGCCGAGACTGCAGCCCACAATTCGACTGCTACTATGAAGAGCCGTCTGTAACTTATCTGTGTGCACGCTGCTTGCTAAGGTAATTTTGACCCAATATTAAACGTAAGCATGGTATCCGGTATCGTCAATCTTAAAACCGAGTCCGGAAAAATGACAATTTAGTTAATGGTTATCAACAGAAAGTTAGAGGTGTATTTTATTTAAGAAATAGATCAGCTCTAGCAGTGAATTCACTCTTTGCAAAGAAGACGAGATAACGAGCGCGGAGCGCCAGTGACTGACCAACAGCCCTTCTCATCAATTCAATGCTAAGGCTAAACTATATCAACCTAACACTCAAAAACGCTGAAAAAGAGTCCTTTAATTCAAATTCACCCAGCCTCTCCGCCAGCGTGTTCCAGATTACGCCAAGAGTCTTCACTGTAACAGAGATAAATGTACGTTTTTTAAACGAGTTTATAAAGACAAAAAGCCCTTGTTAGAATATAGCTAAGCAATTATCTTCACTTGACTATCGTAGTCCATAAACTGCACGACTTTTTATTTACAGGTAAAACATCAGACGCACCAACAGCTGGACATGAGGACAACGGGGTCGACAACTTCCTATCAGCAACTCCAGGAAATCATAGACCAAACATATGAGAAGGACATTCTAGTTGTACAAGGCGGGGGAGGGAGGGTTGGATTGCTAAAGTTGGAAAGGATGCACTGGCAGACTGGAAAAAGATGTTGACCCAACTGCAATGTGGAAACAAATGAGAGAGGTTTCAGACTCTTAGAATTTGCAACCTTTAAGGTGGTGATAATCACTGATTTGGGACAAAGACAAAAATCTGCATAAAATACTCAAAATAACACAGATCTTTTCCAAACTTAGCAGATGCCTTCTTTATGTTGTTTCTCATAATTTAGAATCCCAAAATGCAGCATTTGTTAAGGTTAAAAAGTGTTTTTATAAGAGAAGATCAAAGAGTAATTTTCTGCGAATAAATCTGAAAAAATAATATCGTTATTGAAAATAACTTAGTACTTAGAGTACCTTGTTGCATAATGGAGAGCGTCCTAGCAATTATTTTTTCAAACTCTTTCACACATTATCAGGCTGAGCAGATGAAAAAAGATGCAGTCTATGTCCAAATTTTTTTGTCAAAACACACAGGTGAGACAGGTAAGACTATTTTAACAAGGTTGAACAATTTCATCTACACACCACTGATCATGTCAGTAATGTATTATTTATATTGTAGGTGTTAACATAGGTATGCTTGCCTACCCTATATTTAATAAATGCGTCCAGTGTACATTTACTTTGTACATGGTTGAATATTTGAGAAAAGGCTACCGTTTTAATCTGGTCTACATTACAATTTGAGAAAGAGTTGGAATAATAATAATTGCTAGCACGCTCTTCATTATGCAATAATGCACCTTCAGCACTGCGTAAATTTTCAATAACGATATCATTTTTCAGATTTATTCGCAGAAAATTACCCTTTGATATTTCCTTGTAAAAACACTTTTTTAAGCAGCATGTACATCTATTTTGTATTCTAAACTGTAAAGAACAACAAAAATAAGAAGTCTGCTAACTTTCAGGGAGATACAGAACTTTTTTATGGTTTTATGCAGATTTTTACATTTACCAAAAATCACCACCTTAACAACTTTGTACTGACAAATACCCTGGGCCCCAACAAACATTCCAGAAGCCAGAAGGTGGGCATGGCACAGCCCTGACAGGAAGTATCAAAATCAGATTGACTAAATCTTGGTGAGGAAGCGATGCCAATCTGGAGTTAACATCCATAGGACAAGACGCTTTCCTGGAGCAGACATAGGAAGCGACCATGACCTGGTGATGACGACCTTCCGAGTTGGTCTGAAGAAGGCCAGAAAGCCAACCCAACCAAGACTGAGGTTTGACCTTGAGAAGTTAAGAACCACCGATGTGACAGGCACGTTCCAAGCAACAATAGGTGGGAAATTTGCACCACTCATCAGTTTGAGGGATGATGAAATAGAGAAGGAGAGCATGATTACCACCTTCAATACAGCAGTGACTGACACAGCCAGTGAGATACTTGGGAGAAAACGTCGCAAGAAAAAGCCCTGAGTCACCGGAGATGTTCTTCACCTCTATGATGAGAGAAGGGGTTTGAAGAAGAGGCGGTATGAAGAAGAAGGAGAAAGATACAGAAAAGCTAACAAGAAGATTCAGATGGCCCTGTAGAAAGCAAAGGAAGCCTGGAAAGGTACTCAGTGCAAGGAGATTGAACCTTGTCTGAACAAAACAACAGCAAGAAAGCATATGAACCGCGACACGAGAAAACCAACAAAGTGGTTGTGCGCCCAGCGCAAACTCAAATCAGCCTGAGCCCAGTATGATCAGAATCTGCGCTTGGCGCACAACCACTTTGTTGGTTTTCTCGTGTCGCGGCTTATATCAACTAGTAAAAGATCTAACTTCAGAGAGGCAGGGTAGATCCACAACTATCCAGGACGTCTGGAAAATGTCTAACAGAAGAACAAGAGAGTCTCAGCAGATGGACAGAATATTTGCTCGGAACTATACAACTATGAGCGTTATGGTGACAATACAGTTCTGCACTGCACTCAGCACCGAGAAGATCTAGAACTGATTCTCCAGGGGAAGTTAAGATTGCTGTAGCTGAACTGAAAAAGGAACAGTTTCAAGCTTCAAGTACCTTTGAGCAATTGTCTTAGATGAAGGCTCAAAACCGGAGGTTCTCTCAAGCCACAAGGCACTGTAGCTCAGAAAAAGCCGAAGCCAATATGGAGAGATAGCAACATATTCTTAAATCAAAGGTGAAACTGATTTGCTCCCTTGTCCTGTCCATTTTTCTGTATGCCTGTCAGTCATGAACCTTGACAGCTAGGTTAGAGAAAAGAATGCAGGCCTTTGAGATGAGATGCTACCGAAGGTTACTAAACATTTTGTACAAGGACCATATAAACAACGAGGAGGTTCGCAGGAAGATCCAAGCAGCCATTGCAGATGATGACAAACTCTTAACCTTGATCAAGAAACGGAAACTGGTGTGGTTTGGTCACGTCTCAAGGCACCCCGGTTTAGCAAAGACAATTCTGCAGGGCACAGAGAAGGGAAAGAGAAAGAGAGGTAGACAGAAGGAGAGGTTGGAAGACAATTTTAAGAAATGGGCAGAGATAGATTTTGCTAGCTCAACTATGGAATCTGAAGACAGGTATAGAGTCATCTATGATGCCCCAATGACCTCACAAGGTTATGGTATAGTCTAGACTAAAACATCTTATGAGCAGATTCGGCGCTGAGCTTTGCTAGTGAGGCTGGATTGGAGGATTATTCAATCAGACACAATTACCGCCCACACAAAAAGAACAATGAAAGCATCACTTTGGACAATAAGAACAAATTAATCGAAGAAAATGAACATCTGTTTTTGCCTACTTTTATTTTTTATTTCAAAACCGGCATATCAAAAAGCAGAGTGGACAGCAATACGCATTACATTGCTAGCAGACCACAGAAAAAAAAAATCAAAAAAAAAAATCAGAGAAGACATATGATGAATCGGAGATGAGAACTCGACAGAAACAACAAATCGCGACACCTGGAAATCCCTAGGGTGTCAAACAAAACCATTGAAATACCGGAGCAAAGAAAACCCACCAGTTGAAACCCGACTGACCAAGCAACAGACAAGGTAAGCTCCGGCCCCAGCCAAAATAAATAGGTTTGGAGTTCATTCTAATTTTAGTTAACTTCGTCGAATTCGTTTTAACTACAGTCAGGAGTCAAATGTCTTTTCCCCAAACTGTATTTTGCATTTGCAAGTGTGCGGGGATTTTTTTTTTTGCTGTTTCAATACTGCTGACTGTATGATGTTAGTTCGTTGCCGTCAGGCAACGTCTGACCTTACTATTGACCCATATTTTACGCCATTCCATTGGCCGGTATAATAAACAGATCGGCCCGTCGCCAGTTGTATTGGACTAGACACACAGCTTTTTCCGAAAGTTGACGGAAAATAAAAGACGGAGGACTGACTAGTTGGTCTTTAAGAACACTGGCACTTGAGTTCCAAAGAGATTGTAAATTGTCCGACTTATTCCTTTAAAAGCGAATACACAGTTCCGAGCCACACCCAGAATGTCACACAAAATCACATGATATCGTATACCTGGCCAATGCAACGACAACTTAGCACGTGACATAGTCTCACAAACAAATCGCACGTGGTCAATACCAACAGAAGTCCGTGATTTTACCTTTCAGTTAATGAAGGGATGCATACCTGTTTAAAGAAAACAAACTAACACCACTTTTGATAAATTTTACCCTGCTTTGCAAGAACAGAACGCATCGGAACCGCATGATGCGCCAACTGCCATGTGTAGGCCAAGAGGAGGCTGATTCTTCGCCATAGATCGCCAACATTTAGCAGGCACTTGCATTTGTCATTTGTTTTTCCGCCATCTTTGTGTAAGCTTGTGAGACGTAGTAACAGTAACTAAGCAGGCGGAGCTTAGCAGCTATTCTCGGAACTGTGTATACTCAAATGTGTCCATATGTAAACTTTAGATATGTGTACATTGACTGTGAAGACACATTTGTGTAGTGTACGTTTAAATGATTTGAGTATATACCACGTGGTATATACACTTCGAAACTCAAATGCCAGTTCGGGTATCGCTTATTTGTGGGTTATCAAGGAGGGGGGAGGGGGTGGGGGTGGACGGTTACGGCCCGGTTGATAACGGGGAAATGTCGAACACGTAAGTAACCTAACCACACTGTTTCTGTGCAAGCCTCACAGAGGCAGTCTACCACTACTGAGTGCACATTCCTTCGCTCTGAACTGACTGCTGTTCTTATAAAAATCAACGGAAGAGAGGGAGATGTCTCCACGAAAGAACGTAACGGATGCAAGGATCAAGCATTCGCAGCCGGGACACGCTCCTGACCGAGGTACGGAGCCCAGCAATTTATAACTTAATATTTCTCTGGCAACGTTTATCTTTTTTAAAGATATTTCTTGTTTTTATATGATTAGAAAGAGAAATACTTTTACATCTAATAAGTTTTTATTTGAAGTCAAGTTTTTGTTCTTTTTGAAATATACTTTCAAAGGCCATACCATTTTTTCTGAAGTAAATTTTGAACGACGTTACCATTGATGTATATAGAATATGTTCTATAAAAGGGTTATCCTTTGGAAACAAGGATCACACCAAAGAACTGAAAAATGTCGAGTGTACAAGTTTTCTGGGCCAGACTAGCTAGTTTCGGCCAATTAGGCCTCATCAGTGACCCTCAAATATTTTTAAAGTTATACAATGGAATCAATGATTCCAAAGGACTAGAAAATAAAATCTACACTAGGATGAAGGGCAGGGAGACTTTTTACGGTGACCACACAGTCCCAATCACCAGCTGTAGTGAAGTTCAATATGTTCTATAAAAGGGTTATCCTTTGGAAGCAAGGATCACACCAAAGAACTGAAAAATGTCGAGTGTACAAGTTTTCTGGGCCAGACTAGCTAGTTTCGGCCAATTAGGCCTCATCAGTGACCCTCAAGTTAATACAATGGAATCAATGATTCCAAAGGACTAGAAAATAAAATCTACACTATGATGAAGGGCAGGGAGACTTTTTACGGTGACCACACAGTCCCAATCACCAGCTGTAGTGAAGTTCAATATGTTCTATAAAAGGGTTATCCTTTGGAAGCAAGGATCACACCAAAGAACTGAAAAATGTCGAGTGTACAAGTTTTCTGGGCCAGACTAGCTAGTTTCGGCCAATTAGGCCTCATCAGTGACCCTCAAATATTTTTAAAGTTATACAATGGAATCAATGATTCCAAAGGACTAGAAAATAAAATCTACACTAGGATGAAGGGCAGGGAGACTTTTTACGGTGACCACACAGTCCCAATCACCAGCTGTAGTGAAGTTCAATATGTTCTATAAAAGGGTTATCCTTTGGAAGCAAGGATCACACCAAAGAACTGAAAAATGTCGAGTGTACAAGTTTTCTGGGCCAGACTAGCTAGTTTCGGCCAATTAGGCCTCATCAGTGACCCTCAAGTTAATACAATGGAATCAATGATTCCAAAGGACTAGAAAATAAAATCTACACTATGATGAAGGGCAGGGAGACTTTTTACGGTGACCACACAGTCCCAATCACCAGCTGTAGTGAAGTTCAATATGTTCTATAAAAGGGTTATCCTTTGGAAGCAAGGATCACACCAAAGAACTGAAAAATGTCGAGTGTACAAGTTTTCTGGGCCAGACTAGCTAGTTTCGGCCAATTAGGCCTCATCAGTGACCCTCAAATATTTTTAAAGTTATACAATGGAATCAATGATTCCAAAGGACTAGAAAATAAAATCTACACTAGGATGAAGGGCAGGGAGAAAACTGCATTTGTGAAAATTACATTTAGAGTTCAAACATAGTTCAATTATAATTATAAGAAGGTATAGAGCAAGCTAAAATTTAGTTGTATATTTTAGAAATCTTTTAAGGCTTTAAGCATGCAAACATTATTATGAATGTTAAATACAATCCTCACAGTAAAATTCCTTGCACACTTGCATATGCACTATAGGCAATGGGAAATAAATTTTGAGGAAAGCCTTTTTACACTTGACTATAGTTGTTACATATTATTCAGTCGAAAAGTGATTCTTTAATATTAAAAGCATATTCAAAGCAAGTGAACAACGATTTAAATGATAAAAAATCTGTGCGCCCAATTTGTTAAGAATTTATTGTGTGAGTAGGATTTCCTCATATTTTGAAATATCATTATACCTTTATCTCTTCAGATTAAAACTAGACTTACAAAAAGATACACTTCATTTGGTAACAAACGTACATGACATCTGAGGACGGGATGAAAAAAAAAAACTAAAACTTCTTAAAAAAAGAAAAAAAAAAGACTTTAAGCTTGAGTTTCATTTTGAAACTTTACATAATAAAAATCATAGGCAAACCTAACTACTTTCAGAATAAGTGCTCACAGACTAGGAACGGAAAGTGGTAGGTAGTAATGGGAGAGGGTGAAGAACGGTATTTAAATACTTGTAAATTACATTTGATTGAAAATGAAATACATTTTCTTTGTGAATGTAAAAAAAATATTATACTCTAAGATTAAAATTGTATGACAATATTAAATGCACAACATTTATTCCAAGTGATAATTCTGAGAAATTGTTTATAATTTTGATGACCGGTGATGATTACAATGTTTTAAGAGATGTTGGCATATTGTCACATAACTTAATTATGTTAAACTAGTCTTTAGCTTCAAACTATATACCTTTTTCATTTTTTCATCAACGCGTATGGTTAAAATGTTCGTCAGTGTTCATGTTTAAACTTGTATTAAAGCCGCAACTCCACAAAACCAACAAAGTGGCATGTGCGCCCAGCGAAGACTCGTTGCAGACTGGGCATCAGACCAATCTGACCAGAGTCTTTTCTGTTACGCGGCACCTGAAGGGTAGCAAAGGGTCTAAACTAGCTCCATGTGGACAGCGAAGACTCTTATCAGACTGGGCGGAAGCCCAGGCTGATCAGAGTCTTCACTGGTGCACATGCCACTTTGTTGGATTTTTCATATCGCGGCTCATTTGTTTTGTGTGAATAGTTACTTTTTATCTGCCTTTAACCCGGTAAACGGCTATACTTGTGCAATAAATTCTATTTTTTTTTTATTCTGTTGTATTCTATTCTATTCATATGATTTCCACATATCCATTGGCGGATTATCTTTTTAGAAAAGCCAATTAGTTTGGCTTGCCGAAAATTAAGCAAGACAGCTTCTCTTGATTTGGCACGCCCTAAACCAAACAGATAAAAATGCATCAGAATGCGGGGATATACGGACTGATCAGGTAATTTCTAGCATGTTTCGAACGGAGAAAACTCGAATCAGTCTGCGTGAAGGCGTCGGTTGAACTGAGCGCTTGCTGTTCGCAGAACAACTGCAAGCAAGCACCTAAGGGATAATCAAATGTGCTTGCATAGGACAGGTGCTTGCTTAATACGGGTACATTTCAATGTATTTGCCTTTATCGGAAACTGAATGCATGCTTGCTTAATACAAGATGTTCGCTAAGACAGGTTTTACTGTTTGTGATAGTGTGTAGCAGCTATAAGAAACATGCTCGCGATGTCGCGTGGTATTTGCCTGGGTGCTTGCTTAGGATAGGTACATGTCAATATATTTGCCTTTATCGGAAACTGAATACATGTTTGCTTAATACAGGTTGTTCGCTTAGACAGGTTTTACTGTTTGAGATAATGTGAAGTAGCTATAAGAAACATGCTCGCGATGTCGCATGGTATCAGCCCGGGTGCATGCTTAGGGTTGGTGCTTGCTTAATACAGGTACATGACAATATATTTGCCTTTATCGGAAACTAAATACATGTTTGCTTAATACAGGTTGTTCGCTTAGACAGTTTTTGCTGTTTGTGATAATGTGAAATAGCTTTAAGACACATGCTAGCGATGTCACATGGTATCAGCCCGGGTGCATGCTTAGGGTAGGTGCTTGCTTAATACAGGTACATGACAATATATTTGCCTTTATCGGAAACTGAATACATGTTTGCTTAATACAGGTTGTTCGCTTAGACAGGTTTTACTGTTTGTGATAATGTGAAGTAGCTTTAAGAAACATGCTCGCGATGTCGCGTTGTACCAGTCCGGGTAGGTCCGATTGTGGTCGAGGGCCAATATGGAGCTGTCGGATCGTATACCATACCTGCCTTCTAGCAAGCTCAAGGTGTCGTCATGCACAACTAAATATTTAACAGCTTTAAGAATCCATGATTTGGATAGCATTTACGGTGTTATAATAAAACAGCGTTGTACTAAAGCTGTTCTGTATATCTTTTCTCCTGTCGCGGCTCACTGGTTCTGAGCTACACCTGATTTCTTGTGTCATAAAACATCCTTTTGAGCCGCGACACGAGAAAACCAACAAAGTGGTTGTGCGCCCAGAGCAGACTCAGATCAGCCTGGGCATCCACCTAGTCCGACCAGACTCTTCGCTGAGCGCTTGAAGGAAAGCTAGGGGTCTAAGCTACCTCCATGCGGACAGCGAAGATGCCCAGGCTGATCTGAATCTGCGCTGGACGTACAGCCCATTTGTTGGTTTTCTCGTGTCGCGGCTCAATTTTTTAATAGTTCGTATCCGCTTTTGGTTAAAAGAATATTAAACAATATCATACTTTATGATCTATGGGTAGATTCTTGCTTAATGGGGCGACTCCAATACCCAAGGCCATATCAGTTTCATCCGTAACTGCTTAACGCTTCGTAACATTGTATCTTTTAAACTAAATGCATAGATACGTTTAATTTTGCAATTTCAAATACTTGAGTGTAGTCCGGTTGGCCAGATTTATCTCACTTTTTTCGGCCAAGAGATTGCCTTTTTCCAAATCGCGAGAAATAAGATTTATTTGATACAATTTCATCAGATAAATTACCTTAGCATTCATGCTCTTAAATTGCAAAGGACTTCTATACTTAAGGCGAAGATTTTCCCCATTAGACCGACAGGACAGGCTCGACTTTTCAAAAGTGCAAAGTGTATATATTTTTCTTAGCAGGGCATCCACAAATATGTAAACCGAATGAAATTAGAACATATGTGACTCAGACTCGAATACATGGGGAGATAACCAAGGCTGAACTTACCTACCCAAGGTTTTCTAATACCTCATTTTTTGAGGTGATAAAATGTTGAAATCAGTCAATCATTCCAAAAGTTTTTGTCATAAGTGCATGCTAAACACATGCATATCACAATACAAAGCAACGATTTTCTTCATGTTACGCCTGACTGGCATTCACACTTGCAAAACCAAAAATACACTTCCGGTCAAAACGGCCAAAAGAGAACGCTTCACTATAATTAAAATACAAGTACTGTCCCCCCTGTGACCCAGCATTTCCTTTATGCAGCAGACTTGTATATGACAAGTACACAAATATAAGTGGGAAGCTGGGTCACGGGGGGGGGGGACGATACTCAGTAAGCCAAAGTAGAAGAATGGTCAAAAGTAGCACCTTGATCTAATTCTTAAAGGATTTATTGTGTACGATGACCTTGAAATGCGGTCAAGGTCACACATTTGATCAAAACTATCAAATGTTGTCTGTTATGTAAGTAATGTAAGTAAAAACGTGTGAAATGTATACAATAGATCATTATTTCAACGATTAGTTTGAGTATAATTTACAATTAATCCCAACAATGACGCCAACGTCAACGTATGTTTGAGGTTCTTAACATAGACACAAACGCTTGAAAATTCATTTGTCATGCAAGTTACATATCATAGGCAAAAATGCAAAGCAGAAGTCAGTGATCCGTATAACTTTTTAATAATGGGGAAGATTCACGCCTTAAGCATAGAAATCCTTTATTTTCAAACACCTTTACAGTTGAATTGGCAAACTACATAGATCCAAATGAAGCGGCTTATAAGCAGCCATCCTACATCCTATCTGCACGGTGGTAAGAGCAATTACCCTACCTGTGCTTTCGACCGAGAAAGTCAGTAACCATACAAGCTAAAGTATCTGTCGACTAATACAATCCTCAGCATTATCAGCTCGGTCGGCAGCCATTAACAAATGTACCTTTAACTGTTATTGGTAGTGCTTACGACCAAACATTAGAATAGTACCGGATCGGTAGACAACACTGGTAGGCACATTGGTATTACCCGCATGATCTGGATCTACACGGTTTGTCCTCTTATCTTAAATTCTCAATTTAATATAAGTCGGATTTTATTATTATCATTATAATTTTTAATTATTTTTATATTTTTGTAGATGCACAGACTGATCTGGCTCTTAGCCATTTGCGTTTACTATAAGAGTTTTTTTTTCCATTATTTTTCTGCTTATCAGATTGATATTTCGAGAGATATTTTATTGATGGGTTACTAATTTTGTCCACATGTCCTTTCCTATCCCCCAGTGTGTCATTTTTCGAAGTTTGCTTGCGAAAACAAAATCAGTGAGCCGCGACACGAGAAAACCAACAAAGTGGTTGTGCGCCCAGCGCAGACTCAGATCAACCTGGGCCTCCGCCCAGTCTGATTAGACTCTTTGCTAAGCGCTTTCAGGGTAGCTAAGGGTCTAGGCTACCTCCATGCGGACAGCGTAGACTCTGATCAGACTGGGTGGATGCCCAGGCTGATCAGAGTCTGCGCTAGGTGCACAACCACTTTGTTGGTTTTCTCGTGTCGCGGCTGAAATTGTCAGGTAAACATGAATGCCATTTTTCAGTGAGTCTGTCACATGACTTCTCAGAAAGCTGAATCACAACCATACCTCCAGAACAGAACCCGATCGGCTATTTATGCATTCGAATATTTACATTCTCAATGCATTTATTGAAAAAGCCATTAGAACGTAATGTAGTTTATACTTCAATAACTACATCGGGTCACGCGACGTTACACGAGGTTAAGTGACGTCAAAATAAACCATGGCTCTCTCCAATCTGATTGGACGTAAGCGACGTTATGACGTCGTTGACGCTGTTCCACTGTTCGTCGAAAAACTGCGTATAAATAATGTTTGCTTCAGTTGTAGCCCTAACGCCAATTTGTGGTCAATTAATATACAAAAAAGAATGTAAATATAAGTAATGAACTTGATTTTTCTGGTGTTTATCGAGGTATAAACTACATTGGGTCGCGTGCAAAGTTTACACGAATCCCTTCGGGGTTCACTTACTTTGCACATTGGGTCGCGTGCAAAGTTTACACGAATCCCTTCGGGGTTCACTTACTTTGCACGCGACCCAATGTAGTTTACACTTCAATAAACCTCAGAAAAATGAAATTCATTCTCTAATTTCAAACGACGATGATCTTTGTTTTCCGATACAAACTGAACGGAAGCACTATTTGAGCCGCGACACGAGAAAACCAACAATGTGGTTTTGCAACGAGCGCAGACTCAGATCAGCCTTGGCATTCGCCCAGTCTGATCAGAGCTTTTGCTCTGCGCTTAAATGGTACCTGAGGGTCTAAGCTGCCTTCATGCGGACAGCGAAGACTCTGATCAGACTGGGCGGATGCCCAGGCTGATCTGAGTCTGCGCTGGACGCACAACCACATTGTTTGTTTTCTCGTGTTGACTCAACGTTCATTTGTGCTGTAGCTTATCATTCACGACAACATTAGAATCAGCTTCAAAGGTTATAACTAAATGAAGTTGAAAACAAAATAAAGCGGTAGTGACGTTGAGCTTTATACGTGCAAAGGTTGTCACGCATGATTCAATTTCCTGCGAAATACCCGTGACCTACACATATTTGGTAATCTAAAATATGGAATTGCTAACACAGTTTGGACGGTTGCTGATTGGGCATTGAATCAACGTTATTGCATAAAAAGCAGTGCCGAGAGGTATTAACAGCCGTGCATCAACCGGCGAAAAGCCGCGTTTCAACACGGGTTTTCACGCGCTGTTGATGCACGATGCCAGAACTTTCATTATGTTTGTGCCGGGCCACTAAAAAAATCCGCCATGCAACTGTGTCTCTCCCGTTTCGGTCGAATTACAAAAATTGGTGGTGCACTACCTAAGTATGCCTATATAACGTCATTATGCCTTTGTAATCTGACGTCATCTTCGTGACTCAGGTTAAAAGCGATGTTGTTTACATTCTTACGATGCCAAATGGAGGGTATATAAGTGTTAAAGAAACATGCATCTCAAGCTTTCAGCCATAAAGAACTGCAGGATGGTATATGAATAGATCAGGCTTGTTCTGCATGGAAATTATTGCTCAAGGTATCTGCTTTTTGTTGATTAATTTGCAATCTATTTTGCATCAACTACAACGACCGTCTTTGACAATTTTTCGAAATATTGAGGTTGAACAGAATGATGGCCGCCGTTTTGAATAGCTGAATGCTCTCTGGCCCGGAAGACGAATATTAGTAAAAAGATGCACCAGCGCGTTGGCTGCCAAACGGTAACAAATTATAGTGCCAAGTTTTATTCTCAAATTTTAAAGAATAATTCGTTGAATTTATGCAATAACAGCGATCAAACATTTGTTTCCAATGCATTAACATTTGTCAGGTCCCTCGGGAGATGTTAAAAACCTCGGCCTTCGGCCTCGATTTCCAACATCTCCCTCGGGATCTGGTAAAACGTTAATGCATGAAAAAAACATGTTTGATCCCTATATTGATGCAACGTCACGACGTTGGATCAACGTTGATTCAATGTTGATTCGACGTTGTGAGACCGGTGAGACACCAACAGTCGGCTTTAATTGTATGCTTCAAATCACATGCCGTTCGCTTTTATCGGTTATTGCAAACTATGGTACAGATTTATTAAAGTCATCGGACTTTCTTCTGAATCCTATTTGTATAATGCACTTATACATGCATTTGATATCATTATTATGCAAATGAAATAAAGTTTAAACCAAAGCCCACGAGAATAGTTTCTTTGCGACGACTACAGCAGATCGTGAAGTTGTTGTTCAAACTCTCGTTACGATGTTCTCGAGGAGGCTTATAGAAACGAATCGATAGTTGCACACTCCCGGCACCGACTCTATGGAGACTGTCCAAAATTTTAAGATGACCGAGCAGGAATTTTGAAAAAATGATTTTTTTGGGTCTATCGATGCGTAAACGCCGGCGAACTTAAGATATGGTTCTTCAGGCTAAATCAGTTTCACGAATGATTTGCTAGGATTAACAAAAAAAAACAAAAACAAATATCATCCCTGCATTGGCGAAGCATAAAGTCCCAATGGAGATAACATATTACATATACAATTAAAAAATTAGTGTTGATTTTCTGTCATTCATCGGAGCATAAAGGTCACTTGGTTCGCCAACAAAGTAACTATACCCGGAAGGATCCAATAAAACTTATGATCACGACCAACTGACCGTCATACTGCATGAGGGTCAGAAAAAAAAGAAATAACAATTTGTAGTTTGAAAACATTTAACAAATTTATTCACTCAGTCTATATATTTAACAATGGCAAGCAAGCAATGAGGAGCATGGCAAGCGTAACATGCATAAGACTCAATCTACATGGCGAAGCCAATTTTGTACACATTTTCTTGCCTTTTCCTTGGTATATGAGGACCTAGAGAGAAGTTATGATGTCCGGACACCACATTTTATACCCCAACATTCTAAACCAGTAGCAAAACACACTTTCATAAACGTTGACCAGACTTGACCCCTTGGAGATACATCCCCAAGGGCTAAAGTCTGGTCACCGTTTTTTTTTTTTTTTTTTTTTGTTGTTTTGTTGTTGTTTTTTTGTTAATTATTTTATGTGTGAGTGTGTGTGTGGTGGGGGGGGGGGACAAAAATAACAGCTGAATGTTTTCTTAGAACTCGGTTTAGTAAATTCCTATACACGTGTAAGTGGAAATAAACGTTTTCCGAGAGATCATTCTCTTTCAAGAGACAAATAACCCATAGAATTGATGCCCTAAAGTGACTGGTCTTCAATGTGGGTATCTTAAATGTGTTTTTGAAAGCTTTTGTAATTATAGCATTTATTGCAGTGCTTTTGTGGCATCCTCACCCATATGAATATATGTTCACGCTGATAATCTGCCTCTCTGTTAACCCATTAATGACCAGTGGACTGTTCTATCTGTAGGTATTGGATGAGCCCATTTGTTATATCAGGAGTGTCCGTTTTAGTTAATTTTTATCAGTTTCATTTCATTTTTGTATAGCTAGCCATTCATCTGATGCAAATACTGTAGTCCCTGATCAGACGCCGCGTCCTGCGGCGTCTGATCTGGGTCTGCACTGTTTGCCTATGTCCCATTTTCGGGAAGCTAGGCATAACTGGGTTAATAAGGACATCGCTTTCTAAAACTAACTGGAGACTGAAGATGACACCGTTACAGTCAGAGCAAAGGAGACAACTAGGGAAGCCAAGAAGAGAATTTACACAAGGAAGTTATCTCGCAACGGCGAAGCCTGAGCTTTTTAGACGAAGTCTAATAAAATCATCGTTGGCGCCAAAACTTGACTTGATCTCTGTATGGAAGAGAGCATATGTCATGGAATTGTTATTCACCGGTCAGAAGATTTAGTTACATTAAAAATGTTATTATTTGCACTTTGCATTTAGTTTTAAATATGTTTTTCACTTTAAAGCTGTAATGATTGATAGAGTTAAGCAGAACGCGAGAAACGCAAATGCCGATGGCTTGAGAAAAAATGATTCTATGGTGCGAAAAGTCTTTCGTAGTAAAAAAGTAGTTCTTTTCCTTCCAAAGGCTGTACTCGGTGCGTAAATTTACCGGAACGGACCTAATTACCGGGTCGGACCGGAACGGACCCTTATTATTCATATTTCCAGCCGATTTTTTTAGATATTTTGATACAATCTACACGCGCAGATTAATTCAAGGCGCTACCTATGACTAACATGTATTATCTTAACTTGCAACCCCTGATTTCATCCACCGACTTGATAAATATAGCTCTACATATTTTCTATGGCTGAAATGTTGGTCATGATACTATGGAACAAAAATTCGGGAATTTTTGTGTTTTTCTTTCGCTCCAAGTCTTGGAAGAAAGATAACCAGATTTTTGTATAAGATTATATGATTTTAAGATGAAACGCATATGCGTGAGGTATTAAGAGGCCTACCCATGGCGCAAAAATACCCAAAGAGTATTTTGACTAATATCTCTAATTGATTTGCGCTAGATGGCATACAGAATATGTATTAATATTAAATAAGAGTTATTCAATAAAGAATATTACAAATATCTACTGAAGATATGGGAAAACTGGTCCGTTCCGGTGTCCGTTCCGGTAATTCAGTCCATTCCGGTCCGTTCCGGTAAATTTACGCACCCGGCTGTACTGAACCGGGTAAAATACAGTACCGTATCATCGGAAGCATATCGGAATGTACCGAAGAATGTCAATAATTTACGGACCAGTTTGGTTTCTCGCCATAGTGGATAACCCCAACATCATGATACTGCTATTCAATAATAATATCAGAAACAGCTGTGATACAGCTGAGAAGACAAATAGGGAGATTTTCCTCTACATTTTTTCCAAATAGGGAGAATGATTAAACAAAGATAGGAATTCTAGTATTTTGGTAGGGAGATCTGAAAATTCCAAATAGGGCGATGTACAAGACATATATGGGGAAATTCTGAAATTCCAAATAGGAAATGGGCAATTTCAACAGAATAAAAAAAATATATTATTTGTTTCAAATATGTCTTCTTTCACTTCGTCATATATATTTTTTTTAAAGATATTTCTTGTTATATATATATATATCTTGATACTTGCTTTGTGTGTTCCATACAGTATTCGATAGTTACAGGTCCGATGTCTGCTGTATTGGCCCAAGGTCGAAGGCCGAGTTGGCCTGTATTAGTCGAGTTTGTCAAAATAAGCTCTGTTTATGACTGGTATGATGTCGACTGCTTTTACCGTAAAAGTCCTGTATTACTATTTTATAGTTAATAGTGTCATTTAATACTTGTTTTGTTAAATTTATGAATTAAAGACAAAATACCAGTTTTCCAGCAGAAGGTGAGCTTTGGTGTGTTGTTAACTACCATTCCGAAATGACTAAAGACGAAGAGTCTAGCTCATCCATTTGCCTTTATTTAGGTATACAGGGTTATTCATAATATCTGAATCAGCTTCAAGCGCAATAACAAAATGAAGTTGAAAACAAAATAAAGCGGTAATGACGTTGACCCTTATAAGCGCAAAGGGTTGATTTAATTTCCTGCAAAATACCCGTGACCTACACATATTTAGTAATCTGAAATATGGAATTGTTAACACAGTTGGACGGAGGCATTTGTAAAAACCAAGAGAATACTTTCTTTGCGACGACTACAGCAGATCGTGAATTTCAAGATATGAGCCCGTCCAGATAGAAATTGACCTTATGACACGCGACGTGAAACTGAGATAAGTGACGTCAAAGTTTGACGTTACGTCAGACGATTTTCCCGCTGTTTTACATGGCATATGATTCAACTTTAATATGAATGTTAATAGTGTGGGAAACCACCGTAGCCACATATTTGTTGCCAGGGATACAGAAATATGATTCTTTGGAGCCTTATGCATCACCAAAATTGCAGTTTGCGTTTATTACCGAATTTAATGGATTGAAAAAATATGTTATTCGCAGATGCGTAAAAAGCTTGACACTGGCGGCAGTTCTGGTCCCGTTTTAGTTCATGTTCATAAATTTTCAGCTTTGATCTAGCGAAAATAGTTTTCAATCTCGGAGAACAACAACATTAATAATAACACTAATAATAATAACTATATTATTAATATCAAAAGTAAAATCCCGAACCGAAAAAAAAGTTTTGTGTAGGTACATGTATACAAACAGCGTCAGAATTTTCATGCATTCACTTGCATTGTTTACAATTTTTCAGTTTAAACTCTAAGACAGCAAACAGAAAGAAGATAAAATCTTGTGTAAGAGCAATTTCAAGTTTTCATGCATTGCTTGTTTTCTATACCACAGACTGCCAGATCGAAAGTTAATTTGCAATACGATTTTTCCTCTCCATCAGTGCCGGGATGGACATTGTACGGCAAGGGCCTACTGTGTCAGCAGTAGGTGCGGGTGAGCGTTGTTTGGACATTTTTTCTCTGGTCTATTATTTCTCTTCTTTCTCCCTCTCTCTGGGAGACTGCCCGATATAGACTGAAATACTGTCTCAAAGGGCCGTTCAACCCAAAACAATCAATCAGTCAATCCTCTCCTACCTGTCAGCACTGACGAATCCCGGGTGACAAACGGCAAAGGGCGGCATAAAGAAGTGTCGTCTGAATCTTAATGTCTCTAAATGGTGGAAGACAAAACGCTTTCCAATTTTAACACAGTTTTCGAAGATCCTAAACCATTTTGATCTACTTACAATTCCCTGTCCAATGAGATGAAACTTGCGAGTTTAAGTCAAAAGTCTGTCTGGTTGTTTTGTGTGTTTTTCCTTACGCTTATATAGTTTTAATTTTTATTTCTTCTTTCCCTATTTATATTGCTGGTGGTTGGTGGATTATATTTGTAAAATGAATTAACAAATTAAGAAAAAGAAAAAAAAAAAAAAAAAAAAAAACAAGGTGTTTTACATTCGTGTAAAATTGTGATTTGTTTGCTTTTCCGCGGTTTGGTAACTCAAAGTCGCCGGGCCGCGTAGCGCAATCGGTAGGGCACCTGACTCGTAAGTAGGAGGTCCTAGGTTCGAAATCCGGTCTGGCCACATACTTTCGTTTCTCCTTCCGCTGATTCAAGAAGGGCAGTTGTCAGTTACTGGCGAAAGAATGTGCTCTTAGTACTGGTTAACCGCTTAGAAGGTCTACGCCTGCCCAGGAATAGTGTGCTTAGGTTAACTGACCGTCCCGACATGACCTTAGCTGTTTACCGTGGACGATAAGCCTCAAATCAACCAACCAAAAAATAACTCGAAGTCCGTACCTGATACCTTAGTGACGATTTTATTTTTGTTACGGACACAGAAAATATAAGATCACATCCCCT
This sequence comes from Ctena decussata, assembly GCA_963989385.1. Lineage (NCBI taxonomy): Eukaryota > Metazoa > Mollusca > Bivalvia > Lucinida > Lucinidae > Ctena > Ctena decussata. Next base: position 99,211,500 of record OZ022501.1, read on the forward strand.
TTCTAAAGAGACGCCTATATGATCAAGAAATCCATTTTAACCAAAAGCTGGCATAGGTGTGGATGTGGAAAAGCGGGAGGGGAGGAACGAACTCGCAATACATGGGCAACAAAATGGTTAGTTACTTTTAATCCCCTTAAAACAGAGGAAATGATTTTCTCAAGGAAATTAAACAAACCACAACATCCGCCTATACACATGAACCAACAGCCAATTGCACAAGTAAGCTCTCATAAACACCTAGGACTCACCTTTTCTGAAGACTTATCATGGAACGAGCACTTTGAATATATCAAATCTAAGGCTTGGAGCCGTATAAACATCATGCGTAAGCTTAAGTTTCAGCTCGACAGAAAATCTCTCCAAACAATTTATTTCTCTTTTATTAGACCTCTTTTGGAGTATGCAGATGTTGTCTGGGACAACTGTTTTCAGTATGAAGCAAATGAGTTGGAAAAAATTCAATATGAGGCCGCCAGAATTGTTACTGGTGCGACTAAACTGGTATCAATTAATAATTTGTTAAAAGAAACTGGGTGGGAACTACTTTCAACCAGAAGAAAAAAGCATAAACTCACACTTTTCTACAAAATGAATAATGGCTTAAGTCCCAATTACTTGACCTCATTGGTCCCTCCAACTGTCGGTAACAACACCACTTATAGTCTTCGAAACGCTACAAATATCCAAACCATTCATGCTAAATCGCAGCTTTACTATAACTCATTTCTCCCGTCCGTTATTCGAGACTGGAACGATCTACCAATGGACACTCGTAACGCAAGCAGTTTAAATTCCTTCAAGTATAAATTAAACACTGACGTAAAACTTCCGCCCGTATATTTTAATGATGGTATTCGCCACGGTCAGAAATACCATTCTCGGCTCAGAACCGGCTGTAGCTCTCTGAACTGTCATCTCTATGAAAAACATATAATTGATAGTCCGCTATGCAATTGTGGTCAGGTCGAAGACACAAAACATTATTTACTTCAGTGTAATGGATATGCAGATCTTAGAAGAGATATGCTTAACACTATATCTACTTTTTGTCCACCAACTATCAATACATTACTTTGGGGTAACTTTGAGCTTTCACGCGAATCAAATAAAGAAATTTTCTTAACTGTTCAGAAGTTTATATTGAAAACTAAGCGCTTTGAAATACAGTAAGTTAATCTTTATTCTATATTACATATAATTAGAATACATGGTGTGGTTAAATCGCAATATTACACAGGGCACTATTTTGAATCGACACTGAGCCGACGTTGATTCAACTTCACGACGTTGATCTAACGTCACGACGTTGAACCAGCGTTGACTCGGGGGTTATTAGGTCTTGCGTGCCTGTTGTGGCTGCTATTTTCAAATTGAAGTGAATCCGTCATACGTCTGTGCAAACCTTTGGCTTTTCAGCAATTAGAATGTTTTTGATTCTTATGTGCCTTTGCATATCTTGAGAAGTGGTAATTGACGGCAAACTCAAAGTTCCATTCCCCGTGGAGCTCTCCTTTGCACATATTTTGCTCTGTTTCACACTTGTTGTCCTTTTCTCGGAATCTTTTCTATTTGTCTCTTCTAAATGTCCCACCGGCCACACAACGTTCAGTAGGTATCGAATCGACGTTGGTTCAACGTCAATGACGTTGGATAGGCGTTGATTTGAAGTTTATTGATCTTTGTGTTTCCGCCGTGGACTTTAATAACTTTACTGTCCTTACTGTCTAGTATCTTGTTCTCAAAATACCCGATTATATGTTACACTTTTGCTAGTCATCTTTAGTTAAAACAGTCAATTGTTGAAAGTTTCAAAGTTCAAATTACTATATATTTGTTGACATGATCGATAGTAAAATAGGATACAGATTCACATAAGTCGAAAGACTTTCTTCTGAATCCTATTTGAACTGATTTCATTTATATATTATTGTATTCACTCTATGTATGCTTCAGTTTCAAATAAAATATTGTTTAAACCAACTCGCAATAAAACGTAACTGAGTTTCACATAAAAAAAAAGGTTGAAAAAAATATGAGTCTTTTAAGTTGGCAACTAAAATTACCTCCTTTCGAGTGAGTTTTTTTAGCTTGAACAAAATGGTAAAAATACAACGTACAAGCCTGGAACCCCATTTATTGTCCTACCTTTGTTTATATTGCATTGCTGGGCGGGAAACTAGAACAAGAAATTGTGTTTTGCTGAGCAGTTAGACAGTTTTCAAAATTATGTTCTCTCTACTTTTTGCCAGTTATCTGGCACAGTATATGCTCATCAACCCACATTTTGTCACCAGTCATGAAGGTTGAGATGCTTTTCAAAACGATTTTGTTTAGGCAATTTTACAACTGATCGGAATATGGAGACTTTAATAGAACATGCATGCAACTATTTGTATGCAAATGAGCCGCGACGTGACAAAACAAACAAAGTGGTTGTGCGGCCAGCGCAGACTCAGATCAGCCTGGGCATCCGCCCAGTCTGATCAGAGTCTTCGCTCTCCGCATGGACGTAGCCTAGACCCTTAGCTTGCCTTTAAGCGCTTAGCGAAGGTTCTGACCAGACATGGTGGATGCTCGGGCTGATCTGATTTTGCACTGGGCGCACAACCACTTTGTTGGTTTTCTCGTGTCGCGGCTCAAAATAAACTCAGCCTTTGCACCAGTGTCTCTGAGTCCACTAGGCATTTAGGCCTGATAAATTGTATGGTGAACAGATGCTCCAAAGCAGAAGTGATATTTCTTGTGACGTGGCATATACCACATGTGTAGGTTTTCCCACCATTTTTACAAAGGGAAACAACTTTTGTGACTTTCTTTTATGCTTCCTCGGACGTAGCTCTTCAAAAATGCGATCTACTCTGAAAGGTAAAATGCTGCTGAAGGACTCTTGCACAGAAACAAATTCTTTGCTTTATTAAAAAGAAATGAAAAACTTAAACTTAATTGCTTACTCATCTTTGGAAACTATTGAAGTATTTCAAAATATCTATAGGTATGTTTTGTTGTTTTTCTTTTTGCTTTATGCACTCGAAGCCAAAGGAGCACCGGAGGTATGAAGTTTCCGGATCGTCAGTACGTGCGAACGGCAGTACTTAAGCATGTCGGTCAGTCCGAATATTAAGTTTATTTCTTGTTATAGCTGCTTCGGAAAATATATTTTTGGATAACCGTTCGAGGTAAAGGGATCATACTTGGTATGACATTTACTTGGATCAAGGCCTTTCCATCTTTTCTACCTTTCCCAAGAGGCACGTCCAAGGGCTAGACTAAAGTCTAGAGCTTTGTTACGGGAAGATTACATGCGTTTGCTGTGTTAGCGTTAATAATAATGATATGCATTTCAAGTAAAAACATTGATAATGGCGTTATCCATAACAGTGTAACGTGACGTCACGTAACGTTATTAACTCTGGCAAATTTCATTAGATACCAGTATGTTTAAATCTGCCATAACATCCTTAATAATCTAGATAACTTCATACGGTTTTTACCTATTTGTTCTATAATGGCATGCGCATTCAGATAACAGAAAACCTAAAAATCGAATTTTTATGTCATAAGGTCGATTTCTATCTGGACGGGCTCATATGTTGTTGTTGTTCAAATTCTCATAACGATGTTCTCCAGGAGACTCACAGGAAATGATCCATAGCTACATACTCCAGGCACCGAGGCTATCGAGCTTGTCCAAAATTTTAAGATGATCGAGCGGGAATTATAAAAAAAAATGATTTTTTGTCGGGTCTACCGATGCGTAAACGCCAGATATGGTTCTTCAGGCTAAATCACTTTGTGAATGATTTGCTAGGATTAACAAAAAACAAATGCCATCCCTGCATTGGCTAAGCATAAAGTCCCAGTGGAAATAATATATTACATATACAATTAAGAAATTGGTGTTGATTTTCTGTCATTCATCGGAGCATAAAGGTCACTTGGTTCGCCAACAAAGTAACTATAGCCGGAAGGATCCAATTAAACTTATGATCACGACCAACCGACAAAATAACTTTTTATGACGGAAACTAAAGCACCAAACAATGTTACATTTAAAAGCAGGCATAGTTAAGTTTTTGTTGCTAGGTATTTTTAAGTTACGTTTCGCCTCAATTACTTTTTCAAGGCACCCGAACATTTTGCGGGTTTTCTTTGTGGAAAAACACAAATTTAAGGATATTTTTGGTCAAGAATTTGGCATAAAATGTCGGCCCTTAACTCTACTAATGCAAAATTAATTTGTATTTGACGCCAATGATCAGCAGGAGATATTCCCTAATATCCTGCCTAAGGATGTAACTGAATTAAATCATCTAAAGTAAAATAAATGAATGGATTCTGTGCTCGTATGCGAACCATCGTTTGATTGTCAGAAAGACTTGGACCTAAAATTTCCTCAAAGTGACGCCGTTTAAAATGTGGGAAATATTTTGACATCTGGTAAATTAATAGAAAATGAAAATATATCTAGGAACACGTAACAAAAAGCTTAAATATAATTGCTTTTAAATGATATATTGCATGCTTATGCTTCAATGTATGCCCTATGTACGTTGTAAAATGAAATCGGATAATATGAAAACACCCTGTATGTAATAATAATAGACGGACACATGGTGCCAGGTGTGTGAAACTGTGGATACGTTCCGCTGAGCCACCTAGGGAAGATCGTTACGAGAATTGAAACAGATTAGAACAGTAGAAACTCATTCTGATGCACTTACGTATGTAACGCATACGTATGATTTGATAACGTCAAAAATTCGCGACAGTATATTCTGCGATATACTGTCGCAAACCCGACGTCATTAAGTAACGTCGTTTCTAATTGGCTGACGTTTGGTTTTACGTTGCTGACAGCGCTTGAAATGGGTGCAAACTTGTACATTGTAAAAGGTGGAAATGTAGAAAAGTGCATTAGAATGGGGATAACTGTATTGAAAATTGTCATTTAGGGAGGTAAATCGTCGGTTTTATGGTCGCAAATTTCCGACCATAAAACCGACGATTTACCTCCCCAAATGACAATTTTGAGTACAGTTATCCCCTAAATATACACATACTGGCTATGATTTTGGGGATGCCTGCAAGGATCTCGTGGAAGTAATCGTTTGGAATGGGTATAAGAGTTATGAAGTTGGAAGTTCGTCCTATACATTCGGATGTAATTAGTTCTGCTCCTCAACAATGATGTAACAATAAGATCAATCCGTTCATTTAACATATTTGACATACATGATAATCGCTGATCTTTATACGGCCCATGCAAGCCCATTGATCCGGTAGAAGGGGTAGAGGGATGAGGGGGGGGGGGATTTGGCAAAGATAATATTAGAGCAAGACCTGCTACGCTTGCAGTAGGTGCGGCATAGAGTTTTTATCTGTCGTCCTGATCAATGTTCTTTCATCATGTCTTTCCGAAAAACGTCTAGATTAAAACTAAAATCCTTTCTCAGAGGGGCGTTAAACCCAAACCTATCATGCAACCAATCTATGATCGGACTGGCATGGGCAGTATGAAAGGATTCTGATAAACTAACTGGTTTTGATCGTACATTGATTGGTATTGATTTGATATATTTAATCCGAAAAAACATTGTGACGAAGTTAACTAGTCATATGATAGGCCTATAAATGAGCCGCAACACGAGAACCCAAACAAAGTAGCATGTGCGCCCAGCGAAGACTCAGAGACGGACACCCGCCCAGTCTGATCAAGGTCTTTGATGCACGCAAGCAGGAGCAAGCTTAGACCTTAGCTATCATTTGAGAATAAAGCGAAGACTTTGATCACACTGGGTAGATACCCAGACTGAGTTGAGTTCCAAGGCGGCAGCTTTGTTTGGTTCGTTTTGGTTGTTTTATGTGTTGTTTGTTGCTATGTCTGTTATTGATATATTGTTTGTGATTTTTAGGCTAGCTCGTTAACCACCTACATGGGAAATGGCTGTTCACATAGCTGCCGCTGGAGTTATTTTGTGTTGTCTCTTTCCCACATGGTGTCGTGGGTTGGATCTGGAATTAAATTGTGTCAGTTCCTGAGAAATTTCCTACTTACTTTGGCTGGAAGCACATGCCACTTTGTTGTTTTTGTCGTGTCGCAGCTCATTCATTAGGAAGTGCTGTCAGGTCAACCTAAATATTCGACAATACTTGAGCCGCGACACGAGAAAACCAACAATGTGGTTGTGCGCCCAGCACAGACTCAGAACAGCCTGGGCGTCCACCCAGTCTGATCAGAGTCTTCGCTGTCCGCATGAAGGTAACTTAGACCCTTAGCTACCTTTTTAGCACTTAGGGAAGACTCTGATCAGACTGGGCGTATGCCCAGGCTGATCTTAGTCTGCGCAGTGGCATGACTACTTGTTGGTTTTGTCGTGTCGCAGCTCACTTGTTTTCAGCATAAACTGGGTGTACCATCTTGTTGAAGTGACGTCATATGAACGTCGATTTTTGCGACAGAAATGGAAAACGGAAAGAGTCGCTTTCCCTGTAAGTGTACCCATTTCTCGTAAAATGATCCGCGACACGGCAAAACCAACAGTGGCATGTGCGCCCAGATAAGACTTTGATCAGCCTCGGAACCACCCTAGTCTGGTCAGAGTCTTTGCTGTCGGTTGGAGGTAGCATTGACTCTTAGCTATCTTTAAAGCGCACTGCAAAGACTCTGATCAGACTCGGCGGGCTGATGCCCAGTCCGATCTTAGTCTTTACTGGGCGCATATACCACTTTGTTGGTTTTGACGTGTCGCGGCTCATCACTTTTGCTACAAACATGACAAACATTATCGCTTATGTTATCAAATTGTATTAGCACTGTGATTTTAATAGAAATCTTCAGATAAAGATCCCAAATGACTAAACAATGGTAATGTACCATCATACTTCACGTTTCATTATGCCCACTGTATTTAATGACAGTATTAATGTTGTTGATATTATTCACAATTCCGCGGAGGCCTCAGGAAAATTTTACGAATCACTTGTGAGCATTGAAATTGATAAAAACTTCATTCATTATTCATAACATTGTATTATGACCATTAAGTTCTGTCACACACGGTCAAGTATCAATATTTGTGTCATCGATAAATTGCTTAACTTGCGATTTCGCAATAAATTTATTTTTGCACATTTACCAACTTTTGCAAAAATTAGGCCTCGCATACCGTAAACACGGTAATTTTCGGGGTTCCAATTTCCGCGATTAATGGTCAAAAACATACACATTAATTTTCGCGATGTAAAATTTTCGCGGTTAGCAACATGCACGAAAAGCAAAGCTACGCTTTTTTCACAATAATAATTTCCTGTTTCTTACCAGGTATCTCCTGTAGACACAATGTTCATATATTTCGTTTCTGTTTGCTTCGGAAATTGCTGGTTCTTTCATTATCCTGCAGCGGCCCTGAGTTTTTCTGTGTCATTGACGGCACTTCCCCTTGACAGCCGCCTTGGCGTAAAATGAAAGGAGACGATAAACAGCCTTCCACGTTGACTGAAAATGTCATGTCACTGTAAAGATCACGACATAAAACCAATCATCTCCTCTTATTCCATCCAGATAAAACTCTCTGCTCTTGAAGGAACTGCGTAATATTTTAATTTTACCTCACTGCAGCTGGTGTTCTACCGTGTGGCGGCCGTAAAACATCTCCCCGTACATCATCCATAGTGCAGATTATACATTGTTTTCGTCCTTTGAGATCAGAGGATACATTCTGAGAAATCTAACGTTTGAGATTGATTTAGACAATTATTAAAGATCATCGTCTGTTACATTAATTGGATCCTGATTGATACTAATTAGTCTAAGTTACACAGACAAATTGTAGGAATTCCGATGGGTACTAACTGCGCTCCTCTTATAGCAGATTTGTTTCTATTTTGCTATGAAAGAGATTTTATAATGTCTCTTTCTGATGATACTCAAGTTCATGTCATTGAAGCATTCAACTCAACGTCTAGATACTTGGACGACCTTTTAAATATTGACAATCCTTAACTTGTTTTGAAGGATCGGTTAGTCAAATTTATCCTGCTGAATTGCAGTTAAATAAAGCAAATACTTCTGATACCGAGGCTCCATTTTTGGATTTACATTTATCAATTTTAGACGGATTCGTTTCATCTAAAATTTATGACAAACGCGATGATTTTGATTTCGACATTGTTAATTTTCCGTTTTTGGATGGTGATGTTCCCCGCACCACTTCTTATGGTGTTTACATTTCTCAGTTTATTTGCTTCGCTAGGGTGTCTAGTCATTTGGCTGATTTCAATCCTCGTAATAAAAGTTTGACTGCCAAACTGTTACAGCAGGTGTTTCGGTATCATAAACTTCGGAAAGCTTTTTCTAAATTTTATCGTGGACACTTTGAATTGTTTTCTAAATATAATACAGGGTTAAGGTCACTTTTGCAACAAGGCCTATCGGAACCTGAATTTTATGGTGACTTAGTATATAAATTACGCAAAATCATAGGGAAACAGAATTTCCTGATCAATTTAAGAAAATTATCATGCGATTTAAACGCATTGGCTATAACATAGATGTAATGCGACAGTCTGCATGCTTAATGGTTAACCCAATCCTTGACGGTTGACAACTTTGCTGTCCTCTTTAATTGCACGCCGGTGGGTCGGGGTTCAGACTGTATGACAGCCCCTACATAAAGCTATATATTAGTTGGTTGGGGCCGGATGTTTTTCTGTTTCTTGGCCCACCAACAAATTGTGTGCACCGCGGCGGAGGGTGAGGGTGAAAGTTTGGGCCCAGTAAAACCGGTTTAAACCCCCAGTAGTTATTACTGACCGTCCCAAGGTGGTACTTTCGTTGCGGTTGCATTTGTGTTATGTTCAGTGTGGTTTAACTTATTGTGCTTTCATCTTAACCCTTCTTTAATTTAAAAAAAATATAGAAAATAAGTAAAAATAGTTGTTAATTGTTTTCCGTATAATTTCTTTAGTCTGTTGTGTGGTACATGTGTGCACCGCGGCGGAGGGTGCGGGTGAAGGTTTGGGCCCAGTAAAACCGGTTTAACCCCCCCCCTCAGTAGTTATTACTGACCGTCCCAAGGCGGTACTTTTGTTGCGGTTGCATTTGTTTTATGTTCGGTGCTGTTTAATTACTGTGTTCTTATTTTAACCATTCTATACTAAAAATAGAACATAGGTAAAAATAGTTGTTAAATGTATTTCGTATGATATGTTTAGTCTGTTGTAACCCTTCTGTTGGTCTCAATTATTTAGTTCAATAAAGATAGCTGAGTTGCCACCTATTTAAGAAAGAGCTGCTGACTCGGCTAATCACTTGTAATTTATTGTTTGTTGGGATGTCTTTGTCAGTCTATCCCTTTGATGTTGGGGATAGGAATTGGGATCTGATTCAGTCAGTTCCTGAAGTGTTGTTACTCTTTAAATTTGAAGCGACTGCAAATTAAAATTAAGAAATTACAGTGTGCTTTCCTTTGGTTTCGTCACCAGATATTGTGAGGGTCACTGACGAGGCTTTATTAGCCGAAACTATGTAGTCTGGCCCATGTTCCTTCTTCTGAATGTATTCTCTGCTCTTGAAGGAACTATTTAAGATTTTAATTAGAAGCAGCTCATGTTTAACAATGTCAAATACTTCTTGTATGATTAGTGTGACTACAAACAAATGCTCATTTGTATCCCTTGCTTCATTGATACATTATGTGAGAATGACCCCAAATGATGACCATCCAGCCGTGAAAACTTTTGAAGTGATTACGTTCAGGTAAAATATTATACAAAGAACAGGTATCACTGGAATTCCCATGTATAAATCAAAGGGTCAGATTATATTCCTTTTTGTAGATTGGGTAGATAATCTTTTTGTTTTCAAAACTGGAAAAAATGGCATTTTCTTGACTATTTAATGCAGTACACATAGTAAGCAACCTTTTAAAGGGCCTTTACCGAACATAAAAACGCCCACATAAAATGTCCATAATGTTAGCACCTTTATTACATACTTCGGACAACAGTTCCCTCTCTGGATTCTACAGTGCAGGATTATAAGCTAGGGTGAGTTTCTCTTGTGGTTTCTCAAAGTTACATGTTATGTCCGCGTGTCTATGGTCTCGAGCAATTTGGTCACCTAGCTAGCTGTCCATTCTGCTTTCTTTTTTGTTTTGTTTTGTTTTGTAATTAAGAAAAGAAAAAAGGTACACTGCTGCTGCTGATTTTTGATTGGGGAAGCTATATGACCACCTATTTGGGAAAAAGATGTTCATTCGGTTTGCCGTGCGAGTCTATCGTACACTTTTGCCAGGCGGGGTGTGGAATTTGATTGTGCTAATTCCTGATCATTGTCTATTTTTTTCCTTTTCATACTACTTCGCTTTTATTATCAGCCTTCCATGGTGAAATGGTGTTAAAAAGATCGTAAAACCACAAGTCATTCATTCATCTGAACCTTGCGGTACATTGTGCTACCTTGTGACACCATATGCAATTCTGCGGTATTTCATATGATCGTTCACAATATCTATGCGAACAGCGCTCATGCCATATGCGAACCGACTCTCTGTCACTGAAGCTCCTTTAAATATTAAGACAATAAAATAACATGGTACGGTCACCTTCGATCGCAGCATAAAGGCCAAGCTTCATTGTAGATAACTAATAGCTGTATTCTCATGTCTGAGTCGATGACTAGACTGTCTACGCCCATAGACAATAACACCTCGACTTTCGAGACTTATCCTGTACCATTATCTGCAAATTAATATATATAGTCGATTTCAAGCAAACATGCACTATTCGATGCATGTATATAACCTAGAATGACTATGTAAGAAGGAGTTTACATCTGCAAATCCGTTCAAAGTTTATCTTTTTCATTACCATGTCTCTCTTGCAGAGAAGAATTCATAATCCCCACCGCTAATTATGCAATTGTACAAATGTTCGCGGTGTAAATGTTCGCGATTTTCGCGGTCAACATAAATGCGGGAACATTAATATCCGCGAACATTATTGACAAAGGAATTACAGGAAAGCACGACGAACTCGCGAACTTTAAAACCCGTAAATGTTTCTAAAATAAAAGAAAAGAAAAATACGAACTTTTTCCCATACAATTACAGTAATATACGAGCAAACATTGGTGCAAAGGATCGATACACCGGGTAGCTCGGTCATATTTATCTTTTGCAACCTGAGACTGTGGACATATTAAGAAATATTGACACTAGCAATGTTAAACTGGAGTTTGTGGTGTTTTCTAGCTGGTGACTTCATGTAGTTCGTGTACTATTCCTATAAGATGCCATAAAACAACAAGTAGACTCTTACAACCAGAATTCCCTGGAATGCAGTGTCTTTGTCACAAAACAGAACTATGACCAACAAAAATTTAGGTGTTTTTAATCACCCGACCTACCCCAACTTTTCTCCCGAAACTAAAGATTTTATTGCATATCCAGAAAAATATAATATTTCTGTCGGTTTGCCGACATACTCGGATTTTCGCTCGACGCTGAAAATTTTATTGCATTCCTAGGAGAAAAATTCCGACAAAGCTGTGCGTGAGATCCACCATCTTGTTATCTTGTTTTGGTGATGTATTTTACCACTCAGTGTATTTTCCAGTGTCCGGTATCTACCGGTCCGCTATTCAGGGCGTTTCGTCCCTGTGACATGGTGCGCATGAATCTAAACAGTTTACAGGTGACACGTCAAAAAGAAAATTATTAACTGGGAACCTCGACTGAGAGAGCTAGTCCTTAGACCTCAACAATGTGGTGAATGTAGAAACAGAATCCTCTGTAGCTTCAGCCGACTTGTAAAAAGAGGATGGAGCCCAGTACGACCAGATAGCAATAGTCCACTTCTAAGGCAGTCCCATGCATTAATTCTAAATACACCATTTCCAATATGCATATATCAATATATCCGTATGTGACTGGCTTTTTTGGGTGGTGGGGCGTAGGTCCTTAGGGGTTCACCCATATAAGGACCCTGTTTTCCAGATTCTTTGTCTAAAATTCTATTTATTGAATCTGAAACTAGTTTGATTCAAGAGCTCTCCCAATGGTTTTTATACCCGACTGGTGCTAAATCAGGCATTATTTCATCTCCGTAGTACTTGATAGCAGATATGTGACTTTAGAAGTCGGTCCCAGACGACCTCGTTTTGAAGCGAGATGATTTCCGACACGGCAACCATGTCAACACCAACAGAGAAGGCTTCATCTCCATTTCGATAAAATCATAAACAACAAGACAGCAGTCCCCTTATTTTCTGCCCCCCCCCCCCCCCCCCCCTTCTAAAAACTCACAATGAATAAACCACGCATCTGTTTCTTGGCCCACCGGGGTTCAACTGGTGGTCTTCTTTTGCTCCAGTACACCAGTGGTGTTGCTGACGCCCCAGGGATCTCCGGGTGTCTCAACACATTTTGGCTGTCGAGTCCTCATCCTTGTTTCATCATGGTCTTTTCTTGATCTTAATTGTTGACCGTGATGACTCTCTGATGAGTTAGGGGACATCCATACGAACCGAACTACCAACTAATTGTGTGCACCGCAGCGGAGGGTGAGGGTGAAGGTTTAGGCCCAGTAAAACCGGTTTAAACCCCCCAGTAGTTATTACTGACCGTCCCAAGGCGGTACTTTTATTGCGGTTGCATTTGTTTTATGTTCGGTGCTGTTTAATTTATGGTGTTCTCAGTTTAATCCTTCTATCATAAAAATAGAAAATAGGTAAAAATAATTGTTAAATGTTTTTCATATAATTTGCTTAGTCCGTTGTAACCCGTCTGTTGGTCTAAATTGTTTAGTTCAATAAAGATAGCTGAGTTGCCATCTATTTGGGAAAGAGCTGCTGACTCGGCTTATCACTTGTAATTTATTGTTTGTTGGGATGTCTTTGTCAATCTTTCCCTTTGATGTTGGGGATAGGGTTTGGGATCTGATTCAGTCAGTTCCTGAAGTGTAGTTACTCTTTAAATTTATTAAGATTGTCCCTTGTCAAACAATTGTTCGGCAGGTTACTGCCATCGTCAAATTAGGCTACATGCAACCTACGTTCCGTGCTGACCGATGAACTTGTATGGTTGGGGTACATGTAGCTATTGGATTCAATATTAAAAGTATAAAATGTTAAGTCCGATCTACCTACCCTATTTCCTTTCTTTTACTTTTTTTCTGGGGTGTGAGTGGGGAGGAGGAGGAGGAGAGAGGCGAGCTAGGAAACACACATATAATTTATTTCTTTTGGCCTCATCCTGAAAACCCGACGCAAAGTTTACACTGCGGATGACACCAAAAACTAATACCCAATACCTAAGTCTTGCTTCTGTTAGTTGGAGGCGGTGCAAACACTCAACCAAGTTGGCGTATGAATATATGAGTTGACCCGTCAAATGGGGTAAAACCCTCGGAAAAGCAAATACACGTGTGTTTTATAAATATAGTTTCTTTTGTAATATATACTCGGACTTCGAAAAGGAGGAGCGATAATGCACTGGAGTTAGGTCAATTATTGCAAAGTCAATTAACCAAAAATATAGATCAGGACATACGAATATTGATAATCCAGATGTAAGCATGAGCCAAGTTTCATGGCTCTAGCATTTGAATTCATTGGCAAACAGAACTAAACCAGAAACCACAATGCAAATTTTGAAAAGTGAACCCAAAACTGTAGGTCAAGATGCTATATTGGTGACAGTTGTCATTGCAAAGGTGGAGAATTTTAAAAAGTAGGTCAAGACTCAATAATGATGATGGTTTTAAGCTTAAACCTTCCAGATGTTCGCATGACCCATGGCTCTGGTTCGTGGCGCTGGCCCTAATAGTTCTTGGGAAACACAACTAAACGCAAAAACTCGAAAGCTCGACAAAAGATTTGATAAGTCCGTAAACGTATAAATGTAGGTCAAGACAATAATGATGTTGGCTTTCCAGGTTTACTTCTCCAGATAAATGGATGACCCAAGTTTCATGGCTATATCCCTTGTAGTTCGTCAGAGAGAAATTGACACTTACAGATTTTCCCCAAATTCAGTGCTAAACAACAATGGTTTCTCAGACAAAATATTAAGCTGTCAGCCGCAAGATCTGATCTGCTTTTGCGGCTTTCTTTAAATATATAAAGATGGGCTGTAGGTTTTTGTTGATAGAAAACTATTTGTACTATTTAAAACTATTTAAGTAACTGCCATGTATATTGGAACTTTATTCTATTCTTTTCTATCCCATAACCTTACAAGTTCGTTGGAGCTCCACAGATGACTAAAAACGGTCCCTTTCCACCTTGTCCTGTTTTCAGCTGCCCTAGTTGAGCTGGCAAAGTCCGTTCCTGTCTACTCTTTAATATTGTCGTCCCACCTCTTCTTCTGTCAGGAGCCCCGGTAGCTCAGTGGGTTATGCGCTTGCCTACTGATCTAGCGGTCTGGTTCGAGCCCGCTGGAGGCAGAGTTCTTTCCGTCGTAAACGGGGTTCCATTGCACACAGCCTTTCATTATCACCAACCCATTGTCCTGATATGACTGAAATACTGTTGAAAAGGACGTAAAATTGCAAGTCTTCCATCCGTCCTTCTTCTTCTGTCTACCTCTTCTTTTATCCTTTCACTGTGCCCTGTAAAATTGTCTTTGCTAAACCAGAAGACTTTGAGACATGGCCAAACCACCTTAGTTTCCGTTTCTTGAACAGAGTCAGGATTTCATCGTACTCTCCAGTGGCTGCTTGGATTTTTCTGCGAACCTCTTCATTGGTTTTATGGGCCGGTAGCATCTCAGCTCAAAGGCCTGCGTTTTTCTCTAACTGTGCTCTCAAGGTCCATGATTCACAGGCATACAGAAATATAGAAATGACAAGGGAACGCATAAGTTTCACCTTTGATCCAAGAGATATGTTGTTATCTCTCCAAATTGGCTTCAGCTTTGAACAAGCTGAAGTGGCTTGTGCAATCCTTGAGTGAATCTCCGTTTTAGGGTTCTCATCTAAACAATTGCTCGAAGGTTTTTGAAGCTTGTTACAGTACCAAGCTTCTGTCCTTTTACCTTGATCTCCCTCCTGATGCCATTGGCGCTATTTGTCATCAGTTTGGTCTTCTCAGCACTGATCTCCATATTATACCTTGTGAGGTTTAGTCGAGAATGTCAACTGGGACCTGTAGTTCCTGCTCTTCCTCAGCTAGAGCGCCTATTGGAACTACTACTAGAACACGTGTTGGGAATGTGTTTTCGTGATTAACTGGAAAAAGAAGACATTGCATTTCTGTCCTCTATACATCTATTTACTTTATATAATCGTACGCGAATTTGAGTTTTTGTTATTTTATAGATAAAATTTCAAACTCCTGTGCTAGGACATTCGGGATTATGGGTATTCTTTTACTCCAGTTTTTCAGAGGTGTTTGACATTTCTGGGATTTCTTTGTGTCGGAAGGAGCCCTCAGCTTTAAACATTATTTATTTGTACAAATTACTCACATACATACAAATACATTTCATGGACATAAACTATTTACACAAAAAGGATTCAGAAGGATCTTTTTTCTTTAATTTGTTTTCGAGTCCTCATATTCGATTTATCATAGGTTATATCGGTGATTTATTTGTTTCCTGTGGTGATTCATTGATGTGTTAGAAAATGTTTATGCGGCCCAAACAGCTAAGTTTTGAACTACTGCAGTAGCAGAGGGCAAGGGATGTCGTCGATTCCTCCACGAATTTATCTTATATAGGTTGATTTCTACTATCTTTCTCCCATTCTTCTTTCACAACTGTTCGATTTATAAACAGCCTTAATTGTTAAAAGTAAGATGACGTTGACGACACCTTTGTGACAGGGGAGAAATGCATTAGACTGGGGAAGAACACATCAATCACAGAGATTGGTGTTGTAAATCATGGAACAGATCAGTGCAAGGGACTGATGAAGTAAAATGTGGAACAGATCAATCAAAGGGGTTGATGCTGTAGACAAATATATGGACAGACAGAAATAATCTGTATAGAATTGAAGCAGAAAAATACAAGGGTAGCTACAACTCGCAGTATACAGAGAGAGATATTACAGTGCCAACACAATACTGGGGAATAGAGGACAAAAAGGGAAGTTCAGATTTATACTATTTCAAATATTTGTTTCATTTAATATACCAGACATTGGCAAAACAATTTTTCTCCGATGTGGTCAATACATTGCATATCAAAATTACTTATTGTGCATAGCTGTTTCATTTATATTTGCCACAAGGGATTGAATACTGTGCGAAGATGCTCCAGAGGAGCCCAGCACATAATTGATAGAACTAGAATCCAGTAAAACTAGTTTAAATCCCTAAGAAATCTATGATCGTTCCAAGACGGTACTTTTGTAGTGGTTCCTAATTACATGTATTACGTGTTCGTATGTCTGCTTTCTGTAGTCGTCTAGCAATATGGTCATCTTTATGGCTGCCTACTTGCCTTCTTGTTTCGTTTTGTAATATAATATGTAATACAGGTAATTTCAACAGGGTAGCTGAATGATCAACTGTCTGTTTATTCTGTTTGCCGCGCGTGCCTTACACGAACTTTTGCCAATTTATATAACTACTTCTGTCCCGTTTTGTTTTGAGGGCGGGATGAATGCGCTGATTGCCATTTTTTAGTAATTTTGCAACATACAGTGCGTTTCTCTCAGCATTTTTAACCTTTAAAGTGCCAAACACTCGTGCTGACTTGTCCATGTAACCTCGGTTGCTCGGCCTGACACCCAAACAGTCTGTGAGCTACTTAACTTTTTTCATGTTTTCTTCTTTCTTCATTTGTAATCAAACGATTTCTAGAATTCAGCAATTGAGCTCTTACATTCTACTATTCTCTTAATTAATACGCTTTTTAGCTTTAAGTTTATTGTTTCACTGTTCTGACTTCTCACTTCAGTGGTACCACTTTGAAGACTCTGCGCCACTCTTGCCATATTGACAAAGTCCACACGCTCTGCAGAATTTGACGCTTTTTACTTCTCAACCCCTTCTTTCTAAATCAGACTGATTCAGTAATACATTTTCAATTTTCTGGTCTTTTGGAGAGATTTTTTTAAAATTCACTGCACAGTCAAATCTTTTTTCAGCAGTTGCTTGTTCAGGTGGTTTATTCTCTCATTATCTGTTGTTTTAACATCACGCACACATGTCACACCTGGGCTCATTTATTGGGTGCGTTTCAGAGGGGTTGGTGTTGAGTAATTGTCATGTTTCAGCTGAGCTATTAATCTTGATATATGTTCGCTTTTTTATTCTTTACTGAGCACATGTACTTCACTCAGACCGAGCAACTTCTTTGTGCGAACCACTGCTAGGGTGAAGCTGCTAAAGCGTAAAACCGGTTTTAAGCTCCACATCTATTACTGACCGTTCCAAAACAGTATTTCTGTTGTGTTTCATCAGTGTTACGCGTCTGTGGTCTGCTAGTAATGTGGCGATCTGTAACTGAGATCTAATGACAGGTCTGGGGTCGTATTTATAAAACGACTGAAGTGCTTGCTATGCTGTTGCTAAGGCTGAATTTCTGTGAAGGAGATTCCCTACAACTATGAAATTTGCTCTGAAGGAACAGTCTGCAAAGGACTGTTCCTTCAGAACAAATTTCATAGTTGCGGGGAATCTCCTTCATAAAAATTTAGCCTGAGCAACAGCATAGCAACGACGTTAGTGACTTTATAAATACAACTCCTGGATTGCATGATTAATTCAACCGTCCATAATTATGGGGATCCACAGCTTATGCCTACATACCAGATACACATTGTGGAATTTGCAAATTTACTGTTCCTAGATGTACAGGAGACTGCCCACATGATATAAAACCAATGAACGAATAAATAGTAGTAATTCCTTGTTTAAAACCCATATTTGGTGCCACTTACGAGAAGTGAGGTTGATGCAAACCATCTGGAACAGGCGGTACCGCAAAAAATATAGATAAACCAGGTTGAATGTAATTTTGGTATGTGTGCAAACGCTGTGCCTTGAAGTTAAGTTCTATCACCATCAGCATAGTTTTGACTGCTCTAGACGACATTTGAAATATTGGCAATTCTTACTTTGAAGGCATGATGAATCCAATTTATCCACCAGAGTTACAGTTAAACAAAGCATCCGATACCGAAACCCCATATTTGGATTTGCATTTATCTATTTCAAGAGGATTTGTTTCAATCAAAATTTATGATAAACGCGATGATTATGATTTTGACATAGTAAATGTTCCTTTTTTGGTGGTGATGTTCCCAGATCTGCCTCTTACGGGGTTTACATTTCTCAACTTAATTGTTTTGCTAGAGTGTCTAGTTATGTGCCCGCTTTAATTATTTTAAATACTGCTTAACTTCTTCAACAGGGCTATCTGTACCATACACTTTTACAAGCTTTTTCAAAATTTCAACGCCAACACTAAGAATTGGTTTCTAAATTGAAGGTCGGATTAAACATCTTTTTTGGAAAAGGGCCTATCGAAATCAGAATTTATGATGACTTGGTCTGTAAATTATTAAACGTTACAAACGTATACGATACAACATAAATATAATGCTGCAGCTGCATGTTTAGTTTTCTCCCCTCTTTAACTGCACACCGGTTGGTCGGGCATGAGGCTCAATGATGGATCCGATTTAAAGCTATTAACTTTAGTTGGTCGGGCCAGAGCTTGGCTTGTCTGTTTCTTGGTCTTCTGGGTTTACTGATGGTTTTCTTTTATTCTGGTGTGTCAGTGTAGTTGTTTGACACCCCAGAGATCGCCAAGTGTCAAGTCCTCTAGCTCATCATAGGTCTTATCTTTGATTTGTTTGTTTCCTTGATGATTCATTGATTGGTAAGAAAAAAAACTCCACGCGAACCAAACAGCTAACTAAATGTTTCGAACCACTGCAGAAGCAGAAGGCGAGGGTTTGGATCAAGCAAAAACTTGTTAAAGCCCCCAAGTAATCTACTGGAGCTCTACAGATCTAGAACTAATCTCTCAAGCTTACTTATTTATGCCGTTGCAAAACCCAAGTTTTGTTCAAAATCATCAGCTCAGCTGAGCATGAAATTTTCTCTGCTGATAAATATGAAAATGCTAACTAATATTGGCATTTTCATATTCATAAGCAAAAAAAAATCATATTCAGCCAAACTGAGCAAGAAAACAACTGTACTTGTCAGTAATTTGCTATTTACGGTGTATTAGCAGGTAAAATTCCATGCCCAACTCGCCTGAGCATGAAAAGAAATATCTTTAAAAAAAGATAATCGGTTTAGATTAAATAAAAGTGTGTATTTGTAATATGTATAAATCAGGTACATGTAAGATATCGAATGTGCTGATCAGACATGCGCATGTTGATATGCATGCTAGTTGTTGGTATTGGGGTTTCGATTTCGGAAATGATGTTGAATTTTGATTTGGGTCTGTCTGTGCTGCACATAACAATGAGGTTTGAATGGCTGACCGCTCCACATATAACCTTAAACGTGTCGCAGTTCCAACACAACATCAACAACTAAGCCAGCAACAACAATTACAATCGTCTTCGAAATCTGTGTCATTTTGTTGGTTTCATATTTTACATTAGCGACATAACAGGCGAAATGTTCTTTGGCAAAAAGCGATTTGGACCGAAATATCAGGATTCATCACGACACGGTTTATAGGCCAACAGTTAAATGAAATTGAAAGTAGAAAGAGAAAGTGAAAGTAAGCTACCTTCATCGAAATTCCGGTAGTATTTATATTGGCCAATGAAATTCTTAAAATATAGGTCAATAGTAAGGTTATACGGCTAAAGCCGAAAAAAGTTTTATGACCTCACGGCCAGGATATTTTGATGTAACTACGCCTGCTTGGCTGCGACCCCCAGCTGTTTTCGTTTCCCTGACCATGTCAAACTGCTCAGGCTCTTCATTCGCACTATCTCCTACTCGTTTTCTAACAATTCCTGACAGATCAAGTGAGCTGTATGATTGAAAAGTGGGTTTTAAATATTAGTAATAATCAAGATGTCGTATCTGTTCGACAAACAATGATGACCCCCTTTTATTTTTATTTTTCCTTTAAATATTGATAGTACATAAAGCAATCCCATTTAGTTTGTACTACAATTAATTCCACGGCTTTCTGCAATTACCGAAAGTATTGGGGCAAATACTGTAACTGTCTTAAAATTACACAATAATGCACCACTATAGAATATGTTGAAATCTAGGCAGAATGCGTACAATGCAGACCCTGATCAGTCTTTTACATGCAGTCTGATCAGGCTCTCCACTGTTTGACAAGACTTTTGTTTTTCAATATTCTGGGGTAAAATTATGTTTAGATCAAACTGTATTAATCACAAAATCAAAAAAGGATCTCTTTTTTTATTCGCAGATTAGATAACCACAGATAAAAGGTATGTCCATTACAAATAGTAATATAGTAATTAAACAATCCTTTTAGCACAAAGACCATTAAGGATTTGCGTGGTTCTGATGAACTTTGAACACTTTTTAAAAGCTTTGATCCTGCTCTACTTTTATGTTCGGAGGCGTGAATTAGTTAAAGCGAAGGGGCGTGTGTACTCATAGTGACTGCCCCCTGTGACCCTGGGATTTGATCTCTTGTCGCGACGATGTTATTTTCTCTGATAGTTCTGACCTGAAAAGCTCTCGGATGGCACGAACTTGTTTAAAAAGTGTCCCTCTGACTAACATGATTAAGCAAATAACCCGCGGGTCATATTATGACAGTTGGTCAGTCGATAAAACCAGTTAAAACCATTACAGAAGAGGCAACGAGGTTCGAATTCAGAACCTGTCCCTCCGCTCCGACCCCCCCTCCTCCTCACCACCACCGCCACCACCTCTCCAAAACCTCTCCCCACCACCACCATGAGATGTCACGAAAGGAAAACATACATTTTGGGATGTAAATGTATTCCGAAAACACAAAATTAGACACCGCCAAAGACATCACCAGCGACAGCCAGGTGAACAGCTATGGTCACCGGGCTAGCCTTAACATAACAAACAAATATATCAATAACAGACATAGCCACAAACAAGACGTAAGACAACCAAGAAGAGAAGTGCCGCCTTGGGGCGGCAAGCAAGGAAATTACTGGGGGAGGGTGGGAGGTGTGAGCTTGAACCGGTTTGCAGTGCCGGCTAACCCTCGCCTTTGCTTCAGACACTAAGTTTTTTAGTTTGCGTGGAAGATTCCTAGCTCATAAGTTTAATATCTCAGAAACATAAAAAAAGAATCAAAATTCAAACTAAAACATGAGGACTCACAGAAATAGCAACCCTTTTTATTAAATCTTTATCAAGGTGGTGATAATCACTGATTTGGGGCAAAGACAAAAATCTGCATAAAACACTCAAAATATCACTGATCTTTCCAAAACTTAGCAATGCCTTCTTTATGTTGTTTCTGACAATTCAGACTCCCAAAATGCAGCATTTGTTAATGCTAAAAAGTGTTTTTATAAGGAAAGATCAAAGGGTAATTTTGTGCGCAATAATCTGAAAAAATAATATTGTTATTGAAAATATACTTAGTGCTGAGAGTTCCTTGTTGCATAATGGAGAGCGAGCTAGCAATTATTTTTTCAAACTCTTTCACACATTATCAGGCTGAGCAGATGAAAAAAGATGTGGTCTGTGTCCAAAGTTTTTTGTCAAAACACACAGGTGAAACAGGTGAGACTATTTTAACAAGGTTGAACAATTTCATCTACACACCGGTGATCATGTAAGTAATGTATTATTTATACTGTAGGAGTTACATAGGTATGCTTGCCTACCCCATATTTAATAAATGCATCCAGTGTACATTACCTTGTATATGATTGAACATTTGAGAAAAAGCTACCATTTTCATCTGGTCTACATTACAAGGAATAAACAATTGCTGGCTCGCTCTTCATTATGCAATAACGCACCTTCAGTGCTACGTAAATTTTCAATAACGATGTTAATTTTTTTGATTATTGCGCAGAAAACTACCCTTTGATCTTTCCTTATAAACACGCTTTTTAAGCAGCATGTACGTCTATTTTGTATTCTAAACTGTAAAGAACAACAAAAATAAGAAGTCTGCTAACTTTCAGGGGGATACCTTACTGTTTTATGGTTTTATGCAGATTTTTACATTTACCATAAATCACCACCTTAAGTTTAATCCTTTACGGTTGCGTAATCAAATCTAAGCATTTTACCCACAATTTATTTACACGTTATCACTAATCTCAGTGGAATTGCTGGGATTTTCAAACAAATTGTCAAAATAATGTTTTAAGGTTAGTGCCATAAAACACAAAATAGAGGCTTTCATTAATATCTAAAATAAACAAGCTTAAGATTGTATGTTCTTATATTTAATGGCTTATTTTTCTATAGGTATAATTTAGACCAATAGGTAAATCAAATTGGTACAATAGATGAAACCAATTTTCCTACCGAGACAACCAGTTACCATACATGCAAAAGTAGCTGTCTACCGAGACAGTCGCTTGGTCGACAGCCATTTCCAATGGTATGATTTACCACTTTGTATATTACCGGATAGGTCGATAGCACAACAAGCAAATTGGTATCGTAGTAAAATGACCACATTTCAGTCAGATCAGACATTCAGGGAGATGACGTTTTGAGACAGCGACATTTTGGAAGACAGACGTGACCACCCCCGTATTCAAGTTACCGTTAACGGTAACAATGGGGTCGAGAATAAACTGAAAGCTAATGCCTTGGTGCTTCAGTCAAATGCCCGGTTAAACTGAGGGCAATATCACCCTAGCTGTAACTCCTGGCTTGCCTTTCCTAAAATTGTTACAATGTACTTTTACAGTGCAGCTTTTTTTAGTAAATAAACATAAAAATATGTTGTAATTACACCCACAATCATACTCAGTCAACAACTAATAGGTTACATATGGACGTATGGCATCCTGTCACCTTTTTTCTGAAGCTTATCACGGTTACATAATAAATGTATGTGTCGTGTCGAAAACGGCGTGATGATATATCGTCATCTTCAGTCATTTGAGCCGCGAAACGACAAAACCAATAATGTTTTGTGCGCCCAGCGCAGACTCAGATCAGCCTGGGCATCCGCCCAGTTTGATCAGACTCTTCATTAAGTGCTCAAAGGGTAGCTAAAGGTCTAGGGGAGGCGTACAGCGAAGACTCATATCAGACTGGGCGGATGCCCAGGCTGATCTGAGTCTGCAATGGGCGCACAGCCACATTGTTCGT
Source organism: Ctena decussata (assembly GCA_963989385.1). Lineage (NCBI taxonomy): Eukaryota > Metazoa > Mollusca > Bivalvia > Lucinida > Lucinidae > Ctena > Ctena decussata. The sequence continues at coordinate 99,234,745 of OZ022501.1, forward strand.
TTTCTTGTGGCGCGGCTTATTTGTAATAACACTAGCTGTGGCTGTCCTAACAAGCCAACATTCCTGCAGACACGACGATGAATCAACTTTGAATCAGTGTTGAATTAACGTCATTTGGTTAAACCAATGTAGATTCACTGTTGATTCAACATTTAAGGTTGATTCAACGTAACAATGTTCATTCAACATAATACATTTAAACAGTGATTCAACGTTGAATCGACGGTGATTCAACGTTCATTGTTGGTTAATCGCTGTGACTCAGTGGATAGACTGTCTGTCCTCTGTTAAGGATTCGCTCCCCGAGGACCCATGAGGTAAAACATGTAAACAACAACAACGATTGCTTATTGCCATCTTTAATAAGCCTATGGCGTGAACTGCTTTCACTTGCAGTGATTAGAAACACTATAAATCATTTTCAGGCTAATAGTTATTGGGATCATAGTCATAATTGAGCCGCGACACGAGAAAACCAACAAAGTGCCATGTACACCCAGCAAAGACTCAGATCAACCTGGGTATCTTCTCAGTCTGATCAGAGTCTTCGCAGTCGGCGTGGATGTAGCTTAGACCCTTAGCTACCCATTAAGCGCACAGCGAAGACTCTGATCAGACTGGGCGGATGCCCAGGCTGATCTGAATTTTGCCACTTGTAGGTTTTCTCGTGTCACGGCTTCGAATTTACTTCGCCTATATCTCGGCAACAGATGCAAATCTTAGGAGCGATAATATTTATTTATGCAAATAATCTCGCTTTAGGTCATTGTAATTTTATCCAGTATTTTGGTTAAAAAAGAGCGCAAATTAAGTTAACAGATTTAAATTGAATTTGGAAGATTAAGATGTTGTTTTGTGGTTCACCTTGCCGGATATATCTCGAATATTTGGACATCCGAACTATTTCTATAGGTCTTTGAAATATTCTATATAAGGGGATATTTTATTCGGGTGTTTGGCAATATTTTTCGCAGTTTTTAAAAAGGTGGGGAGGGGGTGAGGCAAATATTTTGTGATTTTCTTGTTTAATCCCTCTGGGCGCCGAAGCTATTCCAGAAATGGAGTTTCTTTTTACGAAAAGAGTTCTTTCCTAGGGGGTACATTCGTTTTACTTTAGGAGTCGATCTACATTTAAAAGAGAGGCAAAAATAAAAATGATAGAGTAGCTTCTCCTGAAAGTGTACCCACTAACCTTAATATTTGAGCAACCCATCCGTTCCTGTGCCTTTGATGTTGGTCAACAGCCATATGTGTCCTATTTAGGACATCTTTTTGTGAAAAGCTGTCAAACAGTGTAGACCCAGATCAGGCTGCTCCTGGTTGCTTAGACGGACTGTCCGTATACTTAGGTAAATCAGTGTTTATATCGATAATTCTAAATTGACTAACAATGCGATATTTGTCAGTTTGCTGGACTCTCAGTAGTGAGTAAAAGCTGTGAGTTATTGTCAGATTTTTAGTTGTGAAATAGCAGTGCTTGGACAAGTTGATTTGTGAGAAGTGAAAAAATAAGACCGGTATTTCAAAACAGTTGGAATATAGCTAGAAATGATATTAGACCTCTGGATACATACTTGATATTTTAAATGCTTGAAACTGATTTTCATCATATGAAAAATATTATTTCAGATTTTAATTTAAATTAACAGTTAATGTTTTTGAACATAATGTGTGTAAGATACTGGGCTTAATTTGAGAAATACTTGTTAATTTAAAATAGATGTTCTGTCAATTGTTGGAATTGTTTGGGCAATAGTTTTTAATTGAACATTAGGTATTAAAATTAACAGTTTACTTTTGTGGATATGAATTCGACGTTGAATTCATCGATCTTTGATGACAATTTTACGACAACAGCGGCTCCAAACCGCGGTGGGCCGCCGGTAGTTCTGCCAGGGGTATATACGGACGCCAAGGAATTAATATGGAAAATTGTGCCTCCTATTGTTATAATCTTAGGTACCTTTGGAAATACATTGACAATACTTGTACTGTTGCGCCAGGTCAAGAACTTGTCGTCGACAGCGGTATATTTGCTGTCACTTGCGCTGTCGGATATACTAATTCTGTACCTAGGACCACTTCGTCAGTGGATACAGTATATCTGGGACGTTGACGTACGCCTTCTTACGGACGCCGGATGTAAAATACAAGTTTTCTTAACGTACTTCAGCGTTCACTTTTCCTCTTGGCTTCTGGTTGCCGTCACACTGGAGCGGGTAATTAGTGTTATGATACCTCATAAGGTAAAACTGAACTGTACGACGATGAAAGCTGGACTGGTGGTGGCAGTCACGTTCGTCTGTCTGTTTTTATTGAACGCCCACTTCTTCTACGGTTATGGCTTGGTTCATAAGCCCCTCAATGTCAGAGCACCATGGCAGTGCACTCCGATATACGAGGACTATATGGAGTTCAGAGACGATATTTTACCGTGGCTAGACTTTGTTGTGGCGTTTCTGCTCCCGTTTACGATTTTAACCGTTGGGAACGTGATGATTATCGTAAAGCTGAGAATTAACACTATGCGCCGCAGAAAAATGAGCCTGACCCAGAAAGAAAAAGAGGGCAGGTCGGTGACATTCATGCTGATTGCACTCTGTGTCATATTTTTCGTCTGTTTAACGCCAGTGTCTGTTTTCTTGATAATTCTGCCATACCTGAGAGAATCAGCCATGAAACTGCCGTTTACAGAAATGATTCGACAAATGGAATACCTCATCTTCTGGCATGCTGTTACAAACTGTTTTGGCTATATCAACGCTTCAACCAACTTCATCCTTTACTTTCTCAGTGGCTCCCGTTTCAGATCGGAAGTGCGTCATCTGTTTACATGTAAGCATGCTGGGAAAGAGGGTGTGTTCGGAAACAGCTCTAGTGGCAGTGACCGGTCTACGTCGCTAACAAAATTCGGCACAAGTGTTGATAAAAAAGCAACTGAAGTCCCAAATACGTATGCTGTGAATCAGGGAGATACTGATGACGAAATGCAGGAAAATGGTATTAATGATTCAAAACAGAAAACAGTCTATGAAAATAAATCATATGAAAGTGACATTGATAATAAAGCAGAAAAAGCAGACGAAAACTTTACAAATATACTACAGGACGGAACAAACCTTGAAGAGGAAGAACGGCAGGCCAATGGTGGGACACACATCAGTACTGACAAATTATAACTTACTAGAATGACTCTGACAGAAAATGACAGAATCAGAATTACATGTACCTTAACAAGGCCTTGTAATGGCAAGCTCATTTCAAACATAGCTTACAAGGAAATTGGTATTACATTGCATGTACGTTGTCGGTACTCAGTTATATGAGCCGCAACACGACAAAACCAACAAAGTGGCATGTGCGACCAGCGGAGACTAAGATCAGCCTGGGTATACACCCAGTTTGATCAAAGTTTTCGCTGTCCTCATGGAGCTAGCTTAGTCACTTAGCCACCCTTTAAGCGCACAGCGAAGACTCTGATCAGACTGGGCGGATGCCCAGACTGATCTGAGTCTTCTCTGGGCGCATATGCCACTTTGTTTGTTTTGTCATGTCGCAGCTCAATTATATTAAAGTTATGGATCTACAAACGGCAAAAGGATCGAGAACAACCGTTGTCAAGTTTGTTTAACGCTGGCTCTTCGGTGTTAAACAAAGTCGGCACGGCAGTACCTTATGAATGTCGATTACTTACGAAGTTTACTGAGTTGTCTCTATTTGTCATTATGGTTCTGAGAACTAGAGTTTTATTTCCGGAACAGAAAGTATGACTCTCAAGAAGTTTTTATGCCTTCTACGTAAAATCTACCAAAATAGCCAGTGTGTATATCGGTAACGCCGATAACAAATAACGTCGAAACAGAGTCGCCTCAGCGTCGCTGCAACGTAGCATGACCTTGTTACAATGTTGTTTGAGCGTTGTCTTTTTTCTAAGTAGCTATTGACACGGAAACTTAGGTTATTTTTGCATCTGTTGGTGGAATGTCTCACAATGAAGAGTTAAGAGAAACACGTAATTTGATATTTTTATATCGTTAATAAACACGTGAAGATGTACAGTAAATATTTTCATTCATACTCGATTTAGGTTTATGATAAGAGATCTGTATAAATTGTAAATATTTTTTTCTTCACGCTAATTCAGTGCTATTATATTGTCCATGTCTAAATTATAAATCCAGAAAGACCCTTTTCATTTGAACCTTGTTAAAGACTACAGCCGTTTTTAAATCAAAATTATATGAGCCGCGACACGTGAAAACCAACAATGTGGTCGTCCGCCCAGCGCAGACTCAGATCAGCCTAGGCATCCGCCCAGTCTGATCAGAGTCTTCGCTTTCCGCATGAAGGTAGCTTAGTCCCTCAGCTACCCTTTAAGCGCTTAGCAAAGAGTCTGATCAGACTGGGTGAATGCCCAGGCTGATCTGAGTCTGCGCTGGGCGGACGACCACATTGTTGGTTTTCACGTGTCGCGGCTCAATTATGTCTGTATATGTTACGGTCAGTTTCTATGGGTTGCCGATTTATTATTTATTCGGATTTCCAGAAATAGGAAATGAATAATAAAATTCGATTTATGAATATTATAGGAATGAATTTTATTTTTGTGGATTTTATCGATGTGTGAACGCCGGCGAATCACTCACAAACTGAATAAAGAAGGGCTTTATGTTAAGTTTGTGAGAAATTCGCCGGCGTTTACACATCCATAAAATCCACAAAAATAAAATTCATTTCTTATAATTCCAACTCGGCCATCTTTTTCTCAAAATTGTCAGCTATAGTGAGTATCTTAGAAATCGCCGCCAAGAAAATAGTTCCAAGTAGTTCCAGATTTCTGGCTCAGGGAGTTTATCGAAGTATAAACGCCGGTTCATGTTCGCTCTTGACCAATCAAATTGCACTAAATTAGTATTAGGAAGTTGAGTTGGAATTATTATTCAATATTAACCATGATATGATATCCAAAATAGGATAAGGGATATCCAAAATTTGAATTACGTACATCTAAAATTCGAATTTTAGATATCCGAAAAAACAGGCTTATCCAAAAATCGGATAATGGATATCCATAAATTTAATAATGATATCCAAAAATCAGACGGACATTGGACATCCAAAAATCAGTTCATGGATTTAAAAACAATCGCATTATGACTGGGTTTTTTTATGGGTGCCTGTAATTCGATATTTGGATATCCATAATTTTGTTTTTGAATAGCATAAAATCAAGCTGAATATTGGATGTCAATAAATCTTGCTATTGATATCTAAATATCGAATTATGGAAATCCAAATCCAAAATTCAAAATGAATATTGCATATCCAAAAATTAAACTATGCAAATCAATTATTCGTTGTTTTTTGGGTTTTTTTTTTTCGATTTTCAACAATGGAATTATGGATATCCGTAGTTGTCAAAACTGAATATCGGTTATTCAAAAATGAATAAGAGGGAGTTATTAGTAAAAAAAAAAAAAAGTGGTTTGGGGTGGGGGGATATTTAGTAAAATGGTATGAGGCGCCTTTTCTTTTGAACAGCCAAGACTAAACCAGCACTCTGTTAAAAAAATCCGGACTGGCACTAAAACATACTGTTACTCGTAATGGTTGCGCCATGGTTTTAATAGACTCTGTGATGGGTGTTACGAAATGGATCTAATCGTCCACTATGTCGTCGAGATTATTTTAATCCTTTCAATCAGTAAGGCTACAGTTTTTAGGGTAACTGTGGTAATAAAACGTTTACGGAAATTGTGACTACGTTATGCATGGGTTGTTTGTGAATACCTCTCGTGGACAGCATATTGCATGATTTTAAGGTGAATACCTGCACGAGTCTTTTGATTGTGGACAGCGTGTTGCATGATTTTAATGTGAGTACCTGCACGCTTATATTCGATTCCCATGATTTAAATGTGAGACGCATACTATTTATACGCCTATCTTTTATTGAAAAGTTAGACGTGGCTGTTTAATTCTTAAACTGAGGATGTGATATTGTTGTGTGCCCAGATTCTGAGTTTAGACCAGAACGGTAAGATCTTATTATATTTATTTAGAATAGTTTGGCTAAGAATGAAAAATGTGACTTCTGATTGATATGGTATGATTATATGTGTCGACTGATTTGATTTTGTTGACAGTGATCAGGCTGTGCATATGTCGACCAATTTTGTTTATACTGACCATGCGCATACTGACCATGCTGCGCATGGTATTTGTATATTAGGAAGTTTTGTAAATTACGGAAATAGTTTATATCACTGATGTTGGTTGCAATGGTGTGCGTCTATTTGACGTCCAGTGACGTCAGTTGTATTCATGTTATTCATGTGACGTCAGTTGCATTCATGTTATTGCGACGTCAGCACTTTTTATATTAGTTTCACGTATACGTGGCCTATAGAAGTAGATTGATTTGTAATGGAACTAATTTATATACTCGTGACGTCAATTGACGCCATAGCATGCACCGCATTAAGGGTTTTTTCCATAAGTTATAATGGTAACATTTGGTCATCATGCGTTTGATTTGCCTTCATTAGACGGCGTCATATGATATAACATCATTGATGTCATGATGTCAGATCAAACGTTATGATCCCAAATGTGTGAGAAACGCTTATTCAGCTATTATATTCTATGGCAAATGGTATTACGCTTAGTTTAAAGAAATGAATTAATAAATATGCGAGTTAGATTTTGGTCAATCAATTTAATGTAAATAGGTCATTGTTTAGATTATTCATGTTTTATGTGGGGTATGTCATGGTAATGCCTGTTGACGTCAGTATACTTCTTGACAATGTTTGACGTCAGATCCTTCGACGCACATGCGTAGTAGGATCTACGTTTCTTCATTGGCGGAAGTGGTAAGCACACTTTTAGCTTTACAACGTGAGCGCGAGTCCTGTCTAGTGACACGGTTGGCGTGTGCACGTTATGCTCGGCATTCGCCGAGGGCGTTGTATGGTATTTCCAAGACAGGCCCAAGTCTTACGTATTGTTATTATGTAGTTACAATGTATTAAGTGTAAGTTCGTTATTTTTAGGCACATCAAGTCCGGCAGTCAGCTGTTAGGGCTTAGAGCCACGTCTCACCTGGAGATTTGATATACGTCTCCAGGTTAATACCAACCCGGGTAGAGGCAGTTACAACGCCGTTTGTGCATGGTTCCTAAGCAGAGGCGGGAAGCACAAAATGTAGGCGGAAGTAGTTAGCACAGTTTTGCCAGATTCTGTGATAAGATCTGAAGGTCACATCAAGTGTGGGACAGTGTTCGTCCACTAAGGTGTGTTAATATATATAGACTGGTCCCTGGTACGATCCAGGGAGCGATCAGTATATAATCGTGCACGTGTTTATATAAGTTGGTGTTCCTCATAATATATGGACTGGCCCATGACATGATCCAGGGAACGACGAATTGAAGTCTACCAACATAAGGCCTTGTTTTTTTTGTATGAGCTCAAACTAACGTTTTTTGTTCTTTGTGTTTTCCTTTAGTTCATGGCGCTGAGCCGAGTACGGTGTTGACGTCAGACGGTAATCTATTTGCGTATTGTACGCAAATCGATTACAGATTTGAAACAAACACCTTACTTGGGCCAGCGACATGAACTGATATGTGTTGTATATTATTGTAATTGTGAATTGTTGTAAATTGTATCGTTGTATATAGAATTTACATTATATATAAACTTCAAAAAATTCTAACGCTGTTAGAGTTTCCTTGTTAGTGTAATACACTGGTAGATAACCCTTTAACCGGAAGTCACCCTCCGCCGTCCTGGCGACGCATAAGGCTCTACACCCGTGTCAACCGAGTGTAAAACCTTCTGCGTAACAATGGGGTTGAGGCAGAGGCAAGGAAATCTCAGGCTAGTTTCAATAATTTAGTCATATGCGAGGCTTGCATGCAGAGCATAAGACATAAATAATTTGAAAATGAGTCTGAGATTTTCCTGTTGAGGCCTCGACCCCATCACTGGTTATTTTTCTTGTCCGGATATAAAGAATGTTAACGGTCTGATTAACCGTTTGCACTTCTTGCCATTGAGCCCAAGTTGTTCAAGCTTAAATGTACTTACGATCCCACTGAGATTTAGTAGAACAGAACAGAACAGAACAGAACAAAACTTTATCCTTGTAAAATTCTCAGCGGCTTAACACCATTATCAACGATATTTCAATCGTACAGGATAATTGGAGGATGATAATGAACAGGGGCCAGTTTCACAAACGATCTAAGCAAGAACTTTTGACTTAAGTTATAACTTAAGTCAAAAGTGTATACTTACGTGGTTTCACAAAAAAATCTTAGTTGAAACTCTTTGCTTAGATTTTGCTATAAACTTAAGTCAACCAGCGAGGTGACTTAAGTTCTAACTTAAAATGTGTAAGGTAGATATGCTGATGATAGGCTGTCATAATTCAGGGTATACCACAAAATGCGTTTATAAATGAAGACTGTTTTGTTCATTCGTTATGCGCTTCGAGTTCTTACTTGTATTTTGTGTTGTATTGTAACCTATAAGCGGTTCGGAACACAAGTAATTTTGCTACTGCAGTCCAATATGTAGTTTCTGTTCCGATTCCTCTTTGTTCATTTAGTAGACACTGTACATGATAGGGTTTGATTTCGTCCTCCTTCAGTCTTCTACTGTTCCTGCTCCGAAAACCCTATGTTCTGTGATTGTGGCCATTTCCGGGTAAATTCACTGCTCTGCCACAGCTGAACCAAAGCTGCTTAAACTGTTTACATGAGTCATATAGACGAGTACTTCTTAAGGTGGTGAAGACAGGGCTCGGACAGGACCCATTCCCTGCGGCACTGAGTGCTTACCAGATAAAACGGTATGTACATGGCGGCACAGGCTTGTACATTCAGGACGTTTTCTCACGACACGGCCGATAAGTTTATGAAAGCCTTATACGAACGCATTCGTATGCACACTGATGTGTGTCTCTTTTTATAAAATAATCAATTAAAATACATCATCATTAGCATCACTCTCCCTCTCTCTCTCTCTCTCTCTCTCTCCCTCTGGAAGGGGTATGGTTTGGGGATGTTGGTAGCGTAAAAGCGTCAGCGAATGAAAATGACCTTATCATGTGATCGTACTCCATCATACCATCATATAGTCCCCTTTTCTATATTCATTACACCTGGAGCCAATCGGGAAACACTTGACTCTCAAATTACATAGTTAAATAAAATCAGAATCAAACATTAGAGAAAAAATGGAGAGCTGAAAGAAAGTGTGTGTCCGTATGTTTAATCTTTGCTCATGGGAAAACAGCTATCGAAATATTATCTCCGTCTTTCTGCGCCTGTCAGTCATGCAATGTGTGTGTCGTTTTGCGCGTGCGCTCGTGTGTGTGTGTGTGTGTGGATTCCGACAAGCGTGCATTTGCGTGTATGTGCATGTTTAGTGCACACCCGCACGCAATGTATGTATGTGCTAATTTTCATGTATATGTGGGTATGTGCGTTTGAAAATGCATGAATACTAGTTATGGCGAAAGGGAGAATTTCCACCGAATAGTTCATGTTTTATATTCATATTTCCAGTCAAAAGTAAGGCTAGTTCACATTTGTGTGTGTCTTCTGTATGCTTGTCCCTCTTTCTATCAATGCGAAGAAATTATAAACTAAACCTGCACGCAGGTTCCATGTAGAGTGACGCCTTACTTGCGACTAGTTGATTGGTTTTACCTTAATGACCCCGTTAAGACAGATTTTACTCAAATACTGCACCTACTGCAAAAGTAGCAGGTCCTTGCTCTGACTTGGGACGTCCAAATGTCGAAAGTTTCGTGGTATCTTTGTCATACTTATGTGCGAGTTTGTGAATGGTCTGCGTGATCATTCGTGCGTAAATGTTTTTGTACGTGCGTGCCTACATAAAGGTGCATATTTTAGATCGAGGAATTCAGCTATGATCAGAGTGGGAAATGCCAAAGTCCCACAAAATTCTCCTGTAGCCATGTTTCGGTGGAATACAAGAGTTAAGTGAAGTGAGGAAGTGCCTATTCGATGTAGGTATATTCACTAAATAGTCGACTTTTATTTAGGAAGCAAGAGCAGTGCTCCAGATAAGAAGGGGTAACAGGGATGATTCTGAGATATTTTTCATTATTCATGAAGTAAAAACATATGCTGCGACCCTTATATGAACCGTCTCGGTAACACGGTTCTAATGAGGGATCAAAACGTATGTTTTTTTTTTATGGAGAAATATTAAAAATTATCCCTGAATTATCCGTGCTTCCCCTTCTTATCTGGTGAACTGAAAGAAAGACCCTACTTTTTGGCACTGACCATTGTACACACTGCTGATAACGGCTAAAGATCTCGGCAGTTCTAAACATTTCTTTTCCATTGATCAAGTTTTCGACCAGACAACTCGATCACTTCCGCACTTACTGTGTCTGCAGCAACTGAACGAGGCATACAAGGTTGGAGATTTAGTTGGTTGATCGTTTTTGGTTTAACGGCTCTTAGAGACAGTATTTAAGTCTATATCGAACCGTCTCTCAGAGAGAGAGGGAGAAGGAAAAGAGATAGGAGAGCAAAAATGTCCAAACAATGCCCGCCCGCACCTACTGCAAACACAGTTGGCCCTTGCCCCACTATTATCCATATCAGTAGGACTCCCCAGCACTGAAAGTTACCCAGCATCATCTTCCGACCACGACCATCCCCAAAAGGTTGGAGAAACTTGAAACATACATGTAGTTTTCGATAACGACATGCGTGTCAGGAAACTTTCATACTTGCTTTAACTTTAGGATGCATAAAAATCAGGGAACACATTCAAAGCCGTACCTACCGTAAATAAATTTGAAAAAAAAAAAAAAAAAAAAAAACTGACAAAAAATGAAAGGGAAAAGTAGAGATTCGAACCCGTAACTGTCTGTGCTAGAGCGCAAAACGCCATCCACAACACCACCGCCTCAGGTACATCATGTTGTTTGATACATAAAAGTATATGGCAGACTTTTAACACAGCTAAAAATAGACTCCTAAAAATAGACAAGACTTAAGTCAAAACAGATTAAGTTTTTGCTTAGTTGAATTTGTGAAACGGCTTAAGTTCGAACTTAAGTCATTCTTACTTTTTTACTTAAGTTATAACGTAAGTTGTAACTTAAGCACAAATCTAAGATATGTTCATGAAACTGGCCCCAGCTCTACTAGCCTGCACAGAGACATGAACCCACGACCCCGTGATCTGGGGTTTTGATTTAACCCTAACCACGGTGGTAATACCAATTGCGCTACTTATGCTGTCGACCAAGACAGTACTATACAAAATGGCTGTCGACCGAAATTCAGTCGTAAGCATCACCAATAACGGCTGATAATACTTTTGTTAGTGACTGTCGACCGAGCTGATAATGTTGTCGGTTGTCTCGGTCGACAGCCACTTTTGCATGTATGGTAATTGAATGACTCGGTCGAAAGCACAGGTAGGGAAATTGGTAATACCATCGTAAAACTTCGTACTTTGAAATGTCAGATAGAACACAAATGTATTTAACAATGTATTTAATATTGACATTTTAGGAAGGGGACTATCATCACATGTATCAGTAAATTCTCCAGAGGTCTTATTTATTCATGAGGTATCATAGCCATGCTGGGGGCGTAACAAGATACCTTTTAGCATGGGCAAACGATCAAGCCTCATATCAGTCAGCGCGTCTACGCAGACTAGAATATGTCTTCAATTTTCGCTTTTTAGGCTCGCGACTCATGCTAGCAAGAGGAAGACTCTGGACAGACTCCGCAGATGCGGAGGCTGAGCAAAAGTATTTTCTGTTCCCGCATGTTGCAAATTATCATTTTCGGCATACCCAGCAAACACATGACGTCGTAATAGAGTCGCACTGACGTCGCGACGTAACGTCGCATCAAGGTCGGTACGACGTCATTTCGACGTCATGCGCCCACTGGGTATGAGCAGAGTTTTATCTGAGACAGCTTCATATGTGTGGTCTTTTCATACGTTTGGTCTGTTTCATCCGATGCTAATGACAGTACTGTTCCGTTTTACATCTTTTCTATCGTGTCTTCTCATATTTTAGGTCAAATCAGTTTAATTCAGACAGCAGGTAAATTCGGACAGGGACATTGTTTCCTTTATATGTCAGTTGTTTGGAATTATAACAAAGTTAACTGGGCAAACAGTGAAAATCCCGATGAGCCGTCTCATCTCGATTTTCACTGTTTGCAATGGCATGTCCGAACTTACAGCGTACGCTGTCCGTAGTTACCAGGCTTGACCTAATACATATATTTCAACATTGCTTCAACCCAAATTTGCTATGTGTACCATTTTTGTGCCATCACTTTATTATTTGTAATTTTACCATAGCAACGTATGCTCTTGGAATCTTTGATCTGGGTTACTGTGCTAGCCGTACCGAATTAGAATCCGCCGGTGCCTGAATTCTTCTCATCGTGAGCCGGGGTTCAGTTTGCACACGGCTTTTATTATCATCTTACTATCGTCTCGAAACCACCGAAATAATATTGGTAGGGACATAAAACATTTTCATCCACTCATTTAGTTGTTTGTATTGCTTGCTCGACATACTTACCGTAAATGTTCTTGAAATGGGGACACATGAAATGAGCCGCGACACGAGAAAACCAACAATGTGGTATGTGCGCTCAGCGCAGACAGATCAGCCTGGGCATCCGCCCAGTCTGATCAGAGTCTTCGCTGTCTGCATGGAGCTACCTTAGACCCTTAGCTACCCTTTAAGCGCTTTAAGCTACCCTGATCAGACTGGGCGGATGCCCGGGCTGAACTGAGTCATCGCTGGACGCACATGCCACTTTGTTGGTTTTCTCGCGTCGTGGCTCAAATAATTACTGTAAATGACATAATAATGGAACAATTTTGTTTTACAGTGCTGTGAAGCGTCGAAAAGATGCAACTTGAATGGCAAATAGGGTAGACCCTCGTCAGACTGCTAATGTAAATATCTTATAGCTTGCTAATGTAAATATCTTGTTTTTGTTTTTTTTATTGTTGTTGTTTTTAGGTAAGATAAAATTATGCTGATTGTAAATTGTAAATAAATTCTGTTGTTTTGCCTATAATCACATCTTCCAGAATTAGCATTTCTCCTTTGGGCCATAGGACATGAGGGATACTTCGAAGAAGATTTTTTTCGTTGTTGTTGTTGTTTACCAGTTCCATGGGCAGCACCGACGTATTTCATTCATCATGATACCAAGCGTGGTTCAACCCGGCTCCAGTGATATACTTTGGAATAGTTTTGGGCACCATATGTCAGAACTGACCAGGCCCAAAGGTTATGAACCTTTTTTTCATGCTCAACTCAGCTGAGCATGAAGATTTATCTGCTAATAAATAGCAAATGACTGATAAATACACATGTTTTCTTGCTCAGTTTAGCTTAGTATGAAATTTCTCTGCTAATGGATATGAAAATGCCAACAATGCAAAAAAATGCGAAAAAAAGTTTTATAACCTCGGGGCCAGACTACATAAAAGCTTGCAAATCGTAAAGAGATTAATTCCAATTCGTATTTACCTCCAGCAAAGATGGTAAAACTGAAATCCCGTAGATTCTACGGCAAATGATATAGAAACCGCATGGCTGTCAAGCCCTTTACTGTAAAATATGGGTTAGTGCCGTAAGTCTCTAATATGGAAAATGAAGTGTATTGCATAAAACTTTGCTTTAATTCCGAATTTTATTTCTATATATCAATATAATCAATGGAGATATCAAATGCGGAATAAAAGCAAGATTTTGACACAATGAAGTCATTTTCCATTGTTAAAGTTACGGTACTATCCCGTACAATTTACGGTAAGTTTGCCAGTTGCCAGGTCTTTTACCGTAAAATCTACGGGCAGTTATACAGATAGATGGTTGACTTGGCGATTTAAAATCCTTTTCAATATAGGGATCAAACAGTTTTTCATGCATTAACGTTTGTCAGGTCCCGAGGGAGATGTTGACAACCGAGGCCGAGAGTTTTTCAACATCTCCCGAGGGACCAGGCAAACGTTAATGTATTTGAAAAAAATGTTTGATCGCTGTTATTGTACAAATTCAACGAAATATTCGTTAAATATATGGCACTATATTTTGTCACCGTTTGACACCCAACGTTCTAGTGCATCTTTTGATAGATATCCGTCTTCCTGGTCGGAGAGCATCAATCTATTCAAAATGGCTGCCATCATCGCATTCAGTATTTCTGAAAAGTGCCCAAGATGGTCGTTGCAAATTCATCAACAAAAAGCAGATAATCAGATACCTCGACCAAAGCAATAATTTCCACGCAGAACAAGCCTGGTCCATTCATGTACCATCCTGCAGATCTTGATTGCTGAAAGTTTTGGAAACATGTTTTCTTAACACTTATTTACTGTCCACATAGCATCGTAAGAATGGAGGCAACATCGCTTTGAAATCTTTATCTGTACTTGATGACGTAATAAGAATACAAAGCATGATGACGTCATAAGAATACATAGCTAGCTCAGCACCAGTTTTTGTAAATTAACGGCAAGGGTGCACGGCAGAATTATTTAAATGACCAAGGCACGAGCATATTTACCGCATTGGTAGAAAATTTCGATATTTTTTGTCTTTCAGAGACCAAATTAGATCAAGATGACGTGATTTCCTGTTCGGGCTATACTTTTTTTAATCAGCCCAGACGACAACACTACATACGTAGAGGGTGTAGATGTAATTCAGGATCGAAATGTAATTGATTACTCAAAAAATATGTATGGTGAATTTTTATGTAATTTTCTGATTGATAGTAACTGCTGCATTTTGAATGGTAGACAGTGTGAAAGTACTGATGATAATGACTTTACATTTGTGTCTACTCGATGAAGCTCTGTCGTTGACTATTTTATTGTTCCGTATGAGCATATTGAACAGTTTGAGGGTTTTAAAGTAATTAGGCCAGCACAAGTGTATGGGCATTCTTTAAACGGAGTAGAGTCTAGAATTGTACCAGACCATTCTGTCATAACATGTTGCTGGAATTTAAAATCTCCTGGGTTAGAATTTAGGTCTAATACCGCAAGCAGTACTATTGAGAAAAGATATAATAGGTATAATTTAACTGACATTCCACCAACTTTTTGTAATGATGAACATTCAAATTCACTTTTTCAAACTCTTGATAATTTGGTAACTAATATTCAAAGCCAACGAGATGTAGACGAAATATACGGTGATTTTTGCTCTGTTGTTCAAAATGAAATGTCATTAAAATTGCCAAAGCGAGAAATTATCGTCAAATACGGTGTTAGTAATAAACGCAGGCGTATTCGAAAACCTTGGTGGAACGACAATTTACAGGTATTATGGAATGTTATGTGTCATGCAGAAAAAGCATATTTAAAATGTAGAAACAGCCAAAAGCATAATTTAAAGCATATCTTTGTTCAAAAGCGTAAAATGTTTGATAAGCAGGTACAGAGAAGAAAGAGAAATTACTGGTTTGAAATGCAGAATGAAATGATAAGTAATGCTGAAAATAATCCAAACGATTTTTGGAAGACAATAGGTAGAGCAGGGGTAAGGGATAATAGAAAGAGAGAAATTCCGATGAAAATTGTAAATGATAATGGTGAAATTAACACAGACAGTAATGCTGTTCTTAATAAATGGAAAACTGAATTTTCTGCACTACTAAACCCAACGCATAATCAGCAAATTAATTTGCAGAATGTTGATGTCATGCTAAATGTTGATAACACTGTTGATGAGTCGGGTTTATTTGCGAATAATTTTACCGTTTCCGAAGTTCGTAAAGCTGTTTATAGTGTTAAACATAATCGTGCAACTGGTGTTGACGATATACCAGGCGAGGTATTAAAAAACGACAGCATTATTTCTTTCTTACATAAACTGTTCAATACGTGTTATCGTTCTGGCAAAGTTCCAAATATCTGGGGGAAGTCTCTCATTTGTCCTATACCGAAATGTACTACAAGTGAAGCCCGCGATCCGCTTTTTTACAGGGGCATTGCAATTTCACCTGTAGTCTACAAAGTGTATTGTACCTTGTTAAATAATCGAGTTAGTATGTGGTCAAATTACAATAATATAATCTTTGAAGGCCAGAATGGATTCAGAAAAGGCCGAAGCACAATTGACCATATAAGTTCTTTGACAAATATAGTTGAAACAAGGAAAAAAAATGAAAAAGTCCACCTTCTGCGCCTTCATAGACTTTAAAAAGGCATATGACTCAGTTAACAGAGATATTCTTTGGACGAAACTTGAAAAACTCGGTTTTAACGGGCTATTATTAGATGCAATTAAGGCTTTGTATAACAATGTTCAGTCTTCGGTTAAACTAAACGGACTTACAACCGATTGGTTTGATGTAAACTGTGGACTAAAGCAAGGATGTTGCTTGTCGCCATTACTTTTTAATTTATATATAAATGATTTGGCATTAAAAATTGACGCACTGGGTAAAGGTGTTAAAATTGGTGACGATACAGTCTCTGTTTTACTGTATGCTGATGATGTAGTTCTTATTGCTGAAACAGAAGCAAATCTGCAGTCGATGCTGAATATATTAGGAAGTTGGTGCAAAAGTAATCTAATCTCAGTAAACTCAGCTAAATCCAATGTTGTGCATTTTCGTAATCCCTCAATGCCGCAATCAGATGAAATATTTACGGTAAACGATGAGAACATTTCGTATACAGTGAAGTATAAATATTCGGGGATAGTCTTATCAGAACATCTAGATTTCGCAATAACTGCTAAACACGTCGCACAGTCTGCAAATCGCGCACTTGGACTTTTAATAGCTAAATCAAAAGCATTTGGTGGTATTCAGTATGGTCCTTTTACAAAGCTTTATGAGTCAGTTGTTTGCCCGGTTATATCGTATGGTGCTGCGATCTGGGGCACCCAGTCCTATAGCTGCATTAATGCTGTACAACATAGAGCTGCGAGATATTTTCTAAATGTAGGAAGGTATACACCTAACGCAGCAGTTAATGGAGATATAGGATGGACGCCCATGATCACAAAGTGTTGGAAGTCTGTGTTATCATTCTGGTGTCGCTGTATAAATATGGACGCAACAAGGCTGAACAGGAAAATATTCTGCTGGTCAAATTTAAAAGTAAGTACCAGATGTAAAAACTGGAATTTCAGGGTAGGTCAGAAATTGACAGAGTCCAATTTTCACAATTATAATAACATAAATCAAACCATTAATAAGACCAATATTTTAAATAACGTTTTGCCTTTCATTACGCAAGAATATATTAATCAGTGGGCAGTTGATGTAAATCGCAATAGTTCACGTTCGGGAGTTGGAGGGAATAAACTTCGATTATACAGAACCTTTAAGCAGGATTTTGTAGTTGAAGAATATTGTACAAGGATATTTAATAGGTCTCATAGAGGGGCTTTGGCTAAATTTAGAAGTGGAACCGCCCCGAGTACTTGAAACTGGCCGCTATAATGGCTCAGAAGTTAGTGAAAGAAAATGCTTTAGCTGTAGGAATGCTGTTGAGGATGAAATACATGTTTTATTACATTGTCCGCTGTACACTGAGTTCCGAAATGAGCTGTTTATTGAAGCTGAGCTTATACTAAATGGTTTTCAGAACTTAAATGATATTGAAAAAGTATCTTTTATTTTAGCTAATCCTTCCATAGTCAAGATAAGTGCCAAAACCTGTTATTTGATTTTAAACAAAAGGCGTAGTCTGCTGTACAGTTGATGTAAATATGTATATTGTGTACCATATTTTTATAAGTGTCCATTTAAATGTAAAAAGCTGTCTGTTATTTACAATACTAACTGCTGTTTTGCCCCGGTGGTGCGGTTGATACCCAATGCTGAGTCCATGATCGGGTCCATGCTGTTTGGACATTGGCTCCGCCACGTGTTCCCTGTTATCATGGACTCAGCGTGGGGTATCAGGGAGGATTTACCACTGGGACAGTATACATTTCAACGGACACGATTATCTCTTTTAGTGCAGATTAAAGTTGCAATTTCATTTTATCTGTTGCTCTGGTGCCTGTGCTGCATTTGATATCCCATGCCGTGTCCGGATCCGGCAACATGCTGTATGAACATTGGTTCCACCATGTGTTTCCGGTTATCCGGACTCGGCATGGGGTATCGAGGGAAGGTAGCGCATGCAGGGCACTTATTTATGGTACGTTTTAGAGTGATAATGGCTCATAGATAATGCGTGTCGCTTTTTTATCATACTAATTGCTGTTTTGTCCCAGTACTGCATTTAATACTCCAGGCTGAGTCTGGAAGCGTAGACTTGCTGGTTGGTTAACCGTCTTCCTTGGCTCAGTGTGGGGTATTTAGGGGATGTAGTGCTGGTGCAGGACACAAGAACAGACACATTTTAGAGCGATCGTCTCTCATAGCTCAATATTGAGTCGCAATTTTACATCTTATATCGATTTTTTTAACTGTGTTTATGTACATGTAAAGTTGGTGAGACGTTAATAAAATTATCTTATCTTATCTTATCTTACGTAAATCGGGCGGTCTAGGTTTCTTTGTGAGAGATAAGTTGGTTAAATTTGTCACAATTATTAATTCAGCTTCAGATTATGTATCGTGGATAAAAATTTCAAAACAGTTTCATAAGTTAGATCATGATATCTTAATTGGAGCCGTTTACGTACCGCCACAACAGTCTAGATTTTTCACTGATGATGAATTTGATACATTCGAACAGGAAATAGCGTCAGCATGTAGCAATGATGACTATGTTTGTATTATAGAGGATTTCAATGCACAAACGGGTGAATTAGTGGACTTTACATCAGCTGATTACTTCCTTTCAGATCATTTTCAGTTTGATCAGCAGACCGTCGAGTTTATTAATCAAAAAAGTATTTTGGAAAAATATAAAATAAACCTTGACAGGGTTTCCAAGGATAAAAAGAAAAATAATAATGGCTTTCGCTTGATCAATATTTGTAAAAATAACAATCTGTCAATTTTAAACGGACGATACGGTCACGATAAGGGTATAGGAGCAATGACATTCCGTGAAACATTCGGTAATAGATTATGCCTTAGCTTCTGGCAAAACTTTCGATATTCTACTTGATTTTCAAATTACCGACGTGGACAGGCTATTCTCTGACGGTCATACTTTATTAACACTAGACGTAAAAATTCATACCCAAGACCAGCGAGATAGACCAGAACGCCCAACAAGGAACCCGACCCCTTATATTAAACCCACCGAATATGAGCAGTTTATCAACAGCCTTGACCAATCAAAGGTCGACCAAATTGCAAACCTGTTAAGATCTCACAATAGTCTTCTAAACCCTACTAAAGAGTCAGTAAATAATATTGCATCTGAAATATGTAGCTTATTCACATCAAGCGCTGAAAACATACAAAATATAAGAGCTAAAGCTTTCACTTCGACGGCTAAAAATACTAAACCATGGTTTGGTCACAACTGTCAAAACGCAAGGAAAAAATATCATTTAGCTAAACGTAAGCATAATATATGTAAATCACGAGAAAATAAAACAAACTTGGTCATACAAAGTCGCATATACAAGAAAACGATGAATAAATACATAAATATCTATAAACATTCACAGCAAAAGAAACTGCGCAAAATGCAAAAAAATCAACCAAAAGATTATTGGAAATTTCTTAACAGTTTAACGAACAAAAAGAAATCGGATATGCCACCACTGAACCAGTTTTATGAATACTTCAGCAATATATATTCTTTCGATGAAGACTGTGACGACGATATTAATCAAATTAACACTAGTAATGCAGCAGTGAATGAATCCTTAAACTGTCCTTTTACCCCTACCGAAATAGAACGGTGTATCCAAAGGCTTAAAAATTCAAAAACGCCTGGTGGCGATAGAATATTGAATGAATATCTAAAACTAACACAGAATCAAATGTTACCAATTTATACCGCTTTCTTCAATTTGATTCTAAATACAGGCCATGTCCCGGACCAATGGCTTGAGGGAAAAATTAAACCCATTTACAAAAATAAAGGAGATTCACTAGACCCTAATAATTACCGTCCAATTACCCTCTTAAGTTGCCTGGGAAAACTTTTTACAGCCGTGCTAAATGAACGATTAACTACCTTTTTAGAAGAAAATGACTTACTAAACGAAAATCAAGCAGGCTTTAGAAAGCATTATTCAACTACAGATCATATTTTTAGTCTTTACTCGTTAATTGAATTATTAAAATATGAAAAGAAAAAACTTTTCTGCTGTTTTATCGACTTTTCGAAAGCCTTTGATTCTGTTTGGCGTATCGGGCTATGGAGGAAACTAATAAAAACTCATGTTAATGGAAATTTTCTTCGTGTTTTGCAAAATATTTATAGAGATATTAAGTCGTGTATTTCTCTTGAAGGTGAAGATTCTCCTTTTTTCTTCAGTAATCGCGGGGTAAGGCAAGGCGATAATATCTCTCCCCTTTTATTTTCCTTATTCCTTAATGATTTAGAAGATCATCTAGTATCTGATAGCGCCGAGGGGATCCCTATTGAATGTGAAAACGAGACAATTTATTTCTTCATAAAAGTTTTCATCTTGCTTTACGCAGACGATACGGTAATCCTAGCTGAGAACGCTGAAGACTTTCAAAATAGCCTGTCATCTTTTTAAAAATACTGTACAGAATGGAAATTAAAAGTAAATGAAAGCAGAACAAAAGTTATTATTTTTGGAGCTCGTAAAATAAACTCTTATTCTTTTAAAATCAACGACTCAGTCTTAGAAATAGTTGACAGCATGCATCTTTTACAAATGAGAATAAAAAATCTTTATCTCCCGGTCGACTTACAACTCCAGCTGTTCGATCATACGATCCTACCCATTCTTACGTATTCTTGTGAGGTATGGGGATTTGAGAATTGCGGGGTTTTAGAATTAATTCATACACAGTTCCTGCGCTCGATAATCAATGCGCGTGAAAGTACTCCTCTCTATATGCTTTATGGGGAACTCGGAAGATACCCCATCGAAATCACTATTAAAAGTAGAATAATTAACTATTGGAATAGATTATTATCTGGTAAACAGACTAAACTATCTTTTCTCTTATACAATAAGCTAAGAACAACTTTAAACATTAACTCAAAATGGATCTCGAACATAAAACAAATATTTGATGAAATCGGTAGACCAGATATTTGGCTAAATCAATTACCAAATACCAATTACGGCAAGTTAGTAAAGCAGAAGCTTAAAGGCCAATTCTTACAAAACTGGAGTTCAAAATTAGACCAGTCTTCAAAAGGGGTAAATTATAGTATTTTTAAAGAAAATATAAATTTGGAGCAATATTTTATCAAATTACCAAAAAAATTATATATGAATTTGGCTAAATTGAGAACCGGAAACCACAGATTCCCATGCGAACGTGGTCGATGGGAAAATATTGAACTATGTGAAAGAAAATGTTCTTTATGCAGTCTTCAAGAAATTGGCGACGAATTTCACTACACGCTGGTATGCCCTTTCTTCAGTGAAGAAAGACAGAAATTTATTAAGAGATATTATTTTTCCAATCCAAATGTAATAAAATTTAAAGAATTAATGAATCACGAAAATGAGGTTATATTAAAACAATTATCCATTTTTGTCAAAATCCTTTTACAAACTGTTCATAACTTTTCACCTACATTATTGCATCATGCTCCTATAATGAGGACGTAAACAGGTAAAGTCTGGCAGCCTTACTGAGAATGTAGACATACACGCATTCGAACACACATCCCGCCATTTTATTGACAAATATTATTAAATCCTACTTGTTTAATATGCTTTAAAACTAATTACCATACCGCTGGTTATGCACCCAGTAACTGTTTGCTCATTTTTATTTATTTATTTATTTTTCAATTCACGACCCTTTTCCGCAACATTCGTATACATAATATGCAAATAACAAAGGTACTATCCCAGCGGGCACACCTGGTTGAGTCGGCGTGGAATCAACGTTGATTCAACGTCGTGACGTTGAATCTCCCTTGATTCAGTGCAGAGTCAACGTGATGTGCCAAACGGGATTCCACCGGACATATAGCGCCGAGCCGACGTTGAATAAACGTAGATTTAACGTTATAATGACGAGTCGGCGTTTGTTGAGTATTGATTCGATGTTCTGTGCCTGCTATTACTTACCATTTTTTGTCTGCTAAATCCTTATAATAAAGAATATCGTGAATATACATATATCCCATTACATAAATATCTTTTCATAATTTGCGCACACAAGAAATATATGAAACTCCTTCCGTTTTTTTTGCTATACATATATAATTCCTTTCTTTGTACAAATTATGCTATCTATGATTTGATTGGAATGTAACCTACCACGTGACTGACGACATACGCTCGACTGGTTTCTACATTCTTGCACGAGTATAATGTACCTAATAATATATTACTGAACAGTACTCGCTCATAAGTGCTGAGCTAAGAAAGCCATTGTTGTCTAGTGAGTGAAAATAATCAAAAAATGTTAGTTTCTATAGAAAATTGTAGATTCTTTGTTTGCTTTGCGAATACTCTGGTATCAGCTGCGTCTTGCCATGGGTTTTTCTTAAGAACAGCGGAGAAACTGATCAGCCGGTACAGCCTCGCAGTCTGATCGGTGTCTTCATCCCTCTCTGTCTACCCTTTCGAACCGATAGTCAGTTTATGTGAGCAGCAATGACTCTGACTAGAAAGCGTTGGTGCGCGGCTGATCAGGGTCTTCGCTGCCTGTCAAGAAAGTGGACAATTTGCCTCATGTCACGACCTGCTCTGTATCTCTTTTATAGTTTATGACAAGGGAAATAACTCGGACAAGCTTAGTTTGACTGAACAGATGATTTCATCCCCTTGCCATCATGAATACGACAACTGCTTAACCCCCTCATGATAGTTGATGTGGTGATGGGCCAGTAAGCATGTGAGACTGTGGTCTGGCACACTTCCTGACGCCAACCACCTCAACTGTCCCAACGTGAACTTAAAAGAGTATACAACGCCCTGATGCGTATTTATACATGCACCATGCTTCACACTGCTTTGTTAGTTGTAATTACACTCTTATGTCATATGTATGACCTGAGTTTAAATAAAGTGATGTTCTGTTCTGTTCTGTTCATATTGAAAGTTACGTACCCGTGCATCATCAGCGCGTGGAATCCTTTGTCGATACACGGCTTTTCGCCGGTTGATGCACGGCTTTTAATACCATACGGCAATGCTTTTTATGCAATAACAGTTTTTCAGTCATATCAGGACGAAGGGGAATATAATTATGAAGAGCTCTGTGCATTCAAGCGCCTTTTAGTTTCGTGCGGAATCTCGCCGACGGCAATAAAAAACTTCCATAATTTAGCGTGTATTGATACATGTTCATGTTTTCTCTGCCCTCTTACAAACAGAAATAACACAGCGGGCACATGACATCGATATGACGTCGTGCTGACGCTGACGTTGGTGCGACGTCATTATGCCGCATCGGCGTCAGTATGACGCAATTTAACGATATGTGCCATGACATCGAAATGACTTCGTACTGACTTTGATGCGACGTCAGCACGACGTCATTTCAACGTCATGTGCCTGCTGGGAAAGTCCTGTCTGCGTCTGTGGACGGCTTAGCCCTTCCAAACTTTAGTCTACTCTTAAAGGAAAGAATTTGCCTCCAAGGGAGCAAATTTTTTTCATGCAACAGTTAATCCCCAATTGGAAAGTATGGCAAAAATTATCATGGCAGAGTTGATACCGTTCGTTTTAACATATTAACACTTGCCACTGACTTCTCACAGGTAAATCCTTCAGAGCAACTACACCGATGAACGACAATTGATCACGTGACGTTGTTGTCAAGCGACGTCTAATGCCATGATTGGGTCTTGTAACGTTCGACTGACGCATCGTTAGGGCGTTTAACGTAATAGCTGAACACGTCGTTACTAGCTTTCTGCGACCCATATTTTGCCTATTCTACACCAAATTACCACGAAAAACGGCACAGAAAAGCTCTACAAATAGTGAAATATAAGAATGAAAATTTTATTTATCAGCATTCATCATGTGAAGAAGCAAGTGGTCGTCGCTAAAATTCTACAAGTAACGCTTCGCGCTTCCTGGAATTTTAGCTCTGCCCACTGACTTCATCACACATTGAGCGCAGTAAAATAAAATTTTAACCACAGAATCTGGTTAGCTCTGCATGTAGTAAGTCGGTTGCCTTAAACTGCTCATCTTCGTACTAATTTTAGGCCCGATTTCACGTCGCCTTAAAACAACATTACAGTTATCGAATAATTTACCTTTACCGTAATGCAACACTACACTGTAAAAATCGCGCTTACCTATAAAACACAAGTGGTTACATGTTTAGGTGTAAACATGTTTAGGAATATGTCATATAGCTAAATATGTACGCCTTTTCTATTATTTTCCCGGACAAAGTCTGCTAATCACGTTTTATTCTGTTACGCGTTTCGGGTGAATCCATTTTCTCTTTTCCCCGTTGAAGAACGAAAAAAGAGAAGAAAATGTTGACAGAGGAAATTTTCAAAATAAAAGGTAAATATAACCAGTTTTGTACATGTTTAATTTCTAAGCATAAACCTAAACCTGTTGCAAATTGAACATGTTACGATTTAAACACATAAAAAATCAGACTGAATTTTTTGTTAAGATTCTAAACACATTTTTTACAGTGCAGCTTCTCTTTAAGCGCTTAGCGAAGAGTCTGATCAGGCCGGGCAGATGCCCAGTCTGATCTGAGTCTGCGCTGAGAGCAAAACCACTTTGTTTGTTTTATCATGTCGCTGCTCAAATGTAAGCACAATCCACTTTCAAGCAGAACCAATATAGTCAAAACCTTCACACACCCATTATATAGTTCATTGCAGCAGGAGAGTGAAGACTGTCTTGGCTTGGCTTGTTAAGAAGCAAGTTGTTTGATTTTTCTATATATTTTTTTCACTCAAACATCTGTTTCACGATCATATCAAATTTTCCCTTTAAACATATTAGCGGGTAATCCTTTACTGCCAAGTCCGGTAACTCTAAATACTGAGCCGGCAAGGGGCGTCATCTGGCGTTCTTCTGACGTTAGACCATGTGCTGAACATGTGACGTAAAGTTCATCTAAATTACGTCCGCCCCAACAACATGACGTAATTCTTCGAGCTGGCAGGGAAATAGATCTTAATACTTTCCCTAAAATACATAAGAAAATTATGTCGACGCGTCTTAAATCTTAAACATAGAGGATCTTACACGAGTGGTCATTTCATATGAAAAAAAAAACACGAGTGTAAGATTCTGTTTATCATATGACCATTTACAATGGTATATAGTTTAACGCCTTCAAATTAAACATTAATTACAGCCATTATGGGTTACAACTCCCAATTAGCTTTAGAGCCCCTTGCCCCTCCCTCCATCCGCCCCCCCCCCCCCCCCCCCCATCACACACCACTATAAATCATCTATTCATGAAGTACACACATATTCCTCGGGGTACTTATTAGACCTTCCGTAGTCAGATCCAAACTCCTCTTCCACTGGCATATTAACAAACTAGCCTTGTTTAGCCAATGGAGCACCACTCGGCCTTTAGCCGAGCGGTGTTCTTATTGCTTGATCTAAACCTTTCTTCAAACGTACGCCAGGTATATATCCCATGCCTGTTTAGTTCATCTGCCAGGCAATTCACTTCAATTCAGTTATTTAGATTCCCAAATACATTTTAGCGCATCCACTACACATCAAAGAAACAAGACAATGATCTAATCACATTTACCTTCCCAGCAGGCACATGATGCGCAGTGACGTCTCACTGACGTCCAATTGACGCCAGTTTGAGGCCACCAAGATGCCCTGTGCACGCTGGCTTTAAGGGCTGGGATGTTCTGGCCATATACCCTGGTCGGCCGGGATAGATGTGAAAGAAGGGAAGGCAACACAGTGTCTAGAGCAGTGCAACCTTTATCAGCAGCTCTGCTGCAGGCACTGTCCCCTACAACGCTCCACCAGAACCACTTACAGACCAGCCGGGCCGGATAGCGCAATCGGTAGGGCACCTGACTCGTAAGTCAGAGGTCCTGGGTTCGAATCCCGGTCTGGCCACTTACTTTCGTTTCTCCTTCCGCTGATTCAAGAAGGGCAGTTGTCAGTTACTGGCGAAAGTATGTGCACTTAGTACTGGTTAACCGCTTAGGAGGTCTAAGCCTGCCCAGGAGTAGTGTGGTTAGGTTAACTGACCGTCCCGACATGACCTTAGTTGTTTACCGTGGACGTTAAGCATCAAATCAACCAACCAACTTACAGACCAGGTTCCCAGGGGACATGACCAGGAGTTCCCTAAATTTACTACCACAAAGCATTATAAGGATGAACAAATTTGACCTATACTGGTTGAGCTATAGGTTCTAATTCAAAGTTGTTCAAAAGTTAATGGCGTATAATCATATATAATGCGTTTTTAAAACCCTTTAGTGCCTAGTTTTTCATATTGGGAAGTATGCATAGGTGTGGACCACATGACTGTCATAAGGATGTCACCATAACCATAAGTGATGCAATGAAAAAGACTATATAAGCTGAATATGTTTACCTGACTTGGATGACTTGGATGGACGATCGGCGCCCCGTTACTGCGGCTATGGATTCGTTCCGCTGAGGTGCGGTGGCAACGTCGATATGAGAATTGAAATACTACTACTGACTTGGATGACATGTTCATCATGGGCCAGGTTTAACTTGACCTCCGAAGAAATTCTCAGTATTGGGACAGATGGCTGAGCAAACAGTGCAGATTCAGATCAGGAGCAGTCTGATCTGGGTCTACCCTGTTTGCGACTGCACTGGCATGGGATCCTTTGGACTCATTACCATGTAGTCTAATGATTACTGCACTTTAAAAGCAAACTGTTTCACTTTAGGAAAATTCTGCTAATTATTTTAGGTGTCCCAATTTTAGGTAGTTTACGGTAATATGGTAGCATACCTGTTTGGGGATCCACCTGTAGGACTTTCCCGCCATGATAGACGGCTACCCAGAGTTTACCGTCCACATCAATAGTCATCCCATCTAGAAACGCCTCAGCTGGGGCATCAGTTGTTTTCAGATCGAAAACCGGTCTGGCATTGCCTATGAAGAGTGAAAGGGCAAATAACGGGTTGGTGAGAAAACGGCCTTTAAAGCAACCGTGCAACTTCAGATTAGCACCTTATAGCAACCATGCATGGAAGGTCAGACTAGGGCATTGCACATGCGCAGATGAACCTTCCCTCTTCATTTTTTTTTTTGGAAGTAAAAATATTGTACGAATTTGCGCATTTGTGATGCTGCAGCCTGGGCATAGTCTATTCAAACACATCCGTACCTTTTTATAAAAATGTTGATCAGGCCTTTGATAGACTTAAACGAAATTATACTTTTAGATATTAAGTTTCAGTAATTTCATCTAATGCAGCCGACACTACATACATTTATCTTATTTCTATTGCATAGCAAAGGGTCGGGCTACACTCTCACATTATAAGTTACAACCCTTCCCCTACCGCAATAGTAACATATACAGTGGATCTTACACGAGTGGTCATTTCATATAAAATTTATGAAACGAGCCTTCGGCGAGATTCATAAATTTCATATGAAATGATCACAAGTTTGACCCTTTAAAATGGGATTTTAACGCCTTCAAATTGAGCATATTACAATAAGAAAACGCATTGTTGACATGGACTTTGTCAGTGGCGTTACGTGTACGCGCCAAAGTGCTATTACACGTGTGGTCATACGATTTTTATGACACGACGTTTTCCACTGAAAAACAGCGACGTCAAATGATAAAGAGATTTTAAGTATCAGTCGACATTTTGAATGTGTTAAGCAAATTATATGTTTGTTACATTTACGGACTTTTGAGCCGCGAAACGAGAAAACCAACAAAGTGGTTGCGCGCCCAGCGCAGACTCAGATCAGCATTGGCATTCGCCTCCGTCTGATCTTACTCTTCGCTAAGCACTTATAGGGTAGCTTAGCGTCAAAGTTACCTCCATGCAGACAGCAAGGACTTTGATCAGACTGGGCGAATGCCCAGGCTGATCTGAGTCTGCGCTTGGCACTTAGCCACTTTGTTGGTTTTGTCGTGGCGCGGCTCATTTGTCTTTAACACAATGAACTGAAATATGTGGCCTGCCTTGGACTTTCGTTGCTAGCCACATAACAACAATTTTCGAGTACACTACGCCGCAAACAACACTTTTCCACGTAACCAGTATGTAGGTCAGTTATTACAGATACGCAGACTGATCTAAGTCTTGCCTATTTGCAGATATAGAAAATATGTCTCTTACTCATTGCCCCGGTAGCCAAATCAAAATCGTATACCATTAATTTCCTCTCAGGAATGGAGTCAATGTAATACATTGTTTTATTGTCGGTAGTCCAGGCCATTCCATTACTAATGGTTACTCCCTCCACGTGTGTCCGTACCTCGCCGTCCCTCTCCACTGAGAACAGAGATCCCTGGTTGGGCTCTGGCTTGGCAACTATGAGTTCAGCGCCCATGGTACCTTAAATATAAAAGTATATATTTTACTGAACTGCACCTGTTAGCCATTCCGGGCATATGTATTTCAGTAGTTAGACTGTCCGTCATGAAATCTGGGTGTAGTGGGTTAGGTCGTAAGTCATGAGACCAATGTTCTAACCAGGTTTATTAGTTCGATTGAAACCGTGACTGAGTACAGAAAAGACTGGATGAAGTTTTGTGCAGCATTTCGATGAGCTCTGCAAGACAGAGGTAAACTACCACATATCCCAGAAAACGCAAACTTTAGCAAGAAATATCTCGTAACAATCAGAGGCAACACTTATTAGAGTGATAATAAAATAGTTATGTCAAAGTGTCCGTCTGTTCGGTTGGTTACACACCCACTAAAGCTCTAACATTATTTTCCCGCATAGACGGCGCTTGTGGTGCAGCTCCGAGAGAGCACGCAACAATATTGTACAACGTCCACTCAACAACATCGCGTCCAAACGTAGGTGTTCACTGAATTATGAAAATACTTCCCTGCTTTGTTGGCCTTTTTGTCATGAGACAGACAAAGTGCAAACTTACGTCTACGGCATTCAGAAATGAGTCGCACACTCGAAAATTGAGCCGCGCCACGAGTAAACCAACAATGTGGTTGTGCACCCAGCACAGACTCAGATCAGCCGGGGCATCCGCCCAGACTGTTCAGAGTATTTGCTATGCGCTTAAAAGGTAGCTAAGGGTCTAAGCTACCTTCATGCGGACAGGGAAGACTGTGATTAGACTAGGCGGATGTCCAGGCTGATCTGAGTCAGCGTTGGGCGCACAACCACTATGATGGTTTTCTTGTGACGCAGCTCAAATTATTATGTTTTAACACTCGAACCTGTCTAAGTGAATCTCTGCAATCCAACTTGACTTCGTATGATGCCTATATAATTGTCAGAGTCTCTACATGGTTTGTGCGAATAGCAAAGGCTCTGACCAGGCTGTGCGGACACGCAATCTGGATTGAGCTGTTTCTAGTCATATTTTCGTTTAATTAGAATCTTCAGGTGTTCCTCCAAAAGCAGAGAACACATTCAATAGATGGAACATGGACCATACCTTGAACATTCTGCTATTCAAGCCTCAGTAGTGACCCTGACTTAATCTGGCGGCGAAAACCAGAGACAACCATAAAATCTGCACCATGCTTGATTAACGAGGAGACGTTCTACGACCGCCACACGGCACAACATCGGCTGCTGTGAAGTCAAACTAAATGAAAGATTTGAAGCAAACATTTGACCGTAACAGCTAGTCCATTAATATAAGTTTAATCTGGCTTTTATGATACTGAATGGATTGAGCTGCAGATTCTTTTTTATCAGCATGTCTAAGAAGGATTGCAGAAACATGAGACTGGGATGCAAAGAGTTCTGACCTTGTTTCTGTGGGTCCTGGGACTGGTTGAGGTTATTTTTATCTATTTGTATATACTACTGCGCACAGGTCATATTCCCTTTGGATGCATGATTAACGCTGGCAAAGTAATGGATGGCTGCCCCCTCGGGTAAGCGGCGGTTTCACAGAGAATGCCTTGGGCCCTATACAGCTGAAAACTACTTCTGGCTTTCTTCCATAATAGAAAAGTCCTCTTACATATTCAGCAGATGTGATCGAATCACAGTCGTAAAAGAAACAAGAAAAATCTTAAAAAAAAAAAGATAATCGGCGCAGATTAAATGGAAGTGTGTTTCGTTATATGTCTCTAGTTGAAGATTCGACAATATTTTTCATGAATAAGTAAGCTATGTCGGTAGGCACCCACAACCGTAATTTTGACACTGGGTAGCGACAGCGACCTATCTCAAAATTGAGCTGTCCAATTTGGAATTCCAAAATGGACCGCAGTCAATCTTGAAATTGACCTGATTTCAAAATAGTTATCAACATGTTGCACTGTTTAATTGCTTGTGTGTATTAAACCGAAAGAAGAAATCGAAAGTAGATCTACGACGAATAAAAAGAAAAATTTGAATATCTGCGTCTGTTTTCGATAACATTTCTATTGTAAAATTACAAACAAGAGAAACATTTTGAATTAATATAAGACAGAGTGCTAGGTTTCACAGTGAAGTACGACGAGAAAAAAACGAAGATTAAATATTTATTGACCTTTGATATTATTGGCTAAATTTTTACATACGCGTTATTTGACCAATGGAATCTTGTGAAATGTGGAACAATATCGAAATTATACGAGGCTGCGCCTAAAAAAATTAATTGATGTCTTAATGATCGAGTTTAAAGGTTGTTATCTGGTATGCAAATTCCGTCAAAAACAACGCAATTTTGATGAAAAAAATCTCCTATTCTTATTGTTAATTTTCTTCGCGCGAACAATGTGTTAGAATTTATTGGCTAAAACTCATTTTTTCATATGCCCATACATGCGCTACCTGTGAGCATTTGAGCCCTAACCGGTGTGCAAAGAGGTGTTCAAACACTTTCGCGAAACGACTTACTATCTACTCTTTTTAGAGAAACAGTATTTGTTGTAAGTGCTAACGGGAGTCTAATGCAAAAAAAAAAAAAAAAAAAAAAAATACAAAACTTCCGATTTAATGTCGAAAAATGCATCTATGCGTTGTATAAGTGCCATTATTTTCAATACAAATGTGTACGTGACAAATCGATGCATCTTCATATGTCATGACGTCGTAGAGACGTTCTCAGTTAAGCTGGGCCATTCGCGGACAAAAATGGCCATATATACAACCATTCCAGAATTCAAGAAAAAATCACGAACATAATGCTCATTATATCTGCTTCAAATCTTTAAAATATTTTCAGATAATAGTTTTAGATTATAGAATACCAACCACGTTTAGAGACGTACCCTACCAACTAGAAACGGCGTATTTTATGACGTTATTAAGATACGTTGAAAGACGATGTCGCATACAATTTCTTTGACATGCGTAGCATTGCAGATTTACTAATCTACTGACATTTGATTATTTTGGCTGGTTTCAATTTAAAATGTTTTTCTTTGCTTTTTTGGAAGAAAGGGATTTTCTATGAAGCGCTGCTTAATCAAATGACGTCAATGCTTTCAAAACGTGGTCTTAGTGACGTTGTGACGTAGGTTACGTGTGACGTAGGTTACAGTGCACACATTTTAACGTTTTTATATCATTTCATGTTTCAGCGCATGGAATCTAAGCACACCATCTTGTAGCTGTTACTAGGCAGGATTTTGCACATGAGTTACAGAGCGATTGCTTTGCTCAGTTTTAAGAAAAACCCGTGACGTAAGGTTACATTCTTACAGAAAAATGCTGGGGTAACGTATTTTGAAGTAGAGTAACATATACAAAATTGAGTAAATGCACAAATGATATAAGATATTGAGGAACACATATTTCTTCGTGTGATCTTGTAAGTTTTATGATGCCGGGCCATTTTAGTTAATACATGTATCACGAATTTACCGCTGTGACGTAGGTTACATAAAATTTGCGACATTAGTTCCCAGTCTCATTTCATAGCAAAAACTACCCTCAAGATATTGTTTAAGCGGGGAAATATGTAAGAAATTACCTGAATTTAATAATGGAACTCGATTTTCAGCAGTGATTTATCTTTTTTAGCCGTGCGGCGTTCATATCTATGCAGCGGCAATATTGCGACATTTAAAAACGTCGCACTTTAAACCAGGGTATCATTATTCGAACCAGTGTTAAAATGTCTAACAAAACGCATGCATGTCTTGGTACTTATATCTACTTCTTTAGATAGAGGGCAACTTGTCAGAAGGTAAACAGGACCGTTATTTTGTAATTTAAAGGAAGGCAATACGAAGGACAACATTAATAGCTAATGGCCCAGCTTAACTGAGAACGTCTCCGTAACGCGTTGACGTGTGTTTTCAACGTCATGCGCAGAACTGATACTACAAGCATGGTAAAAACAAATAGAGGATCATACGATTTTTATGACACGACGTTATCCACTATATAACAGCGACCTCATGTGATTTATAGAGGATCTTAAACGAGTGGTCATTTCATATGAAATTTATGAAACGAGCCTTTGTCGAGTTTTATAAATTTCATGTGAAATGATCACTCGTGTAAGATTCTGTTTATCGTATGCCCTTTTAAAAATGGGGTTTGAACGCCTTCAAACTGAACATTACTTTGATGAGAAAACGCATTGCAAGCCTCGCCATTCAAGTCCAACTTATTCATTCATTTGGAAAATCCGATAAATCCGATAATTTTGGAAAGACAACCCAAATTGACTATTTGTACAGGTAATCGCAGGGATTATCTTACTTGACTCGGTTTATTCGCCCACTGTGTGTGCAGCTAATCGATTTTACCTATGCTTTATCACCTTTCCGATAGCGGATTAAAGGACAATATTACTAGAAGTAACAGAGCGTTTACTAATTTGCTTATATCATCGTCACATACGAAATCATTTCTTTCGATACTTGAATCTCGATGATTTGATAAAAACATTGACCAGCGTATATGACACAAGATTAGCGTAATAAAAACTTTCTTGTATTCTAATGAAGTCTGATTTATGCTTTTGTTGTAGAAGTGAACAAGACTAACGGGTATTATTAAAAACTATAATATCCATGTACATGTATACGCTGATCATGATGTTCATAATGCACATTTCCATCTTTCTTTTAACCCAAAAATGGCTGGCTCCCTATAAAAGAGACCCCTGAAAACAATGCAGACCTTGATCAGACGCTGCAGAACGTGGCGACTCATCGAGTCCGTCGACAACAGGACATTAGAGACCACTATGGGTTCAAGTCAAGAACAACAACGACCAAAAAAAAAAAACCTATAATAATAATGGATAATAATAATTACTTTTCATTTATCTATATCTATTTATTTATTTTATTTTTTTTTCATATAAAAATATGACAAAGAAATATATGTTTATCGTACCACAAGCACACTTATATTTTGGCACACTTACATCAGCAAATAGTGTAGACCCCAATTAGACTGTTTCTGAAAATCAGCTTGATCTGAGTCTGCAAAATTTGCCCTTCGGCCAATTCCTCTGTAATGCGTGATAAATTCAACTGCTCCAAACTTTTAAGATAATAACAGTACCAGTCCGGATTAGCGTTTATCAATTTACTCAAACTAATCTCTTATCATAATTGTTTATGCGAACAGAGACAGTTCGGATCAGACTGTGTATTTTGCTATGCTTATCTGGTTCTTTTCTGATAAGCCTGATCAGTTAGCGCATCAGCATAGGCTTATGATCACAGGTCTTAGTGAATGATATTCTTTGGAATTTTGGAATAATTCCGATAGTTATGTATTTACCCAGTATGGCCCACGCAAACTAATCAAAAACTCTGGTCTTATCAGTTTGTGCAGGCCTATCTGAATACTGTTGATTTACAACTTGAGCAGATGCGAAAATTGATCAGGAATAGCTAATGTGCAGGATGGTTATTTTTATTCTTTTCCTGTTCAAACATAGTATATTCAAATAAAAAAAAACATTATTATTTAAAAGAAAAATAAATAAAATACAGTTTTGTTATCAAGCAACGATATTTGCGTTTCCTTAAGATGTTAAGACTGTCATAATCTGTTGATGACGAATGGTTAATGTCACGCCGCGTGGCGTAATGGTTTATTACATTTGGATATATCAATTATCGGTCATAAAATCCGAGATTAACTGGACCAAGCTGTCATAAATAATTCGGGTATTGTACTAACAGTTAAAGATAGACCGATAGAAAAAGAAGGTCAAATATTAAATTTGCAGATTATTTGTTTGTTTGTTCGCAAAATGATCAGAATATTTCTCAAATTTTTTTAAAGAATGTGCCCAAATCAGCTTGTGCATGTGTGCAAACGATTTAAAGCCGGCAATCTGTTCTCAGGTTGCGCGGATAAATACAAAGACTGCGCACACTGATCGGTCTCTAATCTGTAAACAAAACTACCTTATCTTCATTGAATAGTAAGGTGTCCTGAAACAGTTCGAGAGGAGGAGCAAACTGGTCAGAACGTTTCTCACCAGACTAGTATTGGTCTGCGCTGTTGGCACAGAGATACATTTTATGGTTATGAAACCGGCTGCGCAGCTAGTAATGTGTGTTGTAAAAACAAAGTTATGACAGTAAAATTGGCAGAATATTGAGTATATAAAGAGTTTGTTACGCCAATTAGATTTTATTGAAAATGAAGCGTTTCGCTCTTTTATTTCTTTCAATTCGGCGCCTTTTTGGCAAAGAGAATAATATAGACACCAGTTTTCACACTTCTTATTTCCGGCAATCATCGGGAGACAAACTGTGAATTACTAAAACTATTATTTATTCCAGAGAAAAGCAATTAAATAAAAAATGCGAATAAAAAATGTGCGTCTTAGGATAGCCTGCACGTTTCTGTGTCATTATTATTTATTTATTTATTTATTATTATTATGGCTAATCTGCATTGACGCTCTGGATCCCTAACCAGACTGCGAATTAACTGCTGTGTACCGATTCTTTTACCGTGTCAAACACACACACACACACACACACACACAATATTAAAGGACCAGGTATGATTTGGGCCATATTTGGCCCCCTCTCAAAATTTATTCAAATATTTTTTTTTCATTAGCCACCTTGTCAACAATATAAATCTAGAAAATGGAGATGTTACGGCTTGTACAAGGAAAGTTACAGCCATTCGTTTGTTCATGCAGTTCTGGCCTGATTTTTAGCAAAATTTAGGGGTAGGGATACATTTTGCCATATATAACAAAGAAAGGAGTTTAAAAGTAAATGATAAATATCAGATCTAATAATGTATGTAATATTAATACTAAATCTCTTTGACATTTACTGGTCTGCATCTTATCACGTGCATGAAGGGCGATAACTCTTGATAGATCACTGAAATTGTCGGATTACAGAAACGCTACATTAAACTGTTTTTCAATCAAAAAATTACGTTTTAGGGGCATGCCACAGTTGCAGTATTTTGTCTTTCAAGGGAATTTAGATAAACCATTCGTTTCAAACTCAACGCATGTGCAGCAGTCACTTTTTCTCGGAACAGAACGTAATAGTCTGAAAAAATCGGATGAAAAAATATTAAAAAATATGGGGGTATGGATAAACTTTGCATTATTCTTGCGAGTTGATAAACTGAAAATAATAAGAAATGAATACAAAAACAACAAAGATATAAAGCTAATAAAAATATTTTGCATTCAAAGTAATCATCTATCTCTAAGAAAGAAAAAAAGGGAGATAACTTATGATTTACATTGAAACTGCATAGTAATTAATGGTAATGAACACATACTTTTTATAACTGCTGACTTTGTTTTGCAAACATAGGCCAGATTTTTTATGCGCTTCCTTTTATATACGTTGTTATATAAACAAAAAAAGTAAACTATTTACCCTAACCGTTTCCATGGCAACGATTTAAAAAAAAATAGATGAAACGAAACAAGAAATCAGATATCTTTCATATACGTACTTGTTTTTATCGTGTGGTTCATTATTTTCGCACGAGTTTTGAAGTTATTACTATATCGACCATATATGTAATACAAACTCTTAATGAAGCTAATCAGCAAAATGATCAGAATGATAGTCGTGTATTTCATGTATGAGAGTGGGTGGGGTAACTAAGACACTGAGTTATTCATTCGGTAATACTGGGAAACTGGGTAATTCACAATCTTTGTCCTATTGCCGTAGGTATTGGAAACAAAGGGCAATGAATATTTTGATTAAACTATGCATTGCTCATACTTTACCATAGCTAAGCAGTTACTGTGGTACTATTATCAACTACGGCGGACTTTAGAGCTACTACTGAAATCTTAACTTCCTCACAAAGGATCGCTTTTAGATCTTCGCTGAGTGCAGTCCAGAACTGCATTGTCGCCATAACAGTCATGATTGTATAGCTCAGAGCAATTTTCTATCCATCTGCTGAGAGTCTATCATTCTTATGTTACTGAGACATGTCCCAGACTTGTTCTGGATAGTTAGGATCTACCCTGTTCTCTGAATTTTAATCCACACCAGCTGATGTGCTCACTTGCAGTTGTGTTATTCTAGGTATTAAGTTTCAGTCTCCTTGCATCGAGAATCCCTACTTAATCAGTCCTCCTTTGCACTCTTCAGGGCATCTGAACCCTTTTGTAAGCCTTCCTGTATTCTCTCGCTTCTTCTGCTTCATACCGCCTCCTTTTCAAATTCCTCCTCGCATCGCAGAGGTTGAAAACATCCAGTGCCCAGTGCATGCACCTGCGATGTTCGTTTCAAAGTATTTCTTTTCCTGTATCAGTAACTGCTGTATTGTAGGGCGCAGAAAAATGCAATGAAGTCGCACTAGTTTAAATCGTCCCGTACGTGCCCGATTTCGAACAAGGCTTAATTTGTTTTTTCTTTTTTTGTGGTTTGACACTTCAACAGAATATCTGTTGGTAAGGTATATCGAGCAGATATATTGAAAAACGGGCGTGACCCCGTCATTTCTCAGTCAGACAATACCCAATTTGATGTAACTTGGTTTTATTTATGAAATGGGAGCAACTCTAACATACAATTTAAAGAGAATCTTACAAGTGATATGCATAAAAAATATTGTTTGATGATTTGAGGTCTGAAGCATGTTTCTGCAACCCGCCCTCTGCCTCCCCCCCCCCCCCGCACACACACACAGACAGAGAAACACACACCTATCTCCCATCACCACCAACACCAATTAATGGATTCATCAGTACAAATATCGTACTACTACTACTTACTATTACTATTTCAATTCTCCTAACGACGTTCCCCAAGTGGCTCAGCGGTAGTACAAGTACCGACTTTCGGTCCCATCTTTTATTCGCTGTCCCGATTGCAACAACATTGCAGTTGCATGTATACTTCAGAATCAGGAGTTGTTTTTGACAATAGGTCAAGCGTCGTCATGAATGAAGAAGCGAAAAACTATGTTTTGCATCATATATTCTGATATTACTTATCAAAAAGAAGGTAAAGCGGTCTGTTTTGGTTTTTTATTTAGTAAAATTTCTTGGCGAACCGTAGATTATCTACCTTCACTGCCAAAAGAGTTCCTGTCGCACGCGCGTCCTTGTAAGGCAACCGTTGTCAATGACGTTATTTTATTTAGAAAAGTTTAAAATTAGGTGTCAGCGCAGGCAAGTGCACAGCTGAATTTTTCACACATTGTTGATGTTCTTAAAATGCATTATTATGCAAAAAATCAGCTGTGCACTTGCCTGCGCTCAGGTAGTTTTCGGCCCAACTGCAAGCCAAAAATGGCCGAAATTGCCAAAATGAGCTGAGGTGGGGTACATTTAGAGGCTCAGAAGAAGTTGAATAATATTAGAGTATAGATTATTTTAGTCAGAATTAATGGTTAAAGGTTTAAACTCATACATTACATGAACAGAAGTTAAAGAAGTGCAATTATGAAAATTCATAAATGAGGGGGCCAAATATGGCCCAAATCATACCTGGTCCTTTCCTAATTAAATATGCAGAAAGATATCATTTAATCAATTTGCAGAACCAAAATGAGTACATTTTCTTACTTGTGAAGTAAAATATTCACTTTCCGTTTGCTTTCTCTGAAAAAAAAACTTGAAGAAAATTGTTCTTTATTTATTTGCACTTGAATATGTGATTATATTTCTATGATTTAAAGTTGTTTTTGCTGTCTATGTATTTTCTTAATGTGTCATTTCGGGAGCATTTCACATTAAACAGCTAAATAGTGGCTAAAATGCAAATTATCAAAATATTATTTTCAGTATTCATGCGTCGATATAGCATTATAAAGATCTGATAAAATGTGTGGACTAAAGCTAAAATAGGCAGGGGGAATTCGGACAGGTATAGCTTCACGCTTAGGCAACGATGTCTAAAAATAGATTCGGGAGCAATTTGTGACCATTTAAAACAATTAAGTTTGTGAATACCCTTAAAATCCCCCAATTTATTTTCATTTTTTCCCAATAAAAATTATAACATTAGAAAGAAAATTTATTGCAGATATGGAATCCGTATGCATATTTTATGCAACTTTATATTTGAAAATGATATTGGGAATAAAAGGAGGATACCCTCTGCATTTTCAGTGCTGTTTACTATATAAGTATTGCATTTAGAGGGTCACATTTTCAACCTCAAAATCCCCCAATTTAATATTAACGTAAAATTATCAAAAAATATGTAAAGGATAGCACTTAAATTGAATATTATGAATCCGTATGCATATAAATTCAGTATTAATTAATATTTTTACAAATTACTGTGAACCATTGGTTTCCCATTCAATCTAATGCATTTCTCGCCACAGATAATATCGATTAGTGTCAACTCGTATGATCAGATAAGTTAGGCTTGCCTACGCTGTTTCTGGTCTCGCCTGATAAATTTGAGATCTTAAAGACACCAACATGGTATTCTCTATTTATAAAGTTTGCCATGGTCATTGTGCAACTAATTTAGTTTTCATGTCAGACATACGAGTAAAGTTTACATAACTATAAAATCAATTCATAATTTGCATGACTGATGTATCACAACAGAGACAAAATCATCTCTCGAGGAATCTCTCATGTTTGATTAGGATAATACAAATTCCTGACATGATGTAATTAGCGCAGCGAACAATTTCAGCAATTTCGAATTCATGTAGATCTATATAAAAACTTGCCTACTTGTGTCTCTCAATGCATCAAGGGGCCAGGTTGGTACAAGCTTAGGTATCCTTACCACAGAACAAGCGTCCGGATGAATCGCATTTAGCGTCATTAAATCTTGTTGTTTTATCCTTATCAACCGTTGCAATGGTGGTTGTCAGGCCAGAATCCCAGTCAAAATGGGCCACTGTCTGTCCAAGGCCGAGGACATATCCTCTCTCTTGGCAGGGAATAATGAAAGATACACTTTGATCTGAAATAAGAAACATGATATTATTTAGACCCACAGCCGAACATGCTTGATTTGCCGACGGTAATTTCGACTTTGACTATCATTACATGAAACAAATTATATGCAAGAGGGGTAAAAAAAACAGAGCGCCCGGCCTAGTGGATCTAGTGCTCATCTTTCACGCATGGTGTCGCGAATTCGACTTTCCATTGTCGGGTAAATTTCTTCAGTTTAATAGACCGGAAATCGGCACCCAGTGTAAATCAGATCAGGGTGGCGGTGAGGCTCAACATCGGCGGCGACTTGTCTTAAGGCCTCTTTACACTATAATGAATTGAGGGAACGTACCGTGAACGAATTGCAAAAAATGACAAAGCTCGAATACGCACAAATACGCACAAAATCCCGACGAATGTGTTCATCGGAGCAAAAACATAACGAACTGAAAATGAATTTGAAACGACACCAGAACGAGTTCATAACGTATGAATATCTACATAGTAACGAACCAGAGCGAATGCGAAACGAAAATCAACGAATGTCAACGATCTCTCAACGAACGTCAAACGTGTTTTACGTGCTATCTGCGTGCGCTCTGCGTTTAGTGTGCGTATTCGAACCGATCACGTAACTTACATGTATACACATGAACCACTTGCTTCACTTGGAATGATCATTCTGTACTAGAAGATGGCAAAGAGACGCACGCGAAAGAAATTCTCCGGGGGTAGAGGCAGGGGAAAATTGCAGAATCCCCATCGCCTCCACCCGTAGCTCCACATGATGAAATAAACACACCTCAGGAGTCGCAAAAATCTCGATCAAGGTCTCCTTCACCACCAGCCACCACCAGCAGAGATACTGGTGCTTCATCCCATGCCTTAATTGCCTGCTTAATCCCATGCCTAAATTGCCTCCAATATAGGTATGCAGTGCAATTTTTGTTTTGATGCTATCGTGCTGTAGCACTGCCAGAATATACTGGCGCCGTAGTCTCGCTGCAGACTCTATATATATCGTTCCTGTTCTGGCTACTAACAAGAACTGTCGAAGTGGCACTGAAATATGTTTTCATATACTCAAATAGGAAGGTCAACAAGCCTAAGTACAAAAACGCAAGCCGAACGCTACCTATACGGTACTCGTAAGTTAAAGCACGCCAAGCACGGAACTTAAACGTTTGGAAGTCGGAGCAGCAACGGTAATGATAGGTCGATGCATCGTAATCATACGTTGCTCATACGTCAGAAGTTCGTTAAGAAGTGACCACAATTTGGCTGGACGAATGCCACCGAAGAGGTAGCGAACCGTTGTCTCACTGCGGACGAACAAACCGTTCGAATTGCGTTCATCGAACGAACCCGGCGCGTATGGGCTATATGTTGGCATACGTCGAGAAATTTTGTGCATGCACAAAATTTTTTGACGTACTGAGCGAACAACAACGTACGCGTACGTACTTCAACGAACTTAAAACGATGAGCTAACATCTTCAGCCTATGCCAACGTATGTCAGCGAATGCCAAAATATCTCCGCACGCTGGCACACGCTGGGCCAATTCGTTATTGTGTTAAGGCTCCTTTACTCTACATAAGCACGCAATACATAATACACACTGTGCCTGTTATGGTTTTGTGCCAAGGGACTGCGGCCTCGTTGAAAAGCTCGACTGGTTTAAAGAAAACAAGAAGAATATATGCATACATATAACTTTACATACCAAACCCATGAGTCCTGTCGTCGCCAGTCTGTGAATTCCATTTATGAATGACCCCATCATTTATATCGACATAATAAAGGGTCTGGGTGGCATCATCCCAGTGTGGCCCCTCTCCTGTCGTACGGCAAATATTTTGCAAAAGTACTTCAACTGACATCTTGCATCAGATGGTTCAAGATTTTTTAATTACCTTTCAATTTGGTTTGAGACATTTATTCCGAGGTTTAAAAACTTTTCCCAGCAGGCCCGTGACGCCATAATGACGTCGCACAGACGTCGATGCGGCGTGTCGATGTCGCATCAACGTCAGTACGATGTCATTTCGACGTCATGTGTCCACTGGGCTAGTACAATTA
This sequence comes from Ctena decussata, assembly GCA_963989385.1. Classification (NCBI taxonomy): domain Eukaryota; kingdom Metazoa; phylum Mollusca; class Bivalvia; order Lucinida; family Lucinidae; genus Ctena; species Ctena decussata. The sequence continues at coordinate 99,276,375 of OZ022501.1, forward strand.
TCATTGCTGGGTAGTATAAAATGTGTATAAATGTACATAGAACTAGTAAAATTTGTATGAAGTTGAGGTGCATCACGTGTAAAAGCACCTTCGGACATGCAAAGAAAAAAAAAGAAAAAAAGAAAAAAAAGAAAAAAAGAAGAAATAAAAGAATCCACTCAGACCAGTCAGCTTCTTCTATTTGCAGAAAGAAAATATTGATTATGACAGATCTGTCTGATCAGTTTGGGTAGATGGACAGGCTATTATTGTTATTTGCTGTCCACATATCACCTAAGGTCTTCTTCAATGTGACGCTGTACATGTTTTATGTGACCCCTACATTACTTAAGATAATTTTGAAGATAGCTTGTCTTATACCCTCTTTATCACTTTGAAAATCCAAAGTCGGGGAGTAAATGGTAAAACAAAATTTCTCATAAGACAGGAGGGGTCTGTGACCAGGTAAAACGCTTCCTACAATCACAAAACGTTGAATCAACGTTGATTCAACGTTATAACATTGAATCAACGTTGATTTAATGTTGATTAAGCGCTGTGCGCCCGATGGGTCGACACTACTGCTCCAAGTATTTTAATGCAGTTTGATCGGAGATTTGATCATAACGCCTGACACGCTGTAATATTTCGGAAGTGATATTTTGTTGCGTGATTCTAAAGATCAATACCCAATATCAGAAAACTGTTGATCACAAAATTTGCATATGCATATAACGGTAGCGATCTAAAATAAACAATTTCTTTCCGGTGCAGTATTGCAACGGAAACCATTTTGACTGGCAACTCATTGATCTAAAATCGAACCAGGGATGCAAACCAGCCTTATATACTGAAAGGATTTAAAAACTTCCACTTTTTATTGCTGGCTGCTGATCTGTTCACTCATGACAGTGTTAAATATTTAACGAAAAATGCTTGAAACTTATCAAATTTAAAGATGACGCAGTTTATTCGTTTCATTTACTTAAATGACGTCAGTAAAAGAGCGTTACGTCACTGAAATGAATGAGGCTATGCCGGCGTTATCTTATGCAACACTGTTTTCGACCATGTCTTACTGTCTTAATATTGTGACGTCATCCACGTTGATTTGCAAGTATCATTGCGGATGATGCTGTCGCGCAAAGCCTATTACGGAGACGGCTTCGACGTTAATTAACGTCATGACCTCTGGTTTTTAATCTCGGTTAGGTGTTTTTCTGACGGTCTTTTGAGCTTCCTGTAAACAGTGCACGTCGTGTTAGATTTTGAATTGCCGTAATTAACACATGAAATTGTCACGCGACGTCACTTTTTGAAATTTCAGCATTTATCTGGCCAAAAACTCTGCGCCTGTTTGCGATATTTAGGCGCGCGATAGGCTAAATAAAGCCACAGACCGAGTTCAAACTTTTAAAATTCAATTTGATATTGTAAGAGGAATGTTTCATCAGAAAACTGTATACGTGAAGCTATTCATCCTTGTGTAAACGGTACTAAGAACACGAGGAGCACGTGCTTTTTCCTGACCAATTCGGTTGAACGATTTCAGAATCGGTATATTGATATAATCAGGGATAAGAGAGTATATATGTTGTAAAATTTTGGTGGACGTAGCTTTATTCATTTTTGAGATATTCAAAATTAATGGGTGGAAGTTTTTAAATCCTTTCAGTATATGAAGTTCTCTATTTAAAGTACATTTTTATCACACCTGGTTAACTGTGTTTTCAAGGATGTTACGAAACGAAAAGGAGCTGTTACGAAACGAAAAATAGTCATAGTTACCAAACGACCTGATGACCAGGTCGTTTGGTAACTATGACTCTTTTTCGTTTCGTAAAAGCTCTTTATTTCGTTTCGTAACAGCCCTTGTATATACATAGTTAAGTATTTTGCTGAGTATTCGGCAAGCCTCCCCTATATGTTTAACAAATGTAATTCTGATTCCGTAAAATAATGCTTCATACAATGTCCCAGCAATAAGATAGTATGACGGGGAATAACGCTGACTGTATCAAATGTCAACGCTTTTTATACCACTAACAACTAAATAAAAAGGAAACTCGGTAACGACGACCAAAAGGCAGGAGCACGCCCAGCCAGTGTTAAACCTTGCCTTCTGTTAACAGAAAGTTTAAAACACCGTTTTTTTTCTATACGTACGTCATTATTAGCGGCAACCGTGACGTCAAATCATCTACTCTCAAGGCATGAAATATCACGCGTCTATTTTTAACAAAAATTATAAAAATAACTCTAGACATGTAGTTGTTTGTTTAATTACAACTGGTCTTCCTCCTACGCGAACATTTATCATAAGTGTTCAATCCTCCGACCACATCAAAGTCATTAAAATGTTGGGAACAATTGTACGTGCAGCAAACTGATTGAGTCGCCCAAGGTGCCTTCCTCACGTAGAAAGTGTAAACAGCGAATATGCACATCCGCGCAGTCTGATCAGAATCTTCACTGTTCGCATCAGTAGTCTAAGGATTCTAAGGATCTAACAAAGTTGAAGAAGTTGATCAGTATGCCTGTGTGGGCAGGCGTAGCTAAATCTGTTCGCTCTTACAATAAGCCTTTGTTTTTCTATTATGTGACCAGGCTCAGTTAGTGATTTAGTGCAGTCGTACGACAGGTGTTGAGCAATTTTAATATGATAGAAGGCCCTACCTGATCATTAAAAAAGATAATTTGGTTTCACACAAAGTCATGACGTTTTTAACCCACTGCTGCAAGTAATTAATTCTGGAAATAAGCTACTTCACCAAAGTCACAGGGTCGAGCTTTTTAAGTCCAAAACAGAAAACAAGACAAGAAAGCTTTGTCTCCATCCGCATGTAGTTAAACTTCATTCTTACATTTTTTTGTCGCGGGGGCGGGGGGTGGGGGTATCAACACATGAATAAAACATGCATAAGCAAATGAGCCGCGACACGAGAAAGCCAACAAAGTGTTTGTGCGCCCAGTGCAGACTCGATTCAGCCTGGGCATCCACCCAGTCTGATCAGACTCTTTCCGAAGCGTTTAAATAGTAGCTATGAATCTAAGGTACCTTAATGCGGACAGCGAAGACTCTGATCAGACTAGGCGCATACCCAGGCTGATCTGAGTCTGCGCTGGGCGCATAACCACTTTGTTGGTTGTCTCGTGTCGCATCCAATATCACGGAAATTTAGGCTAGTGGAAAGCCAGAAAAAAAAAGAAGAAAAATACTGTTAAAACAGTAAGTCGCTTTTAAAAATAACTTCTGTGTGTATTTGTTTATTTATTTAATTTATTATTTTTTTATTTGTCTGCGGAGTTTGTATTGGAGAGACTTCGTGAAGTATGCGTTTTTGCCTTATCGTGTTTTTATCATTATTTATTCATTTATTTTATTTTATTCAGTACACAACGGGAAAACAAAGAAAAGAAAGTAAAAGAACGAGAGCTGTGTACACGAAATCGACTATTGGCATTTCGCGGAATGGAACGTAACGGAACGGAACATAGACTTTTTAGGGAATAAAACGTAATGTTAATTTATAAGACTGACAAGGGAGGTTATCATTGCGCTTTATTCCGTAAAATAATATGCAAATTTAGCCAACCAATTTTATAATAATAATCAATAATTATTAGTTTGAGAAACCAGAAGGGTCGGGAGGTACGAGGGAGCATGGAGTCTAGTTGCGGTTCCGTTCCGTTCCGCAAAATACCAATAGCCCACGAAGTCCCATTATTGTCATTCACCGCCAAGCATTCGCAAAATTACACTTTCGGTGTTTTAGCGAGATGAGGGTAAACAACGTTGCGACATCATTAAAGTTGACTTAGACTCGAAGCGAGCCTGCCTGGTACAAGCATTTTGACTTGTTACATATATGTATGCGGGCTACATTTACACACCCACAGAATTTAAATAACGTTGTTTCATCATCTGGAAAGATCTAATGTGACATGTTGGAGGGCCTGTCCTACTGGATTGAGAGTTATGCTCGTGGGTTCGACTCCCACAGTGTATCACAAGTCCGATCACTTTCTTCAGTCCAGTCACGAGATTAGGGAATCTACACTCAGTATGGCCTGGAAAAAGTGGCATCTGCCTGGCAGTCGGTGATTTGCAGTCGTTTAACGTCTTCGATGGCGATCCGTACCCCCTAATCATTTTGATCTGACTGTTTGTGCGTCTGTGTGTCTACTATACCCGTTTATGATTTATCTTTATTTATTGTTTCACCCACTTTTAGTTATCAAGGTTGCGGGCTGTTATCTTATGTATTTGCTAAATAAAAACTATTCTTCCAATGTTGTTATTTATCAATTGAATATATTTTCCGAAACAAACAATAGCAATTTTGCACACTGCACAAAATCTGGAATATTTGTTAATATCTATTCCAAACACAAACAATATATGAGATTGTAATTAAAAATTAGTTGAATTTTGAGCAGTTGCAATCTTGGGTATTGTGCTTGTTACTAAAAACACAATTGTTCGAACAAGTACCTAAGACAATACTAATACAGTAGCATTTAATGCATATACGGAATTCCTGTCAGAAAATGGAAGTAGTGTCTCGTGAAAGATCAAGAAGTGTTTGTGACAGGAATGAAATGTATTTGATTGGAGAACAAATAAGGTAATCTCTCTCTCTCTCTCTCTCTCTCTCTCTCCTATAAGCCAGGAGTGTGTCGTGGTCATTTGGCACAAACAAATAAAATTCTAATCCTGATGCAAGAACTGTCTTGAAGGTTAAATGCAGTTCTAGCCAGGCCATTGTGTCAACGCTGTGAATGTATTTATAAGTGTCATACGTATATGAACCATATGCTCTTGTCCGCCTCTATATTGTTCTTGTTTTCATGCCAGTGTAGTCTATTGTGCATCATGCATGATGCTAATGCATGTCTTGTTTACACGAGGTTTATGGTATCTTTTTGGGCATGAGGAAATTGAAATCATGGACTCTTTTAATTCTGCGTCTTGATATTTAGATCCATTAAACATTAATAATACCTACTTTGAAGGTGCTGCCAGCAGTAAGTAAGTAAAAATTTTATTTACGGAGGGTAACCCAATTGGTGATACCAATCTTCCTTTTGGCCCCCTTAACATGTAACATTCAAATCTACGCGTGTCAGAACTTCAGTTAAATAAAAGAAATTTCTTCGATACCGATGCTTCATATCTTGATTTACACCTAACTTTTTCAGATGCTGGTGTTTCTTGGAAACAATAAGAAAAACGCGGTGGTTTTAATTTTGATATTGTAAATTTTCCATTTTCTGATGGAGATATTCCTCGTGCTAGAGCTTACGGGGTTTATATATCTCAGCTCATTCGGGAGGCTGGGGTTTCTAGCCATGTATTTGACTTTAACATTCAAAACCAAGCATTAATGTTTAAAGATAAGGCTAACGGTATCAGCAACTCCGTAAAACTATTCCAAAATTGTATCAACGCCACTACGACCTGGTATCAAAATATTTAACATAATACTATAACCTCTTCGTGTGAGTTAGAGGCTATGAAGAGAAATCTTCGCAAGTATTAAGGACCTGAAATGAACGTAGCGAGCCGAGGGTTCTTATTTGCGAAGATATCTCTTCGTAGCCTCTAGGGGAGAGTCGGGTAACTTCGGACAGTGGGGAAATTCGGACAGTGACATTTTTTCCTTTATATGTCAGTTGTCTGGAACTAAAACAAAACAATAACTGGCCAAACAGTGAAAATCCTGATGAGACGGCTCTTTATGAGCCGTCACATCTGGATTTTCACTGTTTGCAATGGTATTGCAATGGTATGTCCGAATTTACCCGCCTGTTCGAAGTAACCCGACTCTCCCTTAACCGGCTTAGTGTTGTCCCAGATAATAATCTGATCCTGGTGATTTCAGTTCTTCAGTAGATTAAATGCTGAAGACGGGCTTCATGAATAAGTGACCAGTTTACATCAACAAATCTATTGAAAATTTGAAATTTCTAATGATCTGATTGGATTATTTTCTGGGGAAAACATGAAGTAAAGCCTAATGAGGAGAAATTTTAAAAGTATTGATTTTGCTACAATGATAGAAGACATGAGGAGAACCATAATGCTGAAAAACCGCATGAAAATTCTTCTCTTTGTAAAAGTTCTGTATATTTACTTAACACACTGGCTTTTTTCTTTGAGTTATCTTTCTTACCTTTTAACCAAAATGCACTATTTTTGGATGTCAAAGATTTTTTTAATTTTAGTAAGTAAATTTAAACCTGTTTAACCAATTGTAAAAGTTTGGAGTGTTAATATGTTACACTGTTTATTAGTTGAGCATTTCCTCTGGAAATACAAACACAATTTTGAGTTTGTCAACATGATTGTGCAGTTTGTATTTAGTTTCATTGGACCCCAAAAAGCAAATATTAACCTGTTTGGTACTTTAAACTATAATTTAATCGGTATTTTAACACAATTTAGTTTTCAATATGCAACTATGACATCATAAAAGACCTTCTGAATATGCGCCGCGACACAAGAAAACCAATAAAGTTGCATGTGCGCCCAGCGCAGACTCAGATCAGCCTGGGCATCCACCCAGTCTGATCAGAGTCGTCCCTGTCCGCATGAGGCTAGCTTAGACCCTTAGCTACCTTGTAATGGGAAAGCAGATACTCTGATCAAACTTGGCGGATGCTATCATGTTCGTACATCAAATAGTCAAGATATGAGGCAAAATCATAAAATTTAACATGACTGCTCCGAATTAACGGATGTTTGACTTCAAACTAACAGTAGATCAGTGTGACCTCTATATATATAGTCCAGTTATTTGCTTTATATTTTGAGGACTATTTGGTAGACGAACATGTGTCTTGGAATAATAATGCAGTATATCTCGAAACTTGACCTCAAAATAACAGTAGGTCAAAGTGACCTATCTTTCGTAGTCCAGTAATTTTGCCTGATATCGTAAAGACAATTTGATGTACGACTTTGATCACTTGGTATAATGACTCAGTATGATAGGATGTTTGACTTAATATTTTATTTTCGTCCTTTGAGATCAGAGGATATATTCTGAGAAATCTGAAATTTTAAATTGGTTTATACTCATATTCTAAGCCATCATTTTATATATTATTTGGACCCTTTTTGATACTAATCAGTTTTTGAATCGACTGTCCAATTAAGCTTAAGAAATTACAGTATGCTCTTCTTTGGTTTCGTCACCAGATATTGTCAGGGTCACTGAAGAGGCTTTATTAGCCGAAACTACGTAGTCTGGCCCATGTTCCTTCTTGTGAATGTATTCTCTGCTCTTGAAGGAACTCTTTCAGATTTTAATTAAAACTAACAGTAGGTCAAAGTGTCAGATATTTCATGGTCCAGTGATTTTGCCTTATATCTTGAAGACTATTTGATGAACGAACGTGATTGCTTAGGTTAAAGACTCGGGATGACTCGAAGTTCGATCTCAAAGTAACAGCAGGTCACAGTGAGCTATATGTTATGGTCCAATGATTTTGAAGACAATTTGATGTATGATCAGGACTGCTCTTGATAATGACTAAGTATGACCCGATGTTTGTCGTCAAACTAACAGTAGGACACAGTGACCTATATTTCATGGTCCAGTGATTTTGTCTTATATCTTTTTGATATACAAATATGAGTTCTTGGGATAACGACTCGGTATGACCCGATGTATGACCTCAAACTAACTGTAGGTCACAATGACCTATATTTCATTGTCCTTGTGATTTTGCTTTATAATTTTAAGACTATTTGATGTACGAACATATTTGCTTTGGATGATGACTCAGAACGACCTCCGATAATTGACTTCAAACTAACAGTAGGTCACAGACCTATATTTTATGGTCTAGTAATTTATCCTCATATTTTGAAGACTATTTGATGAACGAATGTTTTTTCTTTGGACAATGCCTCAGTATGACCCTATGTTTGACTTCAATCTAACAGCTATTTACAATGGTCTATATTCCATGATATTGCCTTATATATTAAAGACTGTTTCATGTACGAATATGATTGCTTTGGAAAATGACCCAATGTTTGACCTCAAAGGAAGTCACAGTGCTTATATTTCATGGTTCAGTGATTTTGCCTTACATGAAGACTACTTGGTATGATGCCTCAGTAAGACTTGATGTTTTACTTCAAACTAACAATAGGTCACAGTGACCTATACTTCATGCCCAGTAATTTTGACGTATATCCTGAAGGCGTTTTGATGTACGAACATGATTAATTTTGATAATAATTCCATATGATCCGATGTTTGACTTCAAACTAACAGTACGTCACTGTGACCAATATCTAGTGGTTAAGTGAATTTGCCTAATATTTCTAACACTATTACATGGATTTGCATTATACGTTGTTCATGGTTTATACTTACACTTTGAGTGACCTCATTCTTATTTTAGGTCAGTGTGACCTATTTTTCATGATCCAGTCATTTTACACTATTTTAATGGATTTGCATCACACTTGGATTAATGCATTGGGCTGACACTAAGAATGACCTCATAGTCATTGTTAGTCAATCTGACTTATACATCATGGTCAAGTGATTTAAGCCAATATATCCCTTAAACTATTTCATTGACATGCATTATACGCTGTATTTGATGTAATGGTTCTTTCAGATACAGTGACTGACCTCACGCCACTTCTAGGTCACTGTGGCCTATATTTCACACTTCATTGATATTGTCTTATCTCTGGTAATATTTGACAGGTTTGAATTATGCTTAGGAGAACTGTTTATTCTGACACTGCAGTTGATCTCATTTCACTTGACCAGCATTGTCCATATTAAACTTGCGTCCGACCAATGTACTTGAGTATATAAATGCAGGAAAAATCAGACAAAGAGTATGCCGACAAACTGATTATCCAGTTCAGTATGAACAATGTAGCTGTTCACACTCAGTCAAGGACTTTCTGTTTATCACTTAAAAGTCAATGAATATCCGACTCAGCGCCTTTGATCGTATGTGACTCGCAAAATCAGTTTCGCAATCCAAACAGTCTCTATGGTTGGTACAGAGGTAATCCGAAAACATAAAACTGGACCCAAGAGCCAAGTCATGTGTGGAGCATCAAGGCCTCTAAATAACTGTGCGGCTATGCAGGCTAATCAGAGTAGTGACAGGTTGACATGGTGTACCTGTTAACATGTTGTTTTGCCCATATCATTTTGATATTTCGTGTCCTGATTAAATATATTATCAATAGATACACAGATTAAGGTGTATGGATACACCTCCAAGAGAGATCAGTCTGACTGGCATGAATCTAGTTACTTCCTTTACCATGTACTTGTTTGTATGCGTGCGTGTCTGCGTGAGCACATACGTATGTATGTGTGTGGGGGTGGCGGGGGGGGGTCTGGTCCTTAGCCCTTAAAGCGCCAAAAATTAGAATTATTGAATTGGCAAACAGTGTAGATCCAGATGAGGTGGCTCATCTGAATCTACACTGTTTGCCCTTTAGTGTCCGAATTTTCAATATGATATATCGCTTGGACGAGACATCTTTTGAATTTCTGCAGACGTAAATTTTGTCGTCCACTTTTTGGCGAATTAAGGATTTTAAGGCGAACAGGGACGCTTCCATGTTTTCTGTCGTTTTGGAAAAGAAAACAAAAAAGAAAATGCAAATGGTAGAGTTCTCCCCCCTGAATGTGTACCCATACAGTTTAAGTTTCTCATTTCTTGTCAACAAAAAAGCCCCCATTTACTGGTGGGTTTTTATTTATTTATTAATTTATTTATTTATTTATTTGAGTCAGGGGAGGCCCAAGGCTGTTTCCAAATATGTTGAACCTGTAACAACCACAGCACCTAAGGACACAATTATTAAAGGGAATCTTTACCTTCTTTTTCGTTGTAAAAAGTGAGGGCAGACAATGAAGATATACCCCAAAACCTTCTATATAATTGTATATTTTGTTCGCCGGGAATAAGTAAATCAAGGCTATCTTGTAAAAGCCCTAAAGTACCATCTTCTGGGCCGCGTTATTTTATCAAATGCTGCACATCAGGAATGCGATGCACCCGCCCGATCATGCACATGACGGTGTTTTCAAAATCAGATCAGGGTGCATACTTTGACTCTCTTGTTTAAATATGAACTCAGTCATCAATTGCAAGAAAATTGCGTACATTCTGATGCAATGGGCTCACTCATTGGCTTTAGAAAGAACTAAAGGCGCTCGGGAAAAGTTCAGAAACCAGTCTATATGGAGAAAAATAAATAGATAAAATAAAATAAAATTTTAAGCACTTTGTTAACTTTAAATCCTATTCCTAGACTGGGTTGGTTCGTATAAAAATTGCTTATGAACAAAATTATCACTGGTGTTGATCGAACCTGTTAAATCTAAAGAGTGATGTGACTGGTTCATATCATCTGTAGGTGAAAAGGACATATTGATATAGCATACATATTCATTGTTTGTCCTCTGGGCAGACTTTACACAGTAATCACGCAATATACAAGCAAGCACATATGGTACATTCTGAACTCCAGCTGACTGCATTTCATCGATCGTTGTGTAAGTACCTCTGTCATTACCAATGAAATTTGCATTTTTTCTAAAACATGATTTCAAAGCCTTTGGTACCAGTCGTATTTTTGTCAGCGTTTTGCCTAGGAGAGTCACATATTTAACAATAAAAAAAAGATCGTTAACGACTGCTTCCTTTTGTATCCTTTTGTTTTGTTAGTTTTTTCCCTTTTATGGATTTGTTCACCTTTTTATACGTGTACATAGGCAGGGGAAGGGGCAGATAACCACTTTCGAATAAAATTTTGATAAGCACATGAAACTACTCGTATTATTGCGATAATCATTTGCTGTATATTTTAGAAAAAAAATCCTGTTAATCCCTTATCATTAAATAGGATTTCCATAAATGTATACATACCTTAGCCCCGTGGGAGAGGCAGATACATGTACTCCTGGGGTCCTATTTATAAAAGTAAAAAGTATGCAAAGACCAGGAACTGAAACAATCAAAATCCAAATCCAGCCCTCAAACCATGGGGCCGTATTTATAAAACCACTTAAGTCGTTGCCATGCTGTTGCTAAGGCTAAATTTCTAAGAAGGAGATTCAGAACAACTATGAAATTTGCTCTGGAGGAACAGTCTGAAAAAGACTGTTCCTCCAGAGCAAATTTCATTGTTGTAGGAAATCTCCTTCATAGAAATTTAGCCCTAGCAACAGCATAGCAACCACTTAAGTCGTTTTATAAATACGGCCCCAGTAAGACAAAACTGGAAAGCCTACCTTATAAATTAGTTGCAAGTATCAGGAAAATTTGTTTCAGCTCTGATTTTATGTAGGGTCTATTCATGATTTCAGAAATGTACACAAAGTAAAAAGACAGGCAATGATCCGTAGGCAATGATCCGGAATTAATACAATCAAATCCCGCATTCCGCTTTCAAAACCAATCGGGAAAGAAGCACATACATACAGATATTGACACAAGTTTACAAAAAAAACACGCTCAGTAAACCGAATGAGCAGCTCTTTGCCAAACTGATGGTCATTTAGCTACCCCAATAACAGCATCAACATTTATTTTTACTAATTCTTTGCTCGCCTGTACGAAAGTACAGAGAGCTATTGTTGTCACTTGTACGTCGGCGTGGGCGTGGGCTTGGCGTCACACTTTAAAGTTTTTTTTTTTTATGTTATGGGCAAGGCACTGCAGGCGAACTATCCTGTACGGGGACAGGTCTTGTTATTCTAATTATAAAACAAAACAAAACAGAAGACAGGTTGGGCAGCAATATATGCGACCAAACCGCCAGAAACCATAGACAAGCGGACGCAGCACAATATAACATCAAGGAACTCCAACTGAAGTACCGCCTTGGAACGGTCAGCAAAAGATTACTGGGGACATGAAAAAAATGAAAAGAATGATACGGTAATACTTCCAACAGTAACTTTTCAGGTTTTCAGTTTATACGATATATCGGCCATTTCCGAATTTCTCTCTCTAGCCCTGGGCACTCAGAGATGTTCCCGACCTCTTTGATGGATGATAGGAGCGATTTGAAGCAGAAGCGGTATAAAGCAGAAGGAGCGATAAACACAGAAAAGCTAACAAAAGGGTTCAGAATTCCAAAGCTAAGAAAAAGGGTTCAAAAGGGTTCAGAATTCAGAATTCAGAAAGCAAAACGGGACTAGATATGTACTCAGTGCAAGAAGATTGAAACTTTGCTGAATAAAAACAACAGCAAGAAAGCTTATCACCTGGTAAAGGATCTAACTTCAGAGAAGGAGGATGGATACACAACTATCCAGCACAAGATATTTTTCCCAAAAGGATTATGTCTGATTCTCTGGAAGAATATATGAAAAGGTTAATATAGGCGACAGAAAACTATTGCCAATCCGCGGTTTGCCGATAATGTTGACGCTCTTGCAGAGGCAGAGCAGGAACTAGAAGCCCGAGTGAAAGTCTCAACAAAACCTGCACAATTTATAAAATGGAGATAAGTGCGGAGAAGACCAAATTAATGACAAAGAGCGCCAATGGCATTCAAGGGGATAACAAGGTTTACAGACAGAAGCGTGTGACGGTTACAAGTTTCAAGAACCTCAAAACAACTGCCTCAGATGAGGGCTCAAAACCTTAGGTTCTCCCACAAAGCTGAAGCCAGTGTGGAGATATAACAACATATCTCTTGGATCAAAGATGAAACTGATGCTCTCCCTTGTCCTATCCATATTTCTATATGCCTGTGAGTCATGGACCTTGGCAGCAGAGTAAGAGAAGAAGAACTCAGACCTTTGAGATTGGATGCTATCGAAGGCTACTGAACATTTTTTACAAGGACCATATCACTGGTGAGGATGTCCGCAGAAAGATCGAAGCAGCCGTCGGAGAATATGACGAACTCCTGACCTTGGTCAAGAAACCGAAATCAAGGCGGTTTGGCCACATCTCAAAATCTTCTGGCTCAGCAAAGACAGGTCTGCAGGGCACAGTGGAAGGGAAGAGAAGAAGAGGTAGGCAGAAAAAGAGGTGGGAATACAATATTAAGGAGTGGAGAGGAATGGACTTTGCTACCTCAACTAGAGCGGCTGAAGACAGGACTAGGTGGACAGGGATAGTTGTAAAATCATCTGTGGTGCCAAGTTATGAGACAGACTAAACTAGACTACCCGCCGCACTCACCCCATATCCAATTCCGTAACTTTAGCAGCCTCTTTACTGAATAATCTGTCTCACGTTTATTATACTCTTGACAAGACATGAGATTTGCAAAGAAAACTGTTTTGTTCTAATCAAAATGACCAAAAAATTAATAACTCGTCCATGCATGCATGTATGAGCAATTATCAAAATTGTGGCCGGAGGTACAGTGGACGATCCATGGCAATGTTGCCCGAGACCGCTATGACATCGGATTGTCCACAAAACCAGTGGCGATAGTTTTGACTGTTATCCCTACGGGTCATTGGACACTGTTGCGAGCGCAAGAAATATGTTTGCTTTATGCTAGGAAGCTCCACTTACATATACGTCTTCCGTGTGAAATGATCTTTTTGATACTGATGCGCCATAAAAGCCATTATGACTTAGGCCTACTGTTAAGAATTAAAATTTGATTTTCCAGCGTTCATCGTGTGATGAAGCCAGTGGGTGGAGCTAAAATTCCATGAAGCGCAAAGCGCTTCTTGTAGAATTTTAGCTCTTTCTGTGCCGTTTCTGTGATCTTTCGCGGCAATGTAATGTAGAGCATGCAAAATACGGGGTGAAGAAAATTTAGTAACGACGTATGTAGCCAGTACGTTAAACAGCCGTCTCCACGACGTGGCGTCCATCGAAGTTACATGGACCAATCAAGATGTTTTTTCTTAGACGTCGCTTGACGACAACGTCACATGATCAATTGTCGTCATTCATCGGTGTATGAAGCGAGTTGCTCTATACGGTTCACCCAAGGAAAGTCAGTGGCAAGTGCGAATATTTAAAGATGGTGTTCCTGAGCACGTCATCGGTAAAAGAATGACATCATTTACATGGAAAATGGATGATGCATGTGGACCATTGTCTCCCTCATTTATTTCATGTTTTCAGAAACAAGTATTTTAACAAAATTTCGTTAGACAATATGTAATAGTCTCATAATAAACCGTAAAAGTTTTGAGAAAATGTATATTTATTCGATAAATGTGGAATGAAAAATAATCTTCAAATTAAAATGCAAATTACCCATTTCCTCACGGCCTATAAGAATATCGATTTTGACCACGTGTGTCATGTGATCATGGAGAGTATTTTTCTTATTCGTGCACGTGATTGTGACGTATGAATAAATTATTTTTGTCCAATAATGCGATTTCAACCGCGGTCCGCGATTGTATGAAAATTTATCTTATTTCTTGTTTAAAGTCACTTTTATCAAATATTATCATCTAAACTCTAATCCAAATGTATAGTTAGACCATGTCGGAGGTATTGCATGAAATATTTCATAAAATCATTTTTGTTATTATTATAAAGGGAGTAAATCTTTAAGTATTTTCAACAATATTTTTGTTATATCAGAATGATGGGATAATGAAAGTGAAAAGAACCCTATTTAAAGATTGAAATTTGTTTTTTCAGCGTTCATCATGTGATGAAGCCAGTGAGCGGAGCTAAAATTCCATGAAGCGCGAAGCGTTGAAGCACTTCTTGTAGAATTTTAGCGACGACCACTGGCTTCTTCACACGATGAACTCTGAAAAATCATTTTTTTATTCTACTTTTAGACCCTTTCTGTGGTGTTTCGTTGTAATTTAATGTAGAATGTGCAAGATGTGGGTCGAAGAAAATATAGTTACGATGTATTCGGCCATTTCGTTGAACAGCCGTCGCCAAAACGTGTCAATCATACATTATGCGGACTACTCAAGACGTTTGTTTACCTCAGACGTCGCTTGACGACAACATGGCATGATCAACTGTCGTTCATCGGTGTATGAAGCCAGTTGCTCTAATAGCTTTACGTGTACCTATGGGAAGTCAGTGGCAAGTGTAAATATTTACGCTTGAAAGATTTTCACCTCCTGCGGAAATCGAGCCCGGGACCGCTACTTACCTGGCCAGCGCTTAACCCACTGAGCTACAGGCGAACCTGAAATTACATACACGCAACAGTCAAGTAACGGTTCACAGTTTCTCGTGCGCTCAGTATCTCTTCATCACAAGGTGATCACTCGGCAAAGAGTAGTATTTAAGGCACTGTGTGATGGGGTCTTAAGGACACTGAATAACCTCGAGCTCATCTTTGCTGTTGTTATCACTTTTTTGACATCTTATTAACAAGGTCTAGTTCAACCGCTGGATCATGCAAACAAACAGATAAAAATTATTCACATCGACGTTGTCATATTTATTTTCTATAAAAGTTCACCATTACTTAAGAAAACAGTGAAGACCAAGCCCAGACTGCTCCAGTGAGCAGTCTGATCAGGGTATACACTGTTCTGCTAACAGTTTCATAAATCATCCAACTATGTACGCTAAATTAATTTGTCAAAACTTGAGGACGGCGGTGGCAATTTAATAAATGGCTTAATTTGTCCGCATATATTGGGATAAGGTATAATCAGTATGTCTAGATAATGATGACCGGCTACTGCGTCTTGTCACTGACATTGGTGCACTCTTACACGCGCACTTCCATGTGCTGGCCAGTTTTTGTTACAGTCGCTGCAAGTTGAGGAGACTCAGTTAGTTTCCAAGTTTACTATTTTCATTTCTTTGATGTATAATTGCTTCCAAAGGGTCTAACTATTCAGAACTTATTTATTGTATAAGTTGCTGTTTCAATAAGCAGTTCTCAGCTACACCGCTTGATTTGGTCGTGGTCGAGCGATGGTGCTGGATATTTTTTAGTGCCGGGGCGTCCTACTAATAAAATTTTCCGAAATCACTCCTACTTTAAAAAGGTATACATCCCTCCAAAATCACTTATTTATTGAGAAAAGTTGACCACGTGAGATTTTGTTTGTGGGACTATGTCACGTGCTAAGTTGTCGTCGCATTGGCCATTTATACATGTACACTAACAGGTGACGACTTTGGAGTGACATTCTAGGTGTGGCTCGGAAACGTGAATATGGATAACAGTAGGGACTACTATGCTTGCGGTAGGTGCATGTGGGGGTTGGAGGGGTTGGGGGACGGTTAGGACATTTTTTTCTCGCCCCTGTCACATTAAACCCCAAACAACCAACAAACCTATCAGCTCCACCCCCTTCAAATAACCTGCCATAAGTGATGAAGAGCATTCAAACTGTAAGTTGTTACCTACAGCACAGGTGTTTGTATTTTTGTCCATAAACATGTTTTGGGTGCTCTAGAAGGCTTTTCAGAGTGTTTGGCGAACTCATTTCGTTCGCCAAACACTCTGAAAAGCCTTCTAGAGCACCCAAAACATGTATCACTTCGTTCGCCAAACACTCTGAAAAGCCTTCTAGAGCACCCAAAACATGTTTATGGACAGAAATACAAACACAGTGAGTTCGCCAAAAACTCTGAAAAGCCTTCTAGAGCACCTAAAACATGTTTATGGACAGAAATACAAACACCTGTGTGCCTACAGGTTTGACGCTTTATCAGTTAGTAGCAGCTAGTAAAACCATAGAATGAAATACAGGGAAAATATACGGCCACTTTTGATAAATTCAGCTGTGAGTCTCTAAGCCCATCGGGCACATGACGTCAAAATGACGCCGAGCTGACGTCGATGCGACGTCATAACGTAGCATCGACGTCAGTGCCATGTAATTTTGACGTTATGTGCTTGCTGGGATATAGTCGGAATATTGTCAAAGGTTCCTTAAATTTGGAGTAAAATTAACTGAAATAAACAATTTCTTCAAAGCCATATATTTCATTGGACTTTCATTATCAAAAATGTCAAAAGAAATAATCAAGATTATATATGTAGTAATAAGCTTAATTTACGTTGTCAGCTGCATCTAATAAACTATACAAAACGACTTTTCGAAATGGCTGGATTTTGTTATTTATTTGCAGCCTTCATTGAGTAAAAGTGCATTTGTTTAGAAATTGTGTATTTTGCGGAGTGTCCTGAAAATAAATCCCTCAGAACCTTATTTTGCATTTTTCTATCTTCTTCTTTTAGGAATGCACATGGGCGCAAACACGCATAACATGACGTCAACTCCATCAACTTCATTAATGTGCGTAAGGGTGCAGGGAACCAATTTTAGATAGTCAAAGTTGGAGGAAGCGGGGACGTGGGAGGGGAGGGATGGGCGGGAGGATCTCTTTTATACATCCTTACTGACATCTTCGATCTGATGTTGTGAAGCTGGCTTTCTAATATGCTTTCAAATCTAGGGGGCGCGGAAGGAGATGGGGGGGGGGGGGGAGGGAGGTGGCAGTGCACTCCTCGCATACATATCATTTTTATGGGACATGCACTTCGAAGTTGGACCTGGATGCATACACTGAGTTCAGATACATCCTAAGGATACCAGGTGTCTCTTTCCTTCTTCATATGTTTTGGTCTCTTTCTACTGTTTTTGCTATATTTTCAACAAAAAAACCTACTATCTTCTGCTTTATTTACTTACAATGCAAAATGTTTCATTGGTGTATTGCAAGAGATAGAGCATTGTTCTGGACCCAAAGCTTCTGTAGGCCTGCACACAGAATATATTGCTAAATTTGTATATTTATAGGGGAAAGGGGAATGCCCTTGTATGAGGATTGGTTTAGTACATGATCAGGATGCAGGTACTTGTAAAAATTAACTGTCTAACTATTCAACGAATGTACAATTTAGATAATATTCTAAACTCGCACGTAAAACAGTGGATTTGGAGTCTGTTCTACTCTGCTCTAGAGCAGAGTAGAACAGACTCCAAATCCACTGATTATGCTCTTCACTGTTTGCACAGCCTCATAATATTATATTCTAGAAATCAAATTTAACTTAAATAAGCCATAGAAGGGTGCGCAGATGCACAGGTTGGTTTGGTCTATTACATTTTCCATATGTCACAATTAGGGGTTTCCCCTTGGTAGAGCTGATTTCATCGGCTCACATGAAAGGGGTTCTTCGAACATGATAAAGTCCCAATAAAAATGAAAATCCCCAGTATGAGAGGTCTTCATTTTTCAGTTTATAAAGTGTCCCCGAATTCAGGATACCCAGGTTGATATGAGAATTTTTGGTTCTCTTGTGGCATATATGCAGTAGTGTCCATTTCACGTGACACCGCTCATGGTCAAATGATGTTGCTATCGACAATTGAGATAATATACTAGTACTTATAAACAACCCACGTGTTTTGTCGGGTGATGTCATATTACAATAATTTTTCATAACTATCCATCAATTAGTGAGAAGGATGTCGTCCTTTAAGCAATCGGTTGAATTTTTAGACGCAATGGAAATTATTCATGTAGGAGAGCAAATCAGGTAATAATAATTAATGAGCCGCGACACGACAAAACCAACAGTGTGGTTGTGCGCTTAGTGCAGACTCAGATCAGCCTGAGCATCCGCCTAGTTTGATCAGACTCTTTGTTAGGTGCTCAAAAGGTAGCTAAGGGTCTAAGCTACCTTCATGCGGACACCGAAGGCTATGATCAGACTGGGCGGATGCCCAGGCTGATCTGAGTCTGCGCTGGCCGCACAACCACATTGTTGCTTTTGTCGTGTCGCGGCTTAATTCTTTTTCTTATTTTTCAATAACCCTATATATTACACCCCTCACAAAGGTGTTTCAATCATTTCGTGTCGATTGAGTATTATCTTGTTCTATTCCCTCCCGTCGCGGGACACCATAGCTCACTTTCTAACGATCTTTCTCCAACTGGTCTTACTGACTTCAGCCTTGGTTGTGCTGACAAGGCAAATCCCAGTCCACTGTTTGTTATTGTCCTCCCACCTACCTCTTCTTCTTTTTACCTTTCACTGTGCCCTGTAGAACAGTCTCTTCTAAGAAGATCTTGAGATGCGGCAAAATCACCTTAGTTTCCGTTTCTTGACCATGGTCTGGCGTTCGTCGTAGTATCCAATGGCTAATTTAATCTTACTGCGAACACCCTAATTTATTAACTTGTAATGGGAATTCAACAACCTTTGGTAGACCTCATCTAAAAGCCCTACAGTCTTTTCGCTTACTCTGCTGTCGAGTCCCCATCACAAACAGAGTTATACAGAAAGATAGATAAGACATG
Source organism: Ctena decussata (assembly GCA_963989385.1). NCBI lineage: Eukaryota > Metazoa > Mollusca > Bivalvia > Lucinida > Lucinidae > Ctena > Ctena decussata. The sequence continues at coordinate 99,295,590 of OZ022501.1, forward strand.
GGAGAGCATCTGTTTCATCTTTGCTGCAAGAGATATGAACCGCGACACGAGAAAACCAACAAAGTGGTTGTGCGCCCAGCGCAGACTCAGATCAGCCTGGGCATCCGCCAAGTCTGATCAGAGTCTACGCTGTCCGCGTGGAGGTAGCTTAGACCCTAAGTTACCCTTTAAAGCGCTTAGGGAAGAGTCTGATCGGACTAGATGGATGCCAAGGCCGATCCGAGTCGGCGCTGGGCGCACAACCACTTTGTTGGTTTTCTCTTCAATCTGACTTCAACTTCTTTAGAGCTGTGGTGACTTTTTAATATTTTAGATATGGAGCCGTATCACAGCACTTTTCTGAGCATTTTTACGATTACATGTAGATATACGTTGCAAATTATAAAAGCATATTATACAATTTAAGAAGTAGCACATTTTTAAAACAACAGTTTTGAACAAATTCTGATATTGTCTAGATGAATACCAAAATACAATGTGAAACATGATATGATGTTACCACAAAGTGATGGTTTATAAGCCATGGATAGCCCACGAGAGCTCCAAGTCTTGTTTCTAATGTTGTCCATAGTGTGATGGGAACAGTCAAGATTTAGGCACACAGAACATAAAATATGTTTCAACAATCAGAAAATGAGATCATAAAATGGTAGCACTTTTCATAATCACAAAGGTGATTTATTATCAGAGAAAACTGTTCCACGTGCGAAAATATCACAGACTTTTGCTCAATTCTAAGAAGAAGAAGTAGAGCTGGGTTCGAGTGATTGATTGATTTTTATTCGGTAAAAACAACATACATGTACAACAATAATACAACAATTACATAAAAAATGATTGAAATTTAAATGTTAAAAAGATATATGAATAGATTTATATTAAACAAAAAAATGCACTTTGTAAAAATATTTTCTAGAAAATAATATATATATGTATAACTATCTGTAAAATAGGAAAATAAGTATTTACTGTTTTTTATAATTTAAAATATTTAAAGTCATATCACATTTCTGGATTTTCGTTATCACAGCTCTGTTGATAATCACAGTTCATAAGGAAATGACTAGAGTTACATATAAAAATTTTAATTTTGGTGACTTCAAACATAATTGAAAAATAACTTTCACCACACACATTCGCGGACCATGGGAAAAATCCAGTGAGTCGTCATAGACAGTACTTACTCATCGATGGATCTGGCACCGGAGTGTTACCGTCAGTGAGGCTTCTCCACGAGCCACCCCCATCTCTCGAGGAACAGTGCTCCCAAAGCAGATGGTGGACCATGAATGTGAATGGTGAAAATCAAAGTCAATATCTTAAATGCCATCAACGGTGAATTTGGAGGCCAAAACCGAAAGGAAACTATGTACGAGCCCTAAAATTAAATACAACTTGAAACTAAGTACCGACAGTATGTATGTTGAAGAAACCTAGGATAACCCATGAAAGCCGGTAGGCTTATTTCCAATGGGGTCCTAATTGGTTAGATTCAAGGTATTGGGGGGGGGGGGGGGGGAGGGGGGGGGAATACGGACTGGGAATCGACACAAACCTAAGTTACCTACATACAAATGAAGTGACCTAATAATAGCAAAATATATTGTTTTCCATAAGCTGCATTTGTGAGTTCAAATGTCTTTTAACTGAAGTTTTAAACATGTTGAAACTTACATAAGTTTTTATTTCAGAAGGTAAACTATTCCAATCCTTTATACCATTAAAGAAGAAGGTTGAAAACGCCTGATTAGATACTCGGGGAACAACATAATTTTCAGAACTGCCTCTTGTATTATACCCATGAGATTCTGATACCTTATGAAAATGATCCGATAAATATGAAGGAGAAGTGCCATTGGAAATCTTAAACACGTGATTAAGTCTGAGTTGTTTGACTCTGTTTTCAACATTGAGAAATCCAACAAAGGTCAGTTCTGAATACCCAATATGAGAACGAGGTCCCAGTTTTTTAATAAATCGAACCACTTTGTTTTGAGAAATCTGAAGTTTTTTCTTCAATGTTTTAGTCAAACCAGCGTACCAGGATGAACACGAGTAGTCTAGGTGACACTGAATCAATGCAGAACATAAAGACTTCCTAGTTTTTTCATTCAAAGATGAACATTGCCTATAGAGGAACTTTAACCTAGAGTTAACCTTTTGAATGATGCCATTCGCAATTGCCTCCCCTGATAAGAAATTGTCCACGTTTACGCCCAAGTATTTGACTGAAGTTTGAGCTTGAATAGAATGTCCATTACAATCGATTCCAAAATTCTGAACTTTTCTGAGCTTTTTTCTTGAGCCAAACAAAATACATTCCGTTTTACCAAGATGCAGAGATAACTTATTATCAACCAACCATTTACTGCAAGAGGTTATAAAACTAGAAAATAATCTCAAACTCAAAATAAAGCACACTGATTGGCTACTTCCGAGCACATGCTCAGTAGCAGCCAATCAGTGTGCTTTATTTTGAGTTTGAGAATGTACTCAAGTTTTATAAACTCGGGGCCTGATTTGCATTTATCTTGAGCAGGCTTTGTCGAAATATTCCACAGGGCCTTCTAGTTTCTACTCTTCCTCCACAAGACCACCAACGCCAATGGCAAACCGTTATTTTCTTGCACCTTTGTCAACCTATGTATAAAGCTCTTCCAGAGCATCAGACTTGATCTTTGGAGAAAAAATGTGTTTTTATTTTCAACACTAAATTTTCTCTTTTAAGGAAACTTCAGTTTATATTGTACCAATTTTATGTCGTGATATTCCCAGTGGGCACGCAGAATTAAAGCACTTTTTTTCGGACATTTTTTTTATTTGGAATACAAATGAAATCAGTGTGTTAAGGTCATTGTTGCTTTGACTCATTGATTTCATTTGTAACCATGACTTACATCTACACATTTATATAGGGCAACTTGAATACTTGAATACCCGAATACTTGGGTACTGCATTTATTCATTTATGTGTGCTATAAAACTATGTTCGGAGGTTATATAACTTGAGTACAATTTCAAACTCAAAATAAAGCACAGTGATTGGTTGCTTCCGAGCACATGCTCGGAAGCAACCAATCACTGTGCTTTATTTTGAGTTTGAGAGATTATTCTCAAGTTTTTATAACCTCGGACTCATAATCAAAATCCAATTTGACACCCATTTATCGATGTATACAGCAAGGTCGAGGAGTCCACTAGGCATAGATGGGTGAATCGTGTTTTTTTCTACCAACAGACAAGGCCTACACTGCTCAAACCTGATAAAAGATCGGCGATACCACTTTCTATCGTACAAGTCCTGCGTCACAGGAAAGGAGATTATTGATTGGTTGTTGAAGAATAAACATTGTGACACAAGGGAAGGAGCCATTGAAGGACTTAGTATCTTACAGAGTTACTCGGTATTTCATCACGGTGAGTGTACCGGCAAACGCCTTTTATTTTATGCTTAGCAATGAAATCCCAAATGTCGGTTTAAGAAATGGTATCCCTGTTATCACTTACAGGTGAATTAATATCGTTGATTAATTGACTTATTGCTTAACGTCCACGGTAAACATCTATAGTCATGTCGGGACGGTCAGTTAACCTAACCACACTATTCCTGGGCAGGCTTAGACCTCCTAAGCGGTTAACCAGTACTAAGTGCACAGACGTTCGCCAGTAACTGACAACTGCCCTTCTTAAATCAGCAGAAGGAGAAACGAAAGTATGTGGCCAGGCCGGGTTTCGAACCCAGGACCTCTGACTTATGAGTCAGGTGCCCTACCGATTGTGCTACGCGGCCCGGCAATTAATATCGTATCGTTTCATTAGTGAATGATATAATTGTTTCATTGGATAGCATCTGCTTTCTTCGTGCATTCCTATGTTGTTGATAGTCTCACCTCAAAACTTCAAACCCTGTAAAACCATACGTAGCTGTTTTACTCATGTCTGAGGGTATGGATTTTCTCAATATTTTGCAACAAAGATTGCGCAGTGCATTAATCCCTTCAACATTATGCGGTCTTCTGCTTCACATAATATACCAATGAGAGTTAAAAGACAGTGGAAGAGTTAATTAAATCTGCTGTTCTTCCCATACATTCTCTGGTTTACTGGGGCTAATGGTTGACACTGTGGTTCTCGAGTTATTGGCTTTCTTGATTTCTTTCTTTCTCTCTTTTTTTCTTCTTTTTCTCATTTATTTTTTTATCTTGTTTTTGTAGTGTCATGGTCCTAAATATTGAGACAAAGTGCCTGTTGTGTGGTATAGTGTGGGCTTGGATCAGACAGCTGCCAATGGAGCGGTCTGATCTGAGTCCTCACTGTTTTCCGCATAATGTACATCAAACATGATATACTGGAAGTATAAAGTGTCTACCTGTTTGGAATTATGACGGTAACTGAATTGTTAGTTGTTAGCCATGTTGCTGTTGTATTGAATATTGTAGGGGGAGGGCTGTAACTAATGTTACATGAACCTGTAGCCCAACCCCATTGCTACTATTTGAGCAATAAAATATGTTTAAACTAAACTAAACTAACCTATATGCATAGTCCATAGTAGCTTTGTTTACCTTGCTGCGAACAAGCTTGATTCTGACCAAAATATACAAATTTGCGCATGCATGTGCGGACGTACGCTGACACGTTTGCAGAGCTGATGAAAAATCTAAGCTAAAAAATACATTTGTGTTTGGTTTCTAAAATGAATATTTTAATGTGTGAAAGAAAATTGTCCTTATCTTTAGACATAACAGCATTTACTTATTTACTTATTTGTGTGTTTAAAATAAATTTATATATATTTGTTTGTTAATTCATTTCTAACATTTTAGTATGTGACGACCACTCAATCAAAGACCAAGCCCTGTTTTATCGGTTCAGGAAGGATGATGAGACCTACCTTAATGACAAAGATCTTGTGTTATTTTATAAAGCCCAGGAACTTCATAATGGGTGAGTTTTTACACATGTAAGATTAATTTAAATATTAAGTGTCTAGTTTTTCAATGCCTCGTCAGCTTATGGAAGTCGTAAAGCGAGTATTCTTCGTTGAGTCTTCTAAAATTGCGTTAGTCTTCTTATTTCATTGCATTTTTTACTTTTTTGCTGGAGAACATGAGGAGCTTTTGCAGAGCAAACGTTTTTCCTAGAATGATCTCACGTTTTTGCAGTTATTTTGAGCCTGGACCTGGCACTTCAAAATTATGTCAACACTAGCGTTAAAGTCCATTTGTCTCACACTTCAATGCCACCACTCATCAAATTTGGCATAAATCTTTTTCATAGAAAGATCTCAAGGGTTGTTGTTTTTATTTTTTTTTATCAATATTTCATACTTTATAGTGACTTTTTTTTTAAAAAAGCAACGGTCAGTTACTTTGAAACCAGCGTTGATGTCCGTTTCTGACTATCGTGCCTACGATCATAGATCATCTGTTTATTGTATAACCAAATTCGTTAAATCTTGCTCAAACTGTCTTCTCTGATATTGCGGAAATGCAGTGGAGGTGCGATAAAAAAATTCCGCGGAATTCTTGTCTTTACATTGTATAAGTGTTTTCATCTTGTTCCAGTCTCTCGGCAAGAACCGGTGGAATAATCCGAAGTTACCAACAAGATGGCGAGCTATTCAGAAATGCATTTCAAGGCTCCGACTTTGTGGACTATTTACTAAAAGAGGGTGAGGCGTACAACAGAGAAGAAGCGGTGATGATTGGTCGAAAACTACTCGAGAGTGATACTATCAGACATGGTAGGTGATGAAATTACAGTTTTGATAATTCGCGACCAACGATGTGGTTGTGCGCCCAGCGCAGACTCAAATCCGCTTTGCAATTTCCATAGTGCAGTTTTTAGTTATATTATACCTTCTAGATCAATGAGTTCATTCTTGTAGCTGAAAATCGTGTGTCGCTGAACCTGGCCTTAGAGGGCTATGCAGCCTTGCAAACCATATTGCTTTCATAAGAGGATTTTAACAAAACCCGACCTTTCGATTTTGTCGATGTAATTGTTTCCAAGGGCACCTTACGATTTTATTGGGGTAGGAATACTACAGCATACGACAGATATCCCTCTTCGTCAGAGAAGCGAAAAGATCTTATTTCTCTGGCTTTCTTAATGCAAAAAGAATCGGCTAGATTTATAAGGACAGAATCAGATCAAAACAGTCAGCTCGAGATGTGCAGTTTTTACCATTTAACAGATTTACAAAGAGACTTGTCTATTGTTGATCAGGATATTGATGGATCCTACATGTACTAAGTTTAAGACCTTTTCTTTCTTTTCAGTAACTGATGATCATCATTTTCGTGACGACAGAAGACTATTGTACCAGTTTACCCTTGACTTTACTCGGCGGCGATATCTTGCTGATGTCTTTAACTATGTCACACCGAGACGTGACCACGTCGCTCATTTACGTGACCACAGTAACTCTTATCACTATGATAGAGGAAAGGAGCCCGACCTCCAAACCTTTTATACACCAAATTGTGAGTAGGTCTGGCGTTTTTTTTTTTGTTTTTTTTTTTTTTCTTATTTTATTTTTGTTTGTTTATTAATTTTTTTAACCATACTGAACAAGAAACCTCGGGCGACAGGGTCTAAGTTAATTCAGGAAATTGTCTTCAACTATTTCATGCTTTTGTGACAAACACTCAAATCCGTGGGTTTTGGAAGCCATTTTGAGGTTTCAGTTGTTGCAAATCGGTATTTTCTTGACTGATTTATTTATTTATTTGATAATATAAGGTGGGTTTAAGTTTTGCCATTGGCTGTCAATGGATACCAGTGGTACTGTTGATAGTCTTATTCTAAAAACTTAAAACATATATGAGCCGCGTCACGACAAAACCAACAGAATGGCATGTGCTCCCAGCGAAGACTCAGATCAGCCTGGGTATCTGCCCAGCCCGATCAGAGTATTCGCTGTCCGCCTGGAGCTAGCTTAGACATTTAGCTACCCTCTAAACGACAGCAAAGACTCTAATTAAATTGGGTGGATGCCCAGGCTGATCTGAGTATTTGCTTGGCGCACATGCCACACTGTCGATTTCGTCGTGTCGCGGCAGATATTGACTATCAATTGCATTTTCTCTGTTAGTGGCAAAACCAAAGTAGGTCATCGATTGCAACAGCTTCATTAGAACAATTTAAATTCATCCACGATTTGCCAACCACATTATCTAGGCAATATAAGTAATCATGGGAGCAAATAAATTAACAATAGAACGCAGTAAAACAAATAAAAACGTGATTAATCTGTTGTCTTTACCCATTCAAAATGAGAAATCAGCACTAAGTTCCTTCCTTTCCATGTCTGTTTGCTTTTTTTGCTTCTCATTAGTTGTCATCTTAAAATGATATTATTTGTTCCATTGATAGTTTTGCCAAAAGGTTCTATGCACATTGGCTGTCAGTGGTAAAAGCCATTTGAAGCCATTGACACCATTGATAAGAGCTACAATGACTACAATAGCAAAATTAATACTATTGGGGCACCACAGATGACTTTCTACCTAGTCCTGTCTTCAGCTGCACTTGTCAAAGTACATCCCTGTTTACGCCTTAATACTGTCTTGTTCTATCTCTTCTTCTCTTCCCCTTTTTTTGTCCTGCCAAATCGTCTTGGCTAAGCCAGAAGAACTTGAAATATGGCAAAGCCACATTCAGATGCTGCCAGTCTTTATTAGTCTACAGGCAGTGAAACGCACAGATAGACTTATAATTGTGTTACTGAATCAAACTTATGACAATATTTCATAGGCTCTCCAATCAACACACCTGAGGCTCACGGTAAAGACCAGCACCACAGCCCACATCTGTGTGACAGTATAGACGGCGAACATTCTGACGACTCCGGTGTTGATAATCTAGATATTAACGTAGAATCAAATGATGAAATGGTCTCACCAAAATCAGGTACTGAGTAACAGCCACAAAGGGTTAAGCGGATACGAATTAATAGAATCAAATGTAAATATAAATGGCGTATATAAAACGAAATATATTACTGTTGTGTGGAAGCCGGGCAGATAAAAAACTGAATTCTGGACGAATGCATGATACTTTGGGACCATTGGAATCATTCTGAATCAGTTTGAAAATAGGGTTCCGGTGAACCCCCTGTTACGTGGCGTGGTAGTTTTGTAACATATTTCTGCACATGAACAGATTCACTTCAACTGAGGCTGCTATTTCATGTATCCGATGCGTTCCTTGCTTCAAGCAGATATCCCGTCAGAATTTGTATAACTTGATAAAATGAACGGGCTCATAACTTTTTAACAATCTCGTATCCACTCCAAATTGGTCTTGAGAGCGCATCGCCGTAGCTTTAATGTTATGTCAATCAAGAGAGCCATCTGGAACCGATGTCATTTTTTTTTCGGAAAAAAAGATAAAACATCCAGTTTAACTTGTTTTAGAAACAAGAACTTTATTACTCGGTGTAAATTTTGTAACATCTCCCAGGTCACTGAGGCATATTGAAAATGCTTTATGTTTATTTAATTTTTCAATGATTAAAACGTTCATAGTTTAAATGAATGAAGCATGTGAACTACCCTTTACGTATGCCACTGTTTGTGTTCAAGCAAAATATTGCAAGATATTTCAACCAGATTTCATTTCGAAACTTTTCTGAAAAAAAAAACATGGCTTTCAATGGTATTGATAACCTTGCTTTCACGTTTACCAGCTATTTTTCTGATAGTGAATTCTAATTGATTTTCAGTTTTACTCCGTCATGCCAGTGTTGAGGAGCTCGAGTCCCCGGAAACTCCATATATAAAGCAGACAATAAAGGTAAGACATACTGAATACTATATATATAAACATATTTATCATATGACGTCGCTGTTATTCAGTATATAACGCCGTGTCATAAAAATCATATGACCACACGTGTAATAACACTGGCGCGCACACGTAACGTCATTGACAATGTCTATGTCAACAATGCGTTTTCTTATTGAAATTATGTTGAGTTTGAAGGCGTTAAAGTCCCAGTTTAAAGGGTCATATGATAAACAGAATCTTACACTCGTTGTCAAAGGCCGAAGGCTCGTTTCATAAATTTCATATGAATTGACCACTCGTGTGAGATCCTCTATATAAACATGCTTGCTTCTGTATGTAAAACAATAATTTTGTACATTGTTATGCGTATTTTACTTTCCCTGACAACTAGCTCAGTACATCGTCTTTGGTAAAAATTCCTTGCCTTTTTTCAGAGAAATAATCAATTTAGGTTTTCAGAGGCAATTTCGTCAGAATCTGATGTACTTCGATGACGTCACGCATGATAGAACTCTTCAACCAGACTTTGAATTACAATTATTTTGTCATAAAACAATTTTTTGTTGCGGCCGTGAAAAACTTGTATTTCTTTGTTTTTGTTGTTGCTTTACGTTCACAGTAAACAACTATGGACATGTCGAGACGGTCACTTAACCTAACCACACTATTCCTGGGCAGGCTTAGACCTCCTAAGCGATTCACCGGTACTAAGTGCACATACTTTCGCCAGTAACTGACAAGTGCCCTTCTTGAATCAGCGGAAGGAGAAACGAAAGTATGTTGCCGGACCAGGTATCGAGTCCGGGACCTCTGGCCTTTGATTCAGACGCGCTACCGACTGCGGTACGTGGCCCAGCGCTTGTAATTTTACATGCAACCGTAACGCATAACATGTAGCACATCACACAGTGTGATAAGCTCTTGCGCATAATGATTTTCAGTCAGGCAGTCTCTCAAACATATTGTTAATCCCGCTGATTCTTTTATCATTTTTAGCAGTGCTTATTAATACTTTTAAAGTCCATTGAAACACTGTGGGGAGGAGCTGCTGTGTTATTTTCTGTTTTGCTTACCTTAATAATGAGTGGGGGCATTTCAGTGAAAGAATTTTGGTCCTTTTGGAGGGTTTGTCCTGCAGGGCAGCAAACAGAAAGTCACAAAAGTTGACTCCTTTTGAAGAATTAACGGAAAGTTATATCAGTGAACGTTTGTATCTCTTTAATCCTCCAAGTGCCAAATGTTTTGTCCAAGTTATCATAAATAGAATTCAGAGACTAGAGACAAGCAGTGTAGACCCAGATGAGGCGACTTATGATGAGCCGCCTCATCTGGGTATACATTGTTTGTAAATTCAAGTAGATTTAAAGGTTAACAAGAGGCTACTTTTAATGGAAAATGCTCCAAGACGCGCTACTAGTGTATTCGCTTCCTGCTTGGAGCAAACTCTTGCCTTTAAAGGTAATCCTCTTTGAGAAGGGATGATATCATTTTCACCAGAGTGACCTCCTTTAGTTGTTACGCTCTGTGGTGGGGATGGCATTATTTTAGTCAGAATGACTTTGCGGTTTATCACTGCAAGTAATTATTTGTCCCAATGGTCCCTTACAGATCACGAGTGATGCAGTGGGCTTTGGCTTTGTATTACGCGGGAGTTGTCCAACATATGTCCAAGCTGTTGATCCCATGGGCCCAGCAAGTGTCGCAGGACTCAAAGTAAAGTGAACAAATATTTGACCTTTATTTTCTTCTTTGTTTTCTTCTTCGTTTTCGTCTACCATTTTCTTGTCACATTGTATTTATTTTCTGGATCTGGCTACTTGCGTCAAATCCGTCCATATATCTACATATTTTGTTCTATCTTTTTCTGTTTGTCTTTAGAATACAGAGTGTAATTATTGTTCAGATTTACATTTTTCCTTTCTTTAGATTCACTGTTAAAGCAATTTTCTATTTAGTTTAAAGATCCTTGCTCTTTATTTAATCCAAATATGGTTTTATTTAAACGAGCCTCGTCCACCGTATAAATGATAGTAGTCAAAGTACCCAAACCATAAGTCCGAACTCGTAGGTCAGTTATACATAGACAATTCCGGAATATTTTAGATACACAGACATGGACCCCAAAACAGAGGTGTGATCAGGTGCCCGCGGGGTAGTAAGCATCACCTGTCTATTATAATACACCGCCATATCTATGTATCTGTGGAAAAAGTCAGTGAAAATGAAAGTCCGGTATTTGAAAGCTTAACTAAGCTTCGGCTGAGGCCATCAAATCGGAGATTAGTTTAGAAACGGCCACATTGTAGGGATCAACAAGGTCATGGTGTCTCCCATAAAACTTTTTAAAGGTAGGTTCCTGTACTAGCGATAACAATTATGTCCACAAAATAATTTCGTCTTTTTCTGAGCAGTATTGAATTCTCTTATTTTTCTGAATTTGTTCTACTGAGAATCTCGGCAGATGTTGAAGAAAATAGTCGTTTTCCCTTTTGGTTTATTTTCTTTTGTTGGAATTCCAGTTCTAAAAATAACTATGTTTATTATGTCCATAAGTGCGTGATTTCCGATGCCATTCTCCAAAGGTCATTTCCCTTGTCGTGAGCTCTCCTAGAGGTCCTGGCATAGTGGATGGGTTAAAGCTATCCCAAAATGCAATGCAGCATGACCTCAGCTGCGTTATCTATTTTTGGCGCGAACTAAAAATAGCGCTAACTGGTGTGCGAAGCAGAGTTAGGAAATCCCTTGCAAAACAACTTTTCTAATAATTTTTTGATTTACACTTTTTAGTGAAACTTATTCATTCCCTTTTATAAGTGCTTTCCAACAACTTGGATGAAAGATCATCAAAATTATGACGCATTCCAAAGTACAGGAACCTACCTTTAACTGTCGAAACAAGCTTTGTTTTATGATAACCCTGCTTCAACAGTTTCTGAATGAGTAGCTTCCCTCTTTAAACCAGTTTATTGATCGGACAAGTTGTAATTTATAATCATGTGAATGCAGCTTAATCTCGCTTATAAAGGTTATTTAGATTTTTTCCGCTGCTTTTCTCGACGCGGTCTCTGCAACATATAAGTATTGACATAACGCTTACTTAATAGTATAAACCAGTTTTGCAAAATATTGTTTCTTTTTCTTTCTTTTTTTTTTTGCATAATGACCTTAATGTATAAAGCTACACATTCATGTTTTCCCATTTTTTTTTTCTAAAAGAAAAAAAAGGGAAAACATGGATGTGACTTCCTGTTTGCTTCCCTGGATGGCAAAGCTCTTTAAAAATGGAGTCTACTCTTACATGAATGAATTAGCACATCAATGAGCATATTCTTTCTTTACTGAGTGACAACCCGTGAAAGATTCTTATTTGTCTCATTTGAGCCGCGACACGACAAAACAAACAATGTGGTTGTGCGCCCAGCGCAGACTCAGATCAGCCTGGGCATCCGCCCAGTCTGATCAGAGTGTTCGCTGTTCGCATGGAGGTAGCTTAGATCCTTCGCTACCCTTCGAACACTTAACGAAGAGTCTGATTAAATTGGGTGGATGCCCAGGCTAATCTGAGTCTGCGCTGGGCGCACAACCACATTGTTAGTTTTGTCGTGACGCGGCTCATTTTATATTGCAGGTACGACAGTATATTCATTCTGTAAACGGACAGTATGTGTTACGAAATGACCATAAATCAGTGGGAAAATTAATTATGCAAAGTTATTCGCATGTGACGATCACCATTATGACACACAAAAGAGACGCTGAAATCTGAAAGCAAACGGAGCAGTTTCCAAATAATGTTTCTCTCATCTACGACACAAAGGAGGTGTAAGCTGAGTACTTTGAGGTCTAATCGGAGCCAACTGCTTTGGATGCACGATTTAGAACCACCGATTTAGATTTCTATTTTGAGTGTCAAGCGGGCCTTTGCTCCTCTTGCGTGGACGCATAGAAACAGACACTGCCATTGCTGCAAATTTCAAATAAGCATTTTACAGCATCTTTAATGTTTCTCATATGGGATTTGAAAACAAAAGAGGCACTTCATTTTAATGCAAGATTCAAACTCATTTGAAGAGCCATGCCGGTTCCTTTTCAAACTGTTTTTGTTTGCCCTCTCGTGTAACTGTTATTAAAATTGCCCAAACGGGACGCTGTAGTAAGAGCCAAGTAAAGAATATTCCAAACGAAATTTGTTTCTCTCACCCAACCAAAATCATAGACATGTTTTATTTGATGCATTTTCAGATATGAATTGTGAGAGCCAACTGAGCTTGTTCTAATATTTGTACCTTTCGTGCGACAAATTTATCATAGAAATGAATTTTATTTTTGTGGATTTCATAGATTTGTGACTTCTGGCGAATAACTCACAAATCGAATTAAGCCCGAAAGGCTTTATCTTAAGTTAGTGAGTGATATGCCGGCGTTTACACATTCATAAGAGCCACAAAAATAATTTCTTGTATTTCCGACTCAAAATTGTCAGCTAAACCGAGAATCTTAGAACTCGTCGCAGTGAAAATAGTCCGAGTAGTTCCCGGTTTGTGGTTCTGGGGATGTATCGAAGTAAAAGCGCCGTTTTTTTGTTCACTCTTGGCCAGTGAAAACGCGTTTAATTAAAAATAGAAATTTGAGTTAGAATTATGAAGACATGAAACACAGATGCTGTATTTTAATCAAATTACATAATTGAGCCGCGACACGAGTAATCCAACAATGTGGTTGTGCGCCCAGCGCAGACTCAGATCAGCATGGGCATTCGCCCAGTCTGATCAGAGTCTTCGCTGTCCGCATGGAGGTAGCTTAGACCCCTAGCTACCATTTGAGCTCCTAACGAAGAGTCTAATCAAATTGGGTGGATGTCCAGGCTGATCTGAGTCTGCGCTGGGCGCACAACCACATTGTTGGTTTTGTCGTGTCGCGGCTCTTATGTAAATAACGATAACCGACCAGAGTCTGTTCTAAGCGTTGACTGATTATCGCGAGACTAACTTTACTTTAAGACATGAATGAGACGCTGGGGTTTGATTCCAGCTTTAGATATGTTTCAGATAATTTTGGAGTACTGTTAAAACTATTCATGAGACTTTATTTAGCAAGGAAGTGGTCAAGTGACGTGGTGAAGTGGCCATTCAAGTTTCTAAATGGATTACAAGAGTTTCTAAAATGAAAGTTCCTAAAATGGATTACAAGAGTTAATCGAAACCTATTGCGAACAGTGGTTCTTTCTCTCATATTACTTTAACTTTGTGGTGCTCAATTTTGATGCAAATTCAAGATGTGGATGGAGCCCGTTTTTAATAGTGATCTCGTCAGTCTTGTGAAAAATGTATAACTGTCAGTCCGTCTAAGGTTCGGTAGCAAACTATGATATTACTAGTAATATTTATCAATACGAAAATAGTGCTCGTTGCATGATGGGTACCAGGTGTACCAAAAAAGTGAATTATAGAAAAGTATATGTAATAAAGCTGATAAACCATCACAACAAAAGCTCTCAAAGCAGCTTAATAATGAAACCAAAATGGATTGCTAAAATACCCTAGGGTGATTTTGTTCTTAACTTACTACGTCAATAGTTCACGAAAGGTAATGTCATATGGGTATAGGTTAGGAATTTCATACATTTGTACAAGCCCACTTTTAAAGCGACGTGCTACAGTGTTAGCCTTTAGATTAAAGGGTTCCGTCTTCAGCCGGGGCGACTGAGATATTTTAAGAGTACATGCCAAATGGCGCCAAATGTAAATAAACCATATGTACATTAGAACTTCTTAAGTCTCAATTCCAGTGATTCTTGTTTTTCTGCAAATTCGAGGACGAATTCAATATGGAGGGGGAGAATGTCACATGGGTATAGGTCAGGTAATACTGATGATTATTTTTGTCGTTTGAATGAAATGAATTAGACAAAAATGCTTTCCCTTGATTGTTCAGATATATCATGGTAGATGGCGCTAGTGTGCAGAGTTTTTTTGCAAATCCGAGGGATGTGTTTTGGCTGGGCTAGTCATTAAGCGGAAAGCCGCGACCGAAAAAGCACACTGTTTTTCTATATAATATTACGTAATGGCGGACAATCAAACAGCAGAAATAAATTCTACTTTAAGAGATATACTTGCGGAACTACAGGGACAAACACGTGACATTTCTTCGCTAGAAGAAGAGGTAAAAGAAAACTCTGCTAGTGTTACTACGGAACCAAGAAACGTAAGACAAAAAAGTATTTTAATTACCGATTCGAGGAAATAAGCTACAGTTCCAATTAAATTCAGTCGTTGTTCTATAAATTGTCCTCTATTGGAAGAGCATGGAAGATCGAGGTCAGTTCAAGGGAGTACCGTTCTCTTGTACTGTCGTGCGGTACAAACCGGCTTTTACAGCGGCATGGTAGAGTGTTCGCCTTTAGAGCAAATGATCCCCGGTTCGATTCTCGGCCGGGGCGATTGAAATCTTTTAAGAGTCTGTGACAGTTACTTTTCTATTTGCATTGTATTACATTTCTATTTGCATTGTATGAAAAATCACTGGCTCTTGTTACATATAGTGAAACTGATAACAAGAGCCGTATTTAATGAAACTGCAATAAACTGATAATTACAGTCGCACTGAATTGAGTGAGTGAGTGAACTCGGGTTTAACGTCCCACCAACAACGAGATCATATGGAGACGGGACCTCGGTTTAAAGTCTCATCCGAAAGACCGGAGAAGCGGGGGATCGATCTTGCCAGTCGCACTGAAAGTGTAAAATACTTTCTGAACTGTTTTTATCTAAAGAGTAGAATTGGTTGCTTTGAAGTTTGTAGAGTTGTCTCACTGAAAGTGTGAAACACTTTCTAAACAGTTTTATCTAAAGAGAAGAATTGGTTGCTTTGAAATTTGTGGAGTTGTAGTACCTTACCAGAAATTAAATGTTAAACATCGAAGTTGTGGTTCCTTTGAAAATCAAAGAATGGAAATATGAGGTACGAGTATGTATACAATTTTTGAGGAAGCAAGTCTGCAAGTTTTATTCTTTCTTCCTATTTTCATGGGTATCAACTCTTAAAGAAAATAATTTACTCTCCTAAGAGTAATTTTTTTTCTTTACGCGCTGACAACCTTTATGAAGAACTTCGTTGTCCAGAGAAGTAAACCGGAAGTCAAAAAAAAGATTTATCCCTTTATCAAATGGCAGTAAACCATACTTTAACCAGTATAAATATTATTTTACTTGCTGATACATTTAATAGAGTTTATTAATCGTCCCATTTGTTACGAAATGGATCCGATCGTCGACTATGTCGTCGTAATTATTTTAATCCTTTCAATCAGTAGGGCTACAGTTTTTAGGGCAACTGTGGTAATAAACATTTACGGAAATTGTGGCTACGTTATGCATGGGTTGTTTGTGAATACCTCTCGTGGACAGCGTATTGCATGATTTTAAGGTGAATACCTGCACGAGTCTTTTGATTGTGGACAGCGTGTTGCATGATTTTAATGTGAGTACCTGCACGCTTATATTCGAGTCCCATGATTTAAATGTGAGACGCATACTATTTATACGCCTATCTTTTATTGAAAAGTTAGACGTGGCTGTTTAATTCTTATACTGAGGATGTTATATTGTTGTGTGCCCAGATTCTGAGTTTAGACCAGAACGGTAAGATTTTATTATATTTATTTAGAATAGTTTGGCTAAGAATGAAAAATGTGACTTCTGATTGATATGGTATGATTATATGTGTCGACTGATTTGATTTTGTTGACAGTGATCAGGCTGTGCATATGTCGACCAATTGTGTTTATACTGACCATGCTGCGCATGGTATTTGTATATTAGGAAGTTTTGTAAATTACGGAGATAGTTTATATCACGGATGTTGGTTGCAATGATGTGCGTCTATTTGACGTCCAGTGACGTCAGTTGCATTCATGTTATTCATGTGACGTCAGTTGCATTCATGTTATTGCGACGTCAGCACTTTTTATATTAGCTTCACTGGTGTGCATCTATTGACGTCCAGTGACGTCAATTGCATTTATGTTATTCATGTGACGTCAGTTGCATTCATGTTATTCATATGAAGTCAGTTGCATCATGTTATTGCGACGTCAGAATTTTTTATATTAGTTTCACGTATACGTGGCCTATAGAAGTAGATTGATTTGTCATGGAACTAATTTATGTACTCGTGACGTCAATTGACGCCATAGCATGCACCGCATTAAGGGTTTTTCCATAAGTTATAATGGTAACATTTGGTCGTCATGCGTTTGATTTGCCTTCACTAGATGACGTCATATGGTATAACATCATTGGCGTCATGATGTCAGATCAAACGTTATGATCCCAAATGTTTTAGAAACGCTTATTCAGTTATTATATTCTATGGCAGATGGTATTACGCTTAATTTAAGGAAATGAATTAATACATATGCGAGTTAGATTTTGGTCAATCAATTTAATGTAAATAGGTCATTGTCTAGATTATTCATGTTTTATGTGGGATATGTCATGGTAATGCCTGTTGACGTCAGTATACTTCTTGACAATGTTTGACGTCAGATCCTTCGACGCACATTTCATTGGCGGAAGTAGTAAGCACACTTTTAGCTTTACATCGTGAGCGCGAGTCGTGTCTAGTGACACGGCTGGCGTGTGCACGTTATGCTCGGCATTCGCCGAGGGCGTTGTATGGTATTTCCAAGACAGGCCCAAGTCTTACGTATTGTTATTATGTAGTTACAATGTATTAAGTGTAAGTTCGTTATTTTTAGGCACATCAAGTCCGGCAGTCAGCTGTTAGGGCTTAGAGCCACGTCTCACCTGGAGATTCGATATACGTCTCCAGGTTAATACCAACCCGGGTAGAGGCAGTTACAACGCCGTTTGTGCATGGTTCCTAAGCAGAGGCGGGAAGCACAAAATGTAGGCGGAAGTGGTTAGCACAGTTTTGCCAGATTCTGTGATAAGATCTGAAGGTCACATCAAGTGTGGGACAGTGTTCGTCCACTAAAGTGTGTTAATATATATAGACTGGTCCCTGGTACGATCCAGGGAGCGACCAGTATATAATCGTGCACGTGTTAATATAAGTTGGTGTTCCTCATGATATATGGACTGGCCCATGACATGATCCAGGGAACGACGAATTGAAGTCTACCAACATAAGGCCTTGTTTTTTTGTATGAGCTCAAACTAACGTTTTTTTTTGTTCTTTGTGTTTTCCTTTAGTTCATGACGCTGAGCCGAGTACGGTGTTGACGTCAGACGGTAATCTATTTGCGTATTGTACGCAAATCGATTACAGATTTGAAACAAACACCTTACTTGGGCCAGCGACATGAACTGATATGTGTTGTATATTATTGTAATTGTGACAGTTGTAAATTGTATTGTTGTATATAGAATTTACATTATATATATATAAACTTCAAAAAATTCTAACGTTGTTAGAGTTTCCTTGTTAGTGAAATACACTGGTAGATAACCCTTTAACCGGAAGTCACCCTCCGCCGTCCTGGCGACGCATAAGGCTCTACACCCGTGTCGAGCGTGTGTAAAACCTTCTGCGTAACATGGTGTCATGAAGTAACGGGATTTGATTTCCGGTTAATATCTGCCAGTGTAAGACATTGACAATATATACAGAATCTAGGCACAATTTTGTCAGACATTTTTTTTATTATTATTGACTTTCTGATTGTTCTTTTCTAAGGTGACGTAAGGCTGTGAATTTTAGGGGAGCAATTTTGCCACTAAATTCTTTGTAAATGTAACCTACACTCAATTAAGGTCAACTATCCTTATTCCCTGCGTGATGAAGTGCGATAGCCCATGCATTAATTTGTGATAAAATGTAACAGGTTGCATATCTGAGTGGGGAAACTGAGGTATATAGACCTGAATTGTCTTGGCACGGATGATACATATTTAGTTTAGGGTCCGTTTGAGTACCTTGGCACTGCTGTTGCATGACAATCTGTTAGTTTATTAACTTAAACGTTTTGTACGTTGTGTCGTAACCGTTACTGAGGTCCATTTTATGTCCTGATTTAGTAACGTGGGTCACCCGTAACGTTGTACAATATCGTTACAGTGATTAAACCTAATAGCAGAATCTTAAGATTGATTTACCGTTGGTATCTTATAAGGTTTTGTAATGTAGGACGTACAGTTGTCGTGTCAGTGTTAATACGTTGCGTTACATACGTTACGTTTGTATATCCGATACGCTAGATCAAGTTGGGCGTAATTGTAATGTGGGTTATTTACGTCATCTAATTATGTCATTTGAAAGTGAAAAGTAATTCTCGGCAAAGTCAACGTCAGTTTATGACGTCATTTCCGGTCTGTTATGAACGTAACTTTAATGGCTACGTCCAGATCGCGAGTATACCAATTAATCAACGTTTTAGTTGGATTAGTTCGTTATTATTATTGTTAACGTTTTAGTTAACGTGTGTGACGATAAGTGAACGTCGGTTTCAGTTAGGTTAACGTGAGCTTTACGTTAAGCGTCATGGATCAGTTAGTTAAGACGGGAAGGGAGTTAGGTTATGAAGGGCAGGCATTGCAGGAATTTGTAAAGCAACAGCAAGAGACTGAAAGGGCAGAAAGGCACGCGGTAAGGGAACTTGATAAAGAGAAGATCGCGGCGGAGAAAGAAAAGATTGCGCAGGCCGAAAAAGACAGGGAAATTGAGTTAGCTAAAATTGCGCAGGCCGATAAAGACAGGGAAATTGAGTTAGCTAGGATCGCGCAGGCCGAAAAAGATCGGGAAATTGAATTGGCTAAGATTGCGGCGGATAGGGAAATCGAGATAGCGCGAATTGAAAGCATAGAGCGGCAAGCAGAGAAAGATAGGGAAGCTAAGTTGTATCAAGTCGAAAGCGATAAGGAAGCAAAGTTGTCAAGCGAAGTTGAGTTAGAAAAGTTGAAGTATAGTTTTGAATTGCAGCAACGCGAGTTGAAGAATCAGATAGATTTGCAGAAGGTAACGTTTAGAGTTGAATTAGAAAAACAGAAGGCTGAAAAGCTAGCGCATGCGCGAGATCCCAAGTTACCGTATTTTGATGAAAGTAAGGACAAGATGGATAGTTACTTATCAAGGTTTGAGAAATACGCGACGGCGAACAAATGGGATAAAAACGTCTGGGCTGCATATTTAAGCGCATTACTTAAAGGTCGCGCGCTTGATGTCTATGATAGATTGTCTGTAGATGATGCAGCGGATTATGACAAGTTGAAAGATGCGTTGTTAAAGAATTTCGATATGACTGAACGCGGATTTAGGAAGAAATTTCGCTATGATAGGCCTGAAAAGTCGGAAACGTTTATTCAGTTTAGTAGTAGACTTCGGTCGTATCTTAATAAATGGTTGAAAATGGCGAAGGTAGACCAGTCTTATGAATCTGTTTGCGATTTTTTCGCTAGAGATCAGTTTTTAGAATCTTGTAGTAAAGAACTGTATGTTCATTTGAAACCGAAAAAATTCACGAATCTAGGTGAGATGGCTAGGGAAGCAGATTTATTTGCAGAAGCACGTGGCGGTGTCTACGCTTGTGTTAATAAGGGGCAGCGTGATGGTAAGGGCGTAACTCAGAGTAGATCTGATAATAAGCCGAGTGCGAAGCCAGAGATAAAATGTAGTATTTGTGGTAAGGGACATTTAACATATAAATGTTTTAAGAATCCCGATAGGAAGCAAGCATATAGTGCAGAGGTGGTTGCAAGTGCAAGCGGATATAGTGGAAATAAGGGGAGTAGTTATGCACCGAAAGATGAAACACTAAAATCACAGAGTAAGAGCGATACTGTGCAGACGAAGGGTAGTAATTCAGATCGTGGCCGTGGTCGGGGTTATTCCCGCGGACGTGGTCGGGGTGGCGGACATCAAATGAGCTTTTGTAAAACTACAATGAATAGGTCTCATGAAATTGAAGGTCTCTATAAGAGTAAGGAAGAAAGTCCACTAATCAATGATAATGTGGATAAGGAAGGTGTCTGTTACTTTTTAAGGTCGCGATTACCAACAGCGCAGGGTACGGTTAATGGTAAGACTGTTGTAGTTTTAAGGGACACAGGTTGTACTGGGTGTGTCGTTCGTAGAAACTTGGTTTCTAATGATCAGTTACTTGGTAGAGAATCTGACGTAACTTTGATTGATGAATCTACCCAAAGGTATCCCTTAGCAATGGTTGACATAGATTGTCCATTTTTCACAGGAAAAACTGAGGCATTGTGCATGGAAGATACATTGTATGACCTGGTTATTGGAAATATTGACGGGTCAAAACTTCCCGATATGTCCCATTTTGCAATGGCGGCAGTGACTAGGTCACAAGCTAAGCAAGGTGAAGAGGTCTATAAGAAACTTAAAGTTCCTGATCAAATTATTGCTAGTGATAAGGAGGCATTGAGGCAGGCCCAAGTTGTTGACCCTAAATTGAATAGCATAAGGCAAAGAGTGGAATCTGGGAATGTGACTATTAGTCGTGGATTGAACCGGGGTGAAACTAAGTTTATCCGAAAGAAAGATTTATTGTATAGGCAGTTTACTAAGGGAAACAAGGTCACTTTGCAACTTATTATCCCTGAAGGTTTTCGTGAAAAGGTGTTAAGATTGGCGCACGAAACATTGATGTCAGGTCATTTGGGCATAAAGAAAACTATGGATAGAGTGTTAACTGAGTTCTTTTGGCCTGGAGTTTGTGGGGATGTGGCAAGGTTTTGTAAATCTTGTGACATATGTCAAAGGACTATTCAAAAAGGTCGTGTCACTAAGGTTCCTTTAGGAAAGTTGCCACAGATTGAAACACCATTTTAACGAGTCGCTGTTGATATAGTTGGACCGATAGAACCTCGTTCTGACAGGAAATCCCGCTATATTTTAACAATGATAGACTATGCGACGAGATATCCCGAGGCGGTAGCGTTACCCGGCATTGAAACGGAACGCGTAGCCGAAGCGTTAGTTGAGATGTTTAGTAGAGTTGGCATACCTGATGAAATGTTAACAGATTGCGGAAGTCAGTTTACTGCTGAAGTTATGAAAGAAGTAAGCAGGCTGTTATCACTCCAGCAGTTAACCACGACGCCGTATCATCCTATCTGTAACGGTCTTGTAGAGCGTTTTCACGCGACGTTGAAGCAAATGGTACGTAGGATGTGCGCAGAACGTCCAAAAGACTGGGATAAATATCTCCCAGCACTACTGTTTGCAATAAGGGAGGTTCCGCAAGAGTCATTAGGGTTTTCTCCGTTCGAATTTTTATACGGACGTAACGTTAAGGGCCCTATGGCAATATTACGTGAATTATGGTCTGAAGAGGTACAGGATGAGCAGGTTCTGTCTACGTACCAGTACGTAATTGAGTTGAGAGAACGGTTAGAGCAGACGTGTAAGTTAGCACATGATAATTTACGGAAAGTACAGGTAAAGCAAAAGGCTTATTATGACAAACGCGCTAGGTCGCGTAAATTTAACGTGGGAGATAAAGTACTGTTATTACTGCCAACTGACAGTAATAAACTGTTATTGCAGTGGAAGGGTCCATATGAAGTAGTAGAGGTGGTGAATAGAATGGACTATAAAATCGACGTCAATGGTGTCGTGAGTACATATCATGCTAATATGCTGAAACAATATGTCGAACGTCGTAGTGTGCCGTCACATTGTTTATTGTCGACTGAGACTACAGAGTCGGTTGATGACGATGGTAGTGATGAATTTTCTCTTGATGATTGTGCTTTTCCGACAGCTAAAGAGCCGGAAACTTATAATGACGTCAGTATTTCAGATACGTTAACGTCAGAACAACGTATGGAGGTTGAAGCGTTGATTAAACAGTACCCGGATGTACTATCAAGTTTACCCGGTCGAACTGATCAAATACAGCACGATATCAAACTACTCACGTCAGAACCCATACGGACGAAAGGTTATTCTATCCCGTATAAGACGCGTAACGTCATGGAGACGGAAATACAGGATATGTTAGATTTAGGAGTAATCGAGCCGTCGATTTCACCATATTCATCTCCTGTTGTCCTAGTTCCAAAGAAAGACGGGTCAGTTAGATTCTGTATCGACTTCCGGAAGCTTAACAAAGTGACGGAATTCGATGCAGAACCTATGCCAAATATGATGGAGGTTATCAATAAAATGTCGGGACATAAATTCTTTACAAAGATGGACCTGAGTAAGGGTTATTGGCAAGTCAGTCTTACTGAAAGGTCTAAACCTTTGACGGCATTTGAAACGCCTAGGGGTTTATTCCAGTTTAAAACTATGCCCTTCGGTTTGGTCAATTCGGGAGCCTCATTTTGTAGGTTAATGAGAATCATATTGTCCAATCTCCCAAATGTTGACAGCTTTGTTGATGACATGTGGATATTTACTGAAACATGGAAGGATCATGTGACGTCATTACGTCAAGTGTTAGATCGGCTCAGGTCGGCCAAATTGACGGCAAAACCATCTAAATGCATGATCGGTTATGGCAGTATCGAGTGCCTTGGTCACAATATCGTCGGACAGACGATACGACCGCAAGAGGACAAGATACAGGCTATCAGAGATGCTCCTCGTCCATGTACGAAAAGGCAAATTAAATCTTTTCTGGGATTAGCTGGGTTTTACCGTCGTTTTATCCCAAATTTCTCATCCATAGCTTCTCCTCTGACTGATTTAACTAAACGGGATAGACCTAATTCTATCAAAGATTGGCAAGATCAGCATGAAAGGGCATTTCAAACCCTGAAGAGTAGGCTCACGTCTAGTCCTATTCTTCGCTTACCTGTTTTTCAAGAAGGTAACCCGTTTGTACTCCGAACAGACGCTTCAGACGTTGGTCTTGGAGCTATTTTGCTTCAGGAATTCGAAGGTGAAGGTCGTTTGCCGATTGCTTATGCTAGCAAGAAATTGTTACCTCGGGAAAGGAACTACTCTGTAATTGAAAAGGAATGTTTGGGTATAATCTGGGGTGTTGAGAAATTTCGTAAGTACTTGTATGGGGCGGAGTTCCTACTTGAAACCGACCACAAACCTTTGTCCTATATGCAGACAGCTAAGGTGCTCAATCCCCGAATCATGCGTTGGGCCATGAAATTACAGCCGTACAGATTCAGGATCGTTGCTATCCGCGGCCAAGATAATTTGGGGGCGGACTACCTTAGTAGATAGTTTGGCAACGTTATGCATCGCACCGTTGTTGTGTATATAGCTACTTTTCCAGTTTTGACATAGCCTACGATTCGATCGCATTTCGTACTATTTCAGAAAAGAAACATTGTTATGTTTTTTTCTCCCTAAGGGGAAACCTATGTTACGAAATGGATCCGATCGTCGACTATGTCGTCGTAATTATTTTAATCCTTTCAATCAGTAGGGCTACAGTTTTTAGGGCAACTGTGGTAATAAACATTTACGGAAATTGTGGCTACGTTATGCATGGGTTGTTTGTGAATACCTCTCGTGGACAGCGTATTGCATGATTTTAAGGTGAATACCTGCACGAGTCTTTTGATTGTGGACAGCGTGTTGCATGATTTTAATGTGAGTACCTGCACGCTTATATTCGAGTCCCATGATTTAAATGTGAGACGCATACTATTTATACGCCTATCTTTTATTGAAAAGTTAGACGTGGCTGTTTAATTCTTATACTGAGGATGTTATATTGTTGTGTGCCCAGATTCTGAGTTTAGACCAGAACGGTAAGATTTTATTATATTTATTTAGAATAGTTTGGCTAAGAATGAAAAATGTGACTTCTGATTGATATGGTATGATTATATGTGTCGACTGATTTGATTTTGTTGACAGTGATCAGGCTGTGCATATGTCGACCAATTGTGTTTATACTGACCATGCTGCGCATGGTATTTGTATATTAGGAAGTTTTGTAAATTACGGAGATAGTTTATATCACGGATGTTGGTTGCAATGATGTGCGTCTATTTGACGTCCAGTGACGTCAGTTGCATTCATGTTATTTATGTGACGTCAGTTGCATTCATGTTATTGCGACGTCAGCACTTTTTATATTAGCTTCACTGGTGTGCATCTATTTGACGTCCAGTGACGTCAATTGCATTCATGTTATTCATGTGACGTCAGTTGCATTCATGTTATTCATATGAAGTCAGTTGCATCATGTTATTGCGACGTCAGAATTTTTTATATTAGTTTCACGTATACGTGGCCTATAGAAGTAGATTGATTTGTCATGGAACTAATTTATGTACTCGTGACGTCAATTGACGCCATAGCATGCACCGCATTAAGGGTTTTTCCATAAGTTATAATGGTAACATTTGGTCGTCATGCGTTTGATTTGCCTTCACTAGATGACGTCATATGGTATAACATCATTGGCGTCATGATGTCAGATCAAACGTTATGATCCCAAATGTTTTAGAAACGCTTATTCAGTTATTATATTCTATGGCAGATGGTATTACGCTTAATTTAAGGAAATGAATTAATACATATGCGAGTTAGATTTTGGTCAATCAATTTAATGTAAATAGGTCATTGTCTAGATTCTTCATGTTTTATGTGGGATATGTCATGGTAATGCCTGTTGACGTCAGTATACTTCTTGACAATGTTTGACGTCAGATCCTTCGACGCACATGCGTGGTAGGATCTACATTTCTTCATTGGCGGAAGTAGTAAGCACACTTTTGGCTTTACATCGTGAGCGCGAGTCGTGTCTAGTGACACGGCTGGCGTGTGCACGTTATGCTCGGCATTCGCCGAGGGCGTTGTATGGTATTTCCAAGACAGGCCCAAGTCTTACGTATTGTTATTATGTAGTTACAATGTATTAAGTGTAAGTTCGTTATTTTTAGGCACATCAAGTCCGGCAGTCAGCTGTTAGGGCTTAGAGCCACGTCTCACCTGGAGATTCGATATACGTCTCCAGGTTAATACCAACCCGGGTAGAGGCAGTTACAACGCCGTTTGTGCATGGTTCCTAAGCAGAGGCGGGAAGCACAAAATGTAGGCGGAAGTGGTTAGCACAGTTTTGCCAGATTCTGTGATAAGATCTGAAGGTCACATCAAGTGTGGGACAGTGTTCGTCCACTAAAGTGTGTTAATATATATAGACTGGTCCCTGGTACGATCCAGGGAGCGACCAGTATATAATCGTGCACGTGTTAATATAAGTTGGTGTTCCTCATGATATATGGACTGGCCCATGACATGATCCAGGGAACGACGAATTGAAGTCTACCAACATAAGGCCTTGTTTTTTTTGTATGAGCTCAAACTAACGTTTTTTTTTTTTTGTTCTTTGTGTTTTCCTTTAGTTCATGACGCTGAGCCGAGTACGGTGTTGACGTCAGACGGTAATCTATTTGCGTATTGTACGCAAATCGATTACAGATTTGAAACAAACACCTTACTTGGGCCAGCGACATGAACTGATATGTGTTGTATATTATTGTAATTGTGACAGTTGTAAATTGTATTGTTGTATATAGAATTTACATTATATATATATAAACTTCAAAAAATTCTAACGTAGTTAGAGTTTCCTTGTTAGTGAAATACACTGGTAGATAACCCTTTAACCGGAAGTCACCCTCCGCCGTCCTGGCGACGCATAAGGCTCTACACCCGTGTCGAGCGTGTGTAAAACCTTCTGCGTAACACCATTTCAGATATGGGATTTATAAACCGAGGGAGGTTTGTTTTTCGATCGGGCAAATTTTGTTATAAAAAGAATAATTTACTGACCAAAGGAACTTGCATCAAGCCTTTACAATAATTGTCTGTGCGGCTACAGGTCCCGACGATCCAAGGCTCGCTTGATGAAAGTCTCTTATGAGCTGGATGATACGTTTCTTAATGCACATTGCGGAGCGTGTATTGTAAAATGCAATGCATTTCCACATAAAATGGCATTTTCGTAAACATGTCCACATGCCATGAATACACATCAAAGTTTGTTATTGGTTTGGATAGCGTCTGTGCTTGTTATCTCAAGATCATAAATGACAACTCCAGCGGTGTTTTATAGCTACAACTGCAGTAAAAAGAAGGAGCTCAGGAAAGTAGTTCTAAAAGCCGGTACCCGGTCATACATTCATAACTATTCTCCGAATGGTATCGGGAAGGTAATCTATCTACAGGGATTTATTTCCCTTAAGGAAATAACATCCTCGTAGGAAACTGACACATAGCATATTGACAAGAAATCCTTGTATATAATATATTGTTTTAAAATGTAATGTATTTGTTGCAGATTTGATATTTTAATATGGTGACAGAAGAGGTAGACATTTGTGTTTGTTTTAAGGCAAGTCAAGTGACAAATAATATGAGCCGCGACACGAGAAAACCAACAATGTGGCATGTGCACAAAGCAAAGATTCTGATCAGCCCGGGCACTCACCCAGTCTGATCAAAATCTCCGCTGTGCGCTCAAAGGGTAGCTTAGGATCTAAGCTACCTCCATGTGGCAGCGAAGACTCTGATCAGACTGGGCGAATGCCCAGGCTGATTTGAGTCTGCACTGTCCGCACAACCACTTTGTTGCTTTTGACGTGTCGCGGCGCTCATATGTTGTTTCAATTCTCGTAGCGATGGTCACCAAGATTTTCAGCGGAAGGGATCCTGGCACCGGGTCTGTATTACGATAAACAATAACAATGACTGAAAGTAAATAAAATTTAATAAAATACAGCAATGGAAATTTGAATGTAATTAGATCTAATTTTGAAGAAAAAGTTCAATGGCAGGTTACACTCAAATACAGAAATCCTCTTAGTTTAATTCCTGTAATTCTAATATACCGGGTGGCTCAAAATTGTGGATTTCTTTTTTTTGAAATTGATTTAACTTTTTAGTTGTCAAGAAAACGTTTCAAAATTTTGTATGGTATTTTGTATTCCTTTGCAATGATGTTGCCCCCACCTCTACCCTACATCCCCTCCCTTTCAGTTTTACATATCTGCCAAAATATAAAACATACGAAAAATGTGCGAGAAATCCATTCAAATGTAAACCACACAAATGTGTTTAGTACATATATCAAAATCAATAGAAACATATGTTGCCACCCAGACCACCAAACATAATTATTTGAGGTTTGGCCTCTGCTGCTCCTGTCCAGTTTCCCTCTTCTGTCATGCCTATTTGATATGATATCCGTCTTTACACATTCAGTTCAGCCTTGAGACCAGTGGTGGCAATTCGCGTTTACATGCGCATTTAAAGACAGGGATTTCGTGTAAATTGTGAGCAAACTATAATTGAACGCCACGAAAGGGTTATACAAAAATCGCTCTTCAGGGGGTA
Organism: Ctena decussata; assembly: GCA_963989385.1. NCBI lineage: Eukaryota > Metazoa > Mollusca > Bivalvia > Lucinida > Lucinidae > Ctena > Ctena decussata. The sequence goes on from OZ022501.1 coordinate 99,323,685, forward strand.
AAAATGAGACTACCTCAGCCAGCTACCATCATACCCATTTTATTATACTCACAGGGAACCATAACCCTTGACGCACACGCGTCCACTCCATCTCTGAAACCGTCTTATATTTCTTCATGAAAGTTTGTCCAAATCTAAAGTACCATCAGACGATGTGCAAAGAAAAAGAACCCTAACCTTACTGTAAGTTTACAGAACTTTGCCCCTTTGTAATTTTTGTATAGTAATTTTATATCAGCTTTTTGTCCGCTCCATATCCTTTGAACCGTTTAAGATTTATTAAAATACTAGAACTGTCAGAGCATCTGACTATTGCTCCGCTGCAGCGCTTCCAATGTATCATGGCTTCAAATACCAAGTATCAGCAATACACCTTGAGCAGTTGCTGAGAAATCTGTTACGTAAACTTTCACTATTCGAATGAAGGACAAGAAAAGTAAACAAAAACTGGGAAGAAAAAAGTCATCAAATGCCGGGAAGAACAAACAAGAGATAGCCGATTCTCTGTCTCCAGTATTAACCTGTCGCTATCAACCTGTTTACAAAATATATGATCTTTCTACCTTATACCGTTGCTAAGATATCTTAGAAGGAAATGTGTGGAGAGACAAAAAAGGGAACACATACAGGGAAGAACAATTTAACAGAATATCGGTTTTCAATCCCACGAAATTACAAACCTGGAAGAACAATTTACTGCAACAGGATATTGTTTCTATTCCACTTAAAAAGGAAAGAAAACCTACTTTAAAACACATACTTTCCTGTATATATCGCAGTATCCGAACGCTCTGTACCATCTCTTCCGGTTTTCATAGCGTTGAATCGAGAGTACAAAGTTCGCTTATAACGAGTAGTCGGAAACCATTACGTTTTGAGATTTTATCCGGAATCTGCTGCGTCATTTATAATTATTCAGCTTCGAAAATGTAAAGAGTAAGTGTCACAGGGGAGGAACAAATCGTGGCCCGACCGGGACTCGAACCCAGGGCCTCTCGCTTACCGTGCGAGCACTCTGCCAACTGAGCTACCGAACCGCTTGGTCGACCTTTGACATTTTCCCCCGCTTAATTAGATTCGTCCCCGAATCTACCTGGAACCACGGAGGAACCAACGAGACATGCACTTTTTGATGCTCGCGGCCCCAGCCGTGGACCCACACTGAACCACCAAATGTCACAGGGGAGGAAAAAATCGTGGCCCGACCGGGACTCGAACCCAGGGCCTCTCGCTTACCGTGCGAGCACTCTGCCAACTGAGCTACCGAACCGCTTGGTCGACCTTTGACATAAGTTTAATATAATTTGCTCTTCGGTCTTTTACTTTATTTCCCTGTACAATGAAAACCTCATGGCCGTCACAGAATTTTTTATCCGAACAGCTCAATTTAACACGAGATTGTGTCGTGCAAAACCTAGCTATCATCCTATTATCAAAACTAACAAACTGTAGATTGATAACGCCTTCCGTTTATTTTAAAGATTTATATAAAACATGTAAGAAAAGGCTCAAAATGGTTTAAGAATCATGCCAAGGGTGATTTGAATACTGTACCGTTTACTATCCACCCATACACGACATTGTACAGGGCAATAAAGTAAAAGACCGAAGAGCAAATTATATTAAAGTAACCTCTTTACATATTCGAAGCTGAATAACTATAAATGACGCAGCAGATTCCGGATAAAATCTCAAAACATAATGATTTACGACTACTGGTTATAAGCGAATGTTTGTACTCTCGATTCGACGCTATGAAAACCAGAGCGTTCGGATACTGTGTATATGCTGCATAAGATACCTTGATAATAAGGAAAAAACATATATGCTGCTGTTCGTCTGTACGGTTTGGCAAGTCTCTTACCATCCAACTGACCAAACCGACATCCGACACAATATACAAGATATAATATATAAAACATCCTATAAAGCACATCATTATCCACACCAAACAAATCATTTACACACCACACTAGATATCCTACCACATATAAGATAACCCACAAGCCACACAAGGCCTTCCACAAAGCAGACAAGACATCTGTCACGACAAAAAGACATCCCGCATCGCATACAACACAGTGAGCATGAGATACAAGTCATCTTATACAATGCAGAACACATCTTAATTAACATTCAAATAAATATATCCCACTTACTAAAGACATTCCATATAAAAATTAAGATATCCCATTTTCGAAAGAAGACATCCGGTATGTCAAACAAGATATCTCATATGTTGAACCAGATGTCTTATATATCGTAATATGCAAAATATCTCACCCAACACACCAGACATGCAATATACTACACTAGATATCTCATATGACATATCAGATATCCAAAACACGATACAAGATGTCCAATATGTCACACATTTTATTTCCTTAGGCAAGAATCCTATATGCCCCATAAGATAATAAGATATCCAATCCAGCAAACAAGACATCCCATATGTTGAATAAGATATCCAACAGAGCATACAAGATATCTCACCTAATGAAGATATCCCATATACTACACAAGATATCCCACATACCATAGAAGACATCCAATACATTATACAACATATCCCATCTAACTCACCAGAAATCCAATTCAGTATATAAGACATCTTTTATGCTACATCGGGCATCCCATATACTAATATTAAACAGACACCCTATAATTAACTTCAGACACCCCATGTTCCTTAAAAGACATCTGATACAACACACCAGATATATGATATACAAGATATCCGATCCAACATCAAAATTATCCCTTATATAGATCTCAAATAATAGCAATACATCCGAATGCTACATTAGGCATCTTATACACTATACCAGACATCTCACATCTACACAGTAAACAATATACCTAAATGGAGAAATCAGACAGACCACACAGCATACAGGATATATATTTAAACACAATAAATAGAAAAAAGGCCTGCCATAGTATTAAGACATGCAAGGATCCATATTTGTAGTAATAGTTGTGTGAAAACAGAAGATTCAGGCTCAAATATTATCTGTCATATCAATGAAGCGGGAGAAGATTTGAGCCACATCTTGTGATTTCCAACAATGTGGCTTTGGTAACAAGCAGAGGCTCTGATCAGACTGCACATCAGTCTGATCAGAGCCTTTGCTTGTCACATCAGCTATCTATGGAAGTGGCCCAAGCCATAGAGCCAACGATCAGGTCTCTGATTACACGTACAAAAGGGAAAAATGATCTAAATACCACATGACCAAATTGCCACATTGTTGGAAATCACATGATGTGGCTCAGTTATTATGTATATACATTGTTATTGAAAGCTAAATGACTCAGTTTAATTATTCCCAATAGATATATGCATGCATTCAATATACACACATTAAATTCCGTTAAAGATTGTTTGCTTAAATTCATTTAAGAATATAAAAAGTTAAAGCGGTAATTTATCAAAGTATTTACTACAAAAATATAAGTAAACACACAAAACTGGAAAACAGTCTACTTGGCTATACAAAAGCGACAATAAAATAAAAAGCAAACCAAAAGCCCAACAAACTTTTTTCAGACTGTTTGACTGCAAGAAAGGGTTGATCGACCACAACCGGTTAACCCCCCCCCCCCCCCCCCACACACACACACCCCTGTCCTCCCTCTCCCTCCTCCCCAGTAAATTCATTACTGGCCATCTCAAGGCGGCAGTTCTGTTTTGGTTCTTCTTGATTGTTTTATGTGTCATTAGTTGCAATGTCTGTTATTGATAAATTGTTTGTGATGTTCAGGCTAGCCCGTTGACCACCTACATGAGAATAGCTGTTCACATGGCTGCCGCTGGTGTTGTCTTTGGTGGTGACTAATTTTGTGTTGTCTTTTTCCCACATGGTGTCTTGGGTTGGATCTGAGGCTGAATACATTTTGTCACTTCCTGAGAATTTTCCTCCTTACTTTTGTACAAACACACAAGACACTATCAGACAATCTGCAGAGAAAGTGAAATGTGGCTTGCAGTTTTGACATGAATATGACCTTTTCTAAAACTTTTAAAGTAATTTATACCTGCCTTGCTACTAAAGACTTCATTCATTGACAAAGTTCTTGTCGTCTATTGCTTCCATTCATACTATAAACCCCAACGGGTGTATATTGCCCCGCTCAACGGAGCTCTTGTTAATACATAAAGTGGGGCACTAAATAAATAAGCAAAACTTTGAGAATTATGTATCATCTTAAATATTCCGGAATTGTCGATGTTTAACTGACCTACGAGTTCGGACTTATGATTTGGGTACTTTGACCACTATCACTTGTAAGGCCTACTCAAATCATTGGATGAAGTCCGGCAAAATAATTATTACTTCTTTCCGCATGAAAATGTAGGCCAAATACGTAGCTCTTTCGTCTCTTCAAAACTACACTTTGATAATTAGTATTTCCAAAACCAGTTCAAGCTGGATGCCTGATCGCAAAGGTAATTTACAGTCACTATGTTTTTACTCATTCCGTGGTGGTGAAGCAGGTGTTACTTGCGCCCCAAATGTATAAATATCTGCCGAAAGACAGAACACTTCCAAGAATGTATACTCCTCGAATTCCCATCAGTCATATTTTGCCTTTGCACTGTTTATTTTAAACTCTGGATCTATCAATGATATTTTTCAGTTAAATGAAAAATTCCGTTTTCCATTAACTAGTTTTCTAAAAATCCGATTTATTGTGTCAAACCCATGATCATATTAATTAAACTGTTACTTAAGAAACGCATTTCTAATTTCTGATCATTTCATTTATACCACAGAAATAAGATCCTTGAATTCATCATCTTGAATTTCACGCAGTTTAAATGGAACATCTATCCACTGTTTATACACTGAATATGCGGCCCCACCACTGGCAGCGTCATCCTCTTTCAAAACTTTAAAAGATTTCAAAAGTAATGTCCAGCACTTGCAGCCACTGTATAAAAGAATAATGCCCCATTCGTTTCCACACTTCTGACATTCTATTTTGCTTTGTTTCGTCATGCCGTCAAACTTCTTTTGCGGAATTGGCTTAACCGTTATTCTATCAGCAAAGTCTTTGTTAACGACGATGTGATGGTTACTTTTCAGGGTGCGGATATCTGTACTGAGGCAAGCAAACAGACTACAACGTCCACACATCATTTTATAAACGTCCTCATCGGTACGCATTTGTTGCTTACGCTCGTTATTTTCCCTTCTTCGTTTTGCCTCACGCTGGTTATCGTTCTGGAAACGTTTCACTTTTCTGTCATACTCTCTTTGGGATAGAGCTTTTACCATTTTAATGGCTCTGTACATCATGCAAGCCTTGTAGGCGTTTATCTTTTCCTTCTGAACGGCCACCTCATCTCCAAAGATTTTAGTTTTGCCTCCCTCCTTACGACATCGGCCTGAAACATGACAGCATTTATTTATATTTTTAATGAATATAAAAATAGCCATCAGGGGAGATGGCAAATCCCAGACTAAATGCGGCACAGGCCTCTGTAAACTGGGTGCACCTCAAAACATATAAGCAATATATATCATTTTTATGCGCAATTTGACATCTGTTTAACAGATGCATGATTTTCTAACACTCAAGCCAAAGCATTGGGTCAAACTGCCAAAAAATGTAAAATTTCAAACAGTTACCATCTACACTATGTATAGCAAATAATACAATCAACATTTCATGAAAAATAAATGAATACCGTCAAAAGTACAAACCCTACATTTTAATTATGAGCTCTCTTCTTATCACTGTTGAGGGTCTTACATCACGGTTCATCACGATACTATCACTGTCTCCGAATGTTGCAATTTCTTAAGAATTCAGATGATTTAAGTGAGTCCCTCATCTCTAAATTACAAACCAGTGCTGTACACTTTGAGTGTAAGCTTTACCACCATCTTAATAAAAGTATTTTCATGCAAAGCAGACACCCTATAGGTTCATACATGACATTTGTTTGGAAGACAAGTGTCAAAATCCAGTACACAAGGTGAAAAGCTACATGAACAAAAACTATCAAATCTATCGATAATTGAAAGCACTATCAGCGATAGTTATCGATAGTTGAAATCACTATCACGATAGCATTATCAATGCAACCACTATCACGATGTATCGATATATCGATGTATCGATACACCCTACAGGCTAAGAGTAAAGGGGCTACCAGTGGTCATCATCCGGAGCAAAGCGGCCGCTTTTGTTTTGCCGTCAATCGAAATATTTCGTGATGCAAACAGGCAAGTGAACGACCCTTGCCGTGATCTCTCCGACAATGGTCGAAGTACTGAATACACAAGTTAAAGCCGACTTGTTTATTGACGGTTACTGATAATAATTCGACATAATTATGGGATAACTGTACATGAAATTGTCTTTTTTTGGAGGTTTTACGGCGAATCGTCAGCGACGCAGTGGCGTGGAATCACAGTTGGATTGTTATAAAGTAAAAAGGGCCGTTAGCAGACGGTTAACATCATTAAAAAACAAAACAAAACAAAAACACATTAAATTTCATTTTTGAAATTCATAAACAGAATATTGGGTATAAGGATATCATAATATAATTTCTAGTGGGCGAGCGGGGAATTTGTCCTGCTGGGACGCGATCAATGTCAAACGCTTCCATCTTGGCATGGACAAGAGGTTGAGTTATAGTTGGCTTAAACTACTTTTAGCGCAATCACGCATCGCATTCACTTCTGAGGCGAATATTAGGTCTACGCAGGGGCTTCCTAATTCATCAGTGAGACACCATAGCAAACCTATTAAATCAACAGAAACTTGTGACTAAAAACAGCTGATGACTCAGCTCATTCCGAAGCCCGAACAAAATGAAACTAATAGTTGGATTACGATAGACCACACCAAACACATACGTTGTTAGGTACCAAACTTCTGTTTTAGATTTAGGAGGGCGCCGTCAATCTGACGCCCGACTCACAACTGTGTAGCTGCAGAGAGAAGCAGAGTTAATCAAAAGTGCCAAATCTGAATGGGTAAATCACTTTGCATGCTATTGCGGAAAACATCAATATTGTAGTATTTATTTATGTATCGAGTTTCAATCCCTTTAGGTTGTTCCAAAAATCATTTTACAAGTAATCTTTCTAAATTTGTAAATACGTCTCCATAGGTCAGAATTTTTCAAAGAAGAATTCAAAGCTTTAGTATTGCCAGCTCTATTTTCATCAGAGACAAGGATAACACATTATCTCATTTCATAGTCTCTGTCAATAAAAAACAATATGTATCAGTGTGTTAACAAAATAGATATAACACCAAACGGCAAGTTAAAGTTTTTGTATGATAGTCACGAGGTAAGTTATTTTTTATCTGGTGGCGGAGCCACGAGATCAGTAATCACCTTAACCGGGTAACTGATACACTACAAGCGGCTTTTAGCATGACAACTCCCGTTACTAGTTAAGCGCAAATTAAGGGACAGGTCACTAAATGTATGTCAAGTGTTTTTCAGCACAGGATTTATCCTGAATGGAAGCCCCCGAAAAATACTCATTGGCTATAACATAGATTTAATGCGACAGTTTGCATGCTTAGTGGTTAACCCAATCACGGTTGACAACTTTGCTGTCCTCTTTAATTGCACGCCGGTGGGTCGGGGTTCAGACCATCTGGAGCTTAAGCCTTCAAGGCGCGCCAAGTAGGATACTCAGTTACCTGTTACCTGGAGCGAGTATTAATGCGAATGCAGTTATTTCCCTTAGACCCGCGGAGCGTTAGGCATTAATCGATATTAGAAAGGTAATATCGATTTTAATTCTCATGTGTTGTACAGGTTTATCAGCATAATAACAAGTCAAGTCAAAATAGTCAAAATACTTTACAACTAACAATATGAAGGAGCGGGATGGAGACATGTTAAATTTTAATAACTTTCTTTTTCTCAGATAAAAACAATCTTTTTTCCCGATTGCTGATTTTCGGTGTATAAGTCTTTGAGTGAGTTTTATTGGATTGTTTTAGTTTCTGACATCAAAAACATAAAACAATAATATTTTTAATAATGAAATAATAATAATACATTTCAATCTCTTAGAGGGTCTCATCTTTATTCACACTACATAGTTATATAGGAGCAGCTGTAGTGTAGTGGATAACACTCCGGACTATTAATCCAGGGGTCGCGAGATCGATCCCCCGCTTCTCCGGTCTTTCGGATGAGACTTTAAACCGAGGTCCCGTCTCCATATGACCTCGTTGTTGGTGGGACGTTAAACCCGAGTTCACTCACTCACTCACCCATTGTTATAATCATTTTCTTCTTTGACCCCGCCCATCGCAGCCCGCGAAATAGATTAGTTGTCGGCTGGTGCTTCTGCAGCAAAGCTGTTAAATCTGAGTGTCATTTATCTCAGGTCTTACAAATTCAGAGGAAAACTCTCGACATGACTGAAATATTGTTTACTGGGACGTTAAACCATATCTCAACAGCAACGACGACCTTCTGTTTAGTCAAAACAGTTTTCAAACGTTTTATGCAAATGCGATCGTTCGGCATGTTGCTTAGCTGCTTGATTTAAATCATTTAATACTAGTATGAATAAGCTGGGAAGTGGGGAGGGGGCGCGGGGGAGTTGGGCTTGAAAGTATGTGACATTATAAGGGATCAATTATGTGAAAACTTTTGATATTGTTTTTCTTGTTTTTTTTGGTTTTTTGCTGTTTTTTTTTTTTTTTTTTTTTTTTTTTTTTTTGCCTTGGAATATACGTTGTGATATCTCATTAGAATCGCCTCGGCGAAGCACATTAGAATCGCCTCTCAAAGGCAATTCTAATGAGATGTCACAACATATATTCTAATATAAGCAGGCCCAGGCTGAAGCCCCAAAACCTACCCCCTGGAACCGGGGCTGAATTTATACGTTGTTTCCTTGCGAAAAGAAATAAAATAATAAATTACTGATTTATACACTTAAATCACCAGAAGACGTTTTTTAATTCACACCTATTTAAATATCGATTTCTGATCTTCATTGTCGTGAGCAGGTGTTTTGAAATTGCAATGTTTTGACAGGACATGAGACCAAATTTGTTTTTCACACCTTTCGACAGGCGGCGTGTGCTCTTGCTTGGCTGGTGGAAATTTCAGTAATTTAACACCAGATATGAGCTTAAATAATTGATAAAAGATTTTTAATCAGCTTGAATAGTCTATAGAGTGTATTTTTTTCAAATACCAGAAGGCTATAAAGCCCATGAGGACATAACATATCATACATATGATGGCATAAGTGTTGTAAAGTACATTAACTTTTTACACAAACAAATAACCTTGCGGAATGTATTACATTTTTTATTTATTTGTTTATATACGTGTATTATAGCTAAAACTCTGATCAGTCTGCGCAACAATGTGTATCTAGTGTTGTAGTTTGATCAGAATCTTCACTACTTACACAAGCAAGCGCAAATTAACATCTAAAAAAAAAACTCTGGTCAGCCTACGCAACCATATGTATGTTAGTGCTGTAGTCTGATCAGAGTCTTTACTACTAACATAAGCTAGCGCAACAAAACATGTATAAATAGCAAAAACTATGATCAGTCTACGCAACCAAGTGTATATAAGTGCTGTAGTCTGATCAGAGTCTTCACTACTTACATAAGCTACTGCATCAAAACATGTATAAATAGCAAAAAATCGGATCAGTCTACGCAACCATGTGTATGTAAGCGCTGTAGTCTGATCAGAGTCTTCACTAATAATAAAAGCTTAATTAAGCGTCAACTGTTTCTGTAACAATGTGAAGACAGGATTTACATGTATGGATAAACACACGGATTATGATTCGGCATTAACAACCTTTGACACCTGTGTATATTACCCGGCGCGGCACCTATGATTATTATCTGTGTACAAATTAAGTTACTGGACCACCGAACCAAACGACAGCAATGATCATTAATATAAATGGTCATAGTTTGAACAATCGGAAAAATTAGCATAGAAAAAAAGTAAATAGATCAGATGATTATGCGATTTTAAAAGACCATGTTTTAACGGCTTATCCTTCAACATTTAGCATACAAGCATCTAGCATCAAATATTGTTAGTATCTTTAATAAAGTTATGTTTACTTTTTACATTATGCTTAACTTTTGGCAAGGAGAAGTATGGAAAAATATAAATCTGGTAAAAACTAGACAATCACTAAAGGTGATGAATGCCCCCGCCATATGCCTCACCAGAAAAGTAACGTGTTAAAACATATTTGTGTGAAGTTAAATCAAAATCTGTCAATAAATAAAGCTGCTAGAGGGATGACTGAGTTTTTCTTAAAAATAGCAACTGTGACCTTGGAACTACAACCCTGAAAGGTTAACTTGTCCAAGATATTGTCATACTTAATATATGTGTGAAGTTCTATCAAAATCAGTTAATAAATAAAGGCGCTAGAACCATGACAAAGATTTACATGTACCTATAATAGCATCTGTGACCTTGACCTTGGACCTACAATGATGAAACGTAAATTTGTCCCAGATATTGTCAAGCTAAATATTTGTGTCAAGTTATGCCAAAATCATTCCAGAGGGATGACAGCATATTTTCTAAACTAGCAAATATGACCTTGACCTTTACCCTGAAATTCTGGATCACGAACTTGTCCAAGATATTGTCACACTAAACATTTGAGTGAAGTTACATCAAAATTATCAATGAATAGAGGAGTAGAGGAATGATAAAGTTTTTTTCTAAAAATAGCAACTGTGACCTTGACCTTGGACCTGCGGTGCTGAAACAGTAATTTATTCAAGATATTGTTATACTTAACATTTATGTGAAGTTACATCAAAATCAGTCTATAAATGAAAGCGCTTGAGCAATGCCCTAGTTTTTCTGAAAATAGCAACTGTGACCTTGACCTTCATCCTACAAACCTGAAACGCAAAGTTCTTCAAGGTACTGACATACCCAATAAAGCTGTGATGTAATACCAAAATCTGTTAATAAATGAGGCCGCTAGAGCGACGATAAAAGGTGAGATTGTATTTAAGCTATGGAAATATGGTCAAAAAATGTATGTTATTCAAGGGGACATAATTCTGCAGTAAAGACCTGACTGAAATTTCTGTTTCCTTTATGCACATGTTCAATGCATGTCTGAACTGTGTTGCAAGTTTCAAATCTCTATATCAAATACTATTGGAGGAGTTGCAGAGACAAGAACAGTACTACAAAGTGTGAAATATGGTCAAAATATGCATGTCATTCAAGGGGATGTAATTCTGCCATAATGACCTGGATCAAAGTTTTGTTTCCTTTATGCACATGTTCAATGCATGTCTGAACTGTGTTACAAGTTTCAAATCCCTACATCAAATACAATTGGAGGAGTTGCAGAGACAAGAACAGTACTACAAATGTGAAATATGGTCAAAATATTTATGTTATTCAAGGGGACATAATTCTGCAATAAAGACCTTAATCAAAGTTCTGTTTCCTTTATGCACATGTTCAATGCATGTCTGAACTGTGTTGCAAGTTTCAACTCCCTACATTAAATACTGTAGGAGGAGTTGCAGAGACAAGAACAGTACTCAAATGTGAAATATGGTTATAATATGTATATTATTCAAGGGGACATAATTCTGCAACCAAGACCTTAATCAAAGTTCTGTTTCCTTTATGCACATGTTCAATGCATGTCTGAACTGTGTTGCAAGTTTCAACTCCCCATATCAAATACTGTAGGAGGAGTTGCGGAGACAAGAACAGTACTCAGATGTGAAATATGGTCAAAATATGTTTATTATTCAAGGGGACATAATTCTGCAATAAAGATCTTAATCAAAGTTATATTTCCTTTATGCACATGTTCAATGCATGTCTGAACTGTGTTCCAAGTTTCAACTCCCTGCATCGAATACTGTAGGAGGAGTTGCGGAGACAAGAACAGTACTACAAAGTGTGACGGACGGACGTACGGACGGACGTACGTATGCACGGACGGACAAGGGCAAAACTATATGCCCCTCCCCACTTCGTGGCGGGGGCATAAAAATGATACTTTAGTATCATGCTGTATTTTCGATCGTATTTTCCTTACTAAAATGCCTCATTGCTGTATCATGGTAAAATTCTGGAAATATTTTATCATGGGGTATTGCAGTAAGCTTCTCATTACTGTTTCTTCACTGTGAATGACCGTGATTAGCCAGCTAAACACAAATAATATGTCCTTGAGTTTCGCATAAAAAGGTTTTGAAAATTGATTTTGGTTATTTTAGCTGGCACCTAAAATGTTCTATTACTCTTTTGCTTCTATTATTCTATTATGTTCGATATCATAAAGCTGAGTAAAATGGTAAAAATACAATGTACAGTCATGAGCCTTCAACGTTTGTCCTGGTTTTGTTTATATTGCATCTCTCAACGGGGAACCAAACACTGAAACTTTTAATCAATCAATATTTCAATTCTCATATCGACGTTGCCCCCGCACCTCAGTGGATTCCATAGCCGCAGTAACGGGGCGCCGAGCGTCCGTCCATTGAAACTTTTAATGCAGCAATTTGTCATTTATCATGAAAAAAATCCCTATTTTGCCAATTATATGACTCGATTTATGCAAATCAACCGACATTTTATTACACATGTCTTTTACTGTCACCTCCTTTTTGAATAAGGAGTTTGGCCAATTAGCGAGTTAATTAAGAATACCATGTAATGGTTTCTAAAGATTCTACCCTGGGGTAAACAAAACGTATTTCGGTCTCCTTGATAAATAAGCCGCACTATTACTCAAATAAATTTCTTTCAAAACCGTAAGTGCAAACATGAGCAATTACAGCATAATAATCATCAAAATTTAGATTATGTACTTGTTTACAAAGTTTTATTGATTAGCTTATAAAGGGATGATTTGAACTACAATTACTCGAATAACGGCCTTTTGATGTTTGATTGTCGCGTATAAGTCATTTGACTTTCTTTCTTTCTTTTCCTTCTTTCTTTCTTTTCATTCTTTCTAGCTTTTTTCTTTCTTAACCCGATTCTTCATCCGATTATTAAAGCATACCTCAAATATATAGAACAAAACACGAAAATTAAGAAATGATGTTCAGTAGGCCTTTGCGCAACATAGCCGGATTTTGGACTTAAACTATTTCGTAGACATACGAGCGAGGTTTGTCGAAACGAGAATTTCTAAATGTTTGGAGACAAATGGAAGATACTTATATTTTACTTATTTCTTAATGAATTACATCAATTTAAACCTTATCAAAATCTCTTTATGATGATAACTTATAAAAAAAATTTACAGACAATCCGATTATTTCCAAATTTAAGGCTAAATGTGGCTTGTCATGCATTTTCTACAATATGTACATGTATGATTCCATTTGATTAGCTTCGAATTTCAAAAGCCGATGGAAGATACAAAACATGAAGTTATTTTAATTATTTTTGCATCATATTAACAAGGAAAGAATATACTCTATGAATATAACTTATAAAAATTGTCATAATATCAAATATGTATTTAATATTACGTTTTACATTAAATTCATATTTAATTGTGTACAGAAGTCGGCTTTATTACAACAGGTAAGCGCTCGGATTAACCCGTAAGTCGATATCGGCAATTTCCGCCGTATTGAAGCATTAAGTGCCCTATGTCTGTGATAGCCCCTACATAAAGCTATATATTAGCTGGTTGGGGCCGGATGTTTGTCTGTTTTTTTGGCCCACCGGGGTTCAACTGGTGGTTTTCTTTTGCTCCAGTCCTCCAGTGGTGTTGCTGACGCCCCAGGGATCTCCAGGTGACTCAACACGTTTTGGCTGTCGAGTCCTCATCATTGCTTCATCACGGTCTTTTCTTGATTTTAATTGTTGCCCGTGATGACTCTCTGATGAGTTAGGGGATCTCCATACGAACCGAACTACTAACTAATTGTGTACACCGCGGTGAAGGGTGAGGGTGAAGGTTTGGGCCCAGTAAAACCGGTTTAAACCCCCTAGTAGTTATTACTGACCGTCGTCCCAAGGCGGTACTTTCGTTGCGGCTGCATTTGTTTTATGTTCGGTGCTGTTTAATTTATTGTCTTCTCATTTTAACCTCTGTGTAATAAAAATTGAAAATAGGTAAAAATAGTTGTTAAATGTTTTTCATATAATTTGCTTAGTCTGTTGTAACCGTTCTGTTGGTCTAAATTATTTAGTTCAGTAAAGATAGCTGAGTTGCCACCTATTTGGGAAAGAGCTGCTGACTCGGCTTATCACTCGTAATTTATTGTTTGTTGGGATGTCTTTGTCAATCTTTCCCTATGATGTTGGGGATGAGGTTTGGGGTCTCATTCAGTCAGTTCCTGAAGTGTAGTTACTCTTAAAATTTATTTTGGGAAGAGTATTAAATCAAAGCTTCCCCCACCCAATATTATGGCTTTTTTGAAGCCCTGATATTGATTCTGTCACGGTTGCTGAATGAGATGAATGGGTGCAATAACTTCCTATAACTGTAAGTTATTATACAGTTTTAGGGTCCGCCACTGCAGTTATACTGTACTATTGGGTCCACCTTCTGTAGTTATTTTAGTGTATGGTGAGTTATTTTATCACTACTTAATAGGGAAATTGCACTACTACATGTACAAAGTATAGGTAAGGGCAACAAATGTGAAAGGAAGATCTAATTTATTTATTTATTTTTTAAGTAAAAAGATAGGCAACGCTCAGGATTTAATACAATCTAATCCCACATCCCGCTCTTAACCCAAAAGGGAAAGAAGCACACACATACTATAATTGACAAAAGTTCACGAAAGAAATGCACGGTAAACCGAATAAGGAGCTCTTACCCAAACAGTTGGTCAATCAGCTACCCTAACTATGTACAGCATCTTCTATTTTTACCTACCTTATTTTTTCCTAAATTATAAAACAAACCAAAACAGAAAGCGGAATGGGCAGCTGCTCAGGTGACCAGACTGCAAAGGACCATAGAAACCCGGACATAACAACATGTATCACAAACGAACCACAAGAGAAGTACCACAAAAGATTACTGGCGGGATTAAACTGCTTTAACTGGAGATAAACCTCGCTCCCTGCTTCTGCGGTGGTTCGAACATTTTGGCTGTTTGGTCCGCATGAAGGTTTCCTAACCAATCAATGAACCATCACAAGAAACAAACAATCACCGATTAAATATCAAATTTTATCACAACTTTTAGGGGCCCTTATCGTTATTAAAAATAAAAGCAACATAATTTACATCTATTAACATTTAAAGATTTCAGAAATATCACTCTGTTGCAATTACTATCCTTTGCTTATGATAAACGTGAAAGATAAAAGTGAAGCTACCATATTGCAGAGCACCAAATAAGAAAGTCATGCAAAGAAAAAAAAGCACACATACCAGACATCTGAATCTTCTGAACTTCATTCCCTGTGTTGTTGTAACTGAGAACAATATTACAATCTGGCACATCTATCCCCTCAGAGCCCACAGATGTAGCTACTAGTACTTTATAAAATCCACTTCTGAAACGCTCTACTGTTTCGTTTTGTTTACTTTCAGTCATACCTGTAAAGATGTATATAACACAAGTATAGTATGTCTCTCAATGTCTTAAAATCTGACTGACAGAAAGGTAATTCATGATTCATGTGCTTTTTTTTTTCTTTTTTTTCCATATCTTCGTTTATGATTTTAACATCGACTTTACTGACAGTTTAAGACACGAGACATTAATTTCTTACGCTAAACATTTGTGTGAAATTTGATGAAATTAAACGACTTGCAATCAAAGGCATGTCACTTTGACATCCCAGATAGTGGCACCTTTTTCTACTTCCAATGAATTCAAATGCAAGGCTATTCACGGCTCACGAACAATAACAGGCGGGAATCTTTTCAATCGTAAACGAGGTTCCATTGCACATAGCCTTACATTATCCACCCATCGTCCTGATATGACTCAAATACTGTTGACAAGGACGTAAAATTGGAAGTCATGTATACATCCAGCACAATATTTGTCTGAATCAAATGTTAAACAATCTCACCTTCTTCTTCTCCCCTCGTTTCTTTTCCATACAATGGCGCTGTTCCTGCCCCTATACGTTTTAAATCTTTGTCCAGAAACTCAGCTAGTCGCTTACATGTCTGCCTTGCCTTAACAAATACCATCGCACGGGAGTCGTCACCCTTTTCTTCAAGCATTTTGCATAGAACGTCACTCAGACAACGAACATTTGGATTCTCTGACTGCCTACCTAGCTGGCTCATTTTCTTGACATGATCTGTTAAATCATAACATTTATGATTGTAAAATAACTACTGGGAAAATGCTGTTGAAGGCATTATAAAGAAAAACATGTACATAAGAAAGCAACAACTATTCTTTCACAAATATTTTATTTACCTCACAGACAAATGAGGAAGAAGAGAGGGAAACCGAATATTTGAAAATAACCGATATAAAATTGCACGCGATGCTGTTGGTAAGCGTGCCTGTTTCGCGCGCAGAAACGTTGGCGTGTCATTTATTTCTGATTCGGTACAAGCGTATTTTTCCAGTTATACTTCGGGGTTTTCCTTTTCAATATCATCGAAAAATCTAGATCCGTATAAGACGGATCTAGGTGTTTAGGATTGCTTTAGAAAGAAACATTCCATTTCAAAGCAGAATTTCAAGACTGATTATAAATGATATTTGGGAGTCATTCTATATATCTAAAACATCGTTTTATACAGCCGAATAAACACGGTATTCCATTTTTATTTTTGTGTCAGGCGCGTTATTTTTTCACTCTTCCTTTTGGTGCCATGAGTAGGATATATTTCACATCTTCGCTTTTTTATAGGCATTCATTAGCGAGGACGTATCCTACGAGTACAGCATTGACTATAAACCCAACTGGCATTTCAGGGATGTAAGAATAAACGTTACGTGCAGCAGTATGTCGCACAGAAGAAGGATGACAATAAGGCGTCGGACGCCTGAAGAATCGTATAATGTTTTGTTTTAAAGAGCTGTATCAGTACCTTTTAAGATCGTCAGCAATTTCTCTTCGAAAGCGTTCAGTTTGCCTTGACGTTGTAGATCGTCCTTTACTCGGTCAAACAAAAACTGATTTACATCGTTCATCATTAACAGACTATTAACTTCAAGTGCTGAGTTTAGAATCTGAAAAGTAAGATGTAGATAAAACAGAAAATGCAATTATTCGATAGGTATTTTGATGTTCTGCTGTATGTTTTATTTTAAGGTAGACGAATGGTGAATAAAGATATTGGTGGGGCATTCATTTCATTATAATACCAGCTGAATAACCCAAAGGGCTATAAAACATTTGGATAAGAAAAGAAAATTTTTCACCGTTTTGTTTTCCTAAAAAACAAACTTTTGTATTTATACATACTTTTTTTACACATTTTCCATTAAAATTCATGTCTCTAGCACAAGGATGCACTTTCATTTCTGCAAATCATATAATCTTTAATATAGGGTATTTGAAACAGACTGGTTAGAAAAATTGCAATTATCTTGATTATAAGTATATTTTTACACTTTTTTAAAAAATGCAAGAAAATGGAATTTCATGAAAAACGTCATGAGAAATATATTCAATCGATGGGACATGCTTATGCATATTGTTTTAGTAAAACTTACATTGTATGATACAGAATAAAACAAAAAAAAAAAAAAACATTTCACCGTTTTGTTTCCTAGAAAAACAATGTTTAAGTTCAAAAATATCCCCCAAAAAGACTGTCCAAATACTGCACCTGCTGCAAACACAGCCGGTCCTTGCCCTGTTATTTATTTTCCTGTTGTTCCGGGTCTACCAAAGAGTAATGCCTTAAAAATGCGCAGATGGAATTGAAATTGTAAAGACCTTGATCACTCTGGTTCCTAAGGAACAGTCTGATCACGGTTTCCACTGTTTATACAGACGTATCTGCCCGAAAACTTAGGATCTTTATGGTAGGTATTGTAAGTGTGTATATATTCCATAGTTGATTGATTCACCATGAACAAGAACTCTGTTATGTGTTTTTATAAGTCGATATAGAGTTATTGTGTATCTAAATACCTTAAAATGAGGGTGATCAAAAAGTTCTCGGAAAATGCTCTTATTTCTTTATTATTTGTAGCAGCTCAATGGTCAGATCACTTAAATATGTAATATTTACACTTGCCACTGACTTCCCATAGGTGAACCCATTAGAGCAACTAGCTTCATACACCGATGAAGGACAATTGACCATGTGACGTTGTCGTCAAGCGACGTCGTATGTAAACAAACGTCTTGATTGGTTCTTGTAACGTTCGATTGACGCCACGTCAGGGCGACGGCTGTTTAACGTCGTGGCCGAACACGTCGTTACTGAATTTTCTTCGACTCATATTTTGCCTTTTCTACACCAAATTACCACGAAAACGGCACAGAGAGGTTAACAAATAAAGTGTAAATATAAGAATAAAAATTTGATTTTTCAGCGTTCATCGTGTGAAGAAGCCAGTTGTCGTCGCTAAAATTCTACAAGAAGCGCTTCGCGCTTCATGGAATATTAGCTCCGCCCACTGGCTTCATCACACGATGAACGCTGAAAAATCAAATTTTAATTCTTAATTGAAACACGGTTTGCTATTTTTTTGACTTTCATATATAGTAAACAATCGTTTCTATAGTAACAGTACCGTCGCCAACCCGGCCCAAATTTTCGAAAATTCGCATACATCGCTTGCAAAAGATTGCGTCTCTTTCGCGAATTTTTCTTCGCAAGCCAGTAAAAGCGAAATATATATATTTCGCCAACATCTAGCATGACGTTCATGACGTCACTTTAAAAGTTGGCGTCAGAGTAGTAAACAAATGGATTAATTCATGCAAACAGGTGATAAAATTAATATAGAGCAGCGATCGGCCATTAAATTTTGCGTTAGAAATAGAATTCCCAAGGTGAAAACGATTGAACTGCGTTATAACACATTTAATAAATCTGTAGTAAAGAAAACGTTTGTCTATAAATGGTATGAATGGTCAAGAGAATACTGGTGAAGAAGAGGGCAGCGGACGTCCAATAACCAAGATGCCGTCTGACGTTGACGCTGTCAAAGAATTACTCAAAAAAGACAGGCGAATTACCACCCAAGAAATGGTGAGCGGAGCAGACTCGTGACGGAACTGTTTTCAATATTATCCATGACCAGCTTAAATTGGATTCCAAAGATATTAAGAAATAAATATCATTTTTTCTGAAGTTTATCGAAGTGTAAACTACATTGGGTCACGTGCAAAGTAAATGAACCCGATAGGGTTCATGTAAACTTTGCAATGTAGTTAACACTTCGATAAACAACAGAAAAATAAAGTTCATTGCTTATATTTACATTCGTTTCAATCAAATCTTTCATGAAAACATATTATATAAGCGCCAAAATTGAAGCAGTAAAACATGTACAGCAGAACAGCATGCATGACGTCATGGCGTCGCTGACGTCCAATCAGACTGTAGAGAGCCTTTGACGCCATTGACGTCGCGTTTCTCAATGCAATTATTGGAATGGAAACTACATTACGTTCCAAATGTTTACTACAGGGCTTTTCAGTTAATACACTAAGAATGTAAATATTTAATGATAACCAGAAGCAGCTCAGAGCGCAATCTTATGAACAATTGTTGAAAAGTTTTACTGCAGGTGGTGCGGAAAATGGGGCCGAACAGTTACCATCCGTAATATTTTACCATTACAACACCCCTTCGCATACAGCGGTTTTTACACAGGTTGCTATCGAGCAGCTGCGATTTAAGATGCTGAACCACCCGCCCTATAGTTTGGACATAGCACCATGTGATTTCTTTTTCTTCACAATGATCGAAAGTTATCTTCGCGGGGGGAGGGAGTGGGGAGGATGGCTCATTTTGATGACATGAGCGAACTTTCTACCGCTTATTAGGTTGTTGTTACCGATAAAACAAACTTTCAAGAGATGCTTTAAAGAGTCATGGGTTGACCGGCGCAGAAAGTGTCTTCTTTTCCTGGTAAATCTGTTGAAAAAGATTTAACGACTTCAAACAAACAATGACAGAGTGCAGTCATGATGACGTTCATGTCACCGTACGTTGGGCTTTTAGTTCGTTAGCGGTGTTTCTATGTATGATGTTGAGAAAAACGAAACTTTGTAATCCAATCCAAATTATCCTGAATTTTATTCTCTTAAATTTTCAAGAGTTCTGGCGCCCAAACAATATATTTTCAACACCTTTCCTCGAAATTTTTTATCACCTCTCGTAAATAGACGTTTGTATAGTTGTGCGTTGTTTACGTAATTTTGAGGGTTTACGTGAGCTGACCAATGCCGGAAAAGAGCGTGACATTTAGAATCCTGAACCCTCCATGATAGTTTTAATAACTAACCGTTTTAAGTTGGTATTCTGAAATTCCCTTAGGAGTTTTTCGCGTTATGTCCTAATGGTGCCTTTTGACATATTTGTTAATATGTTCTATAAAAGGGTTATCCTTTGGAAGCAAGGATCACACCAAAGAACTGAAAACTGTCAAGTGTACAAGTTTTCTGGGCCAGACTAGCTAGTTTCGGCCAAGTTCACTGGCAACAAAAGGACTGGTTTCTTTGATTTTCGTTTTTTTTTTTTTTTCGTTTGTGTTGCAACTGCCCTAGTTGGTGTACGCTCCCATCATTGAAAAGCTAGTGACCTGTGATTTTGGCGTTTCCTGGATACTCAAAAAACAGTAAAAAATATCGTAGGCTGAAAATCTACATATAAGATTGGACTTTCCAGGAAGGGGAGCATTTCAAACATACACATTGCATCTGATGCAAAAGTAGATGAGTGATGTCTCGTAAAAAGGGACTTTTGGACATAAAGCGATGAGCAAACGCTAAGCCCTAATCAGCCTTTACATATGTATGCAACCAGGAAGACCAGGAAAATAAAAAAATCTGCGCCGATGCGCAGGTTGATATGAGTCTTCACTGAACGCACGGCTGAAGGTAATGTTTATTATATGACGGCATTTGATTGCATATCCCAGCCGGCACAGAGTAACATGTAAAATAACACCGTTTCGACGTAACGTTGCATCGACGTCGATAAGAATTTCTGCTTGTAACTGAATACATGTATTTGTAAATGCTATATAAAGACCGCAAACGGTCAGCCATTTTTTAAATTGTCTTTGAGAGATCCTTGAAAAGAACGCCTGTTACTTGTTTCTTATTTCAGTGTGGAATGCTATTTCGTGGTTTGATAATTTGAGTATTTGCTTTTCCAAGAATGGTGCAGTCTGGTCTTGGTTGTCGTATTTAGATTAGGGTTAACACATTTAATACCCGTACAAGCATTTCTGTTATTTCTTTACAACAATGTCTCATTTTTCACGCGATGTTGATCAATTTGCGTTGGTATGCCGTAGCGTTATCTCGACGTAAACGAGGTATCTGTGATATTTTTGTATGATATATTTATGTATCCGTTACTTCATCATGAGTGTTAATATCAGTCTGGACGTAAGGGACATAAAATATGGCAATGGGGATCAATGTAATTTAATTTTTATATCTAGCGGGAGCCAAAAATGCAGAAAATTACACAAAAAATGAAGTGTCTCAGAAAGCGGCCGATACTTTGATATTTGCGACAAGTGCACTGGTTCAGACACTGTTGGTTCAATGACAACTGCTGTAAAACCATATCCATGATCGCCCAGTGTTTCTTTTTTATGTGCAATTAAGGGGTCCATGAGGTTATGAAGTTAGACATATTAAATATGGTTCATATTTTGTGAAAGTTCAAAAGGGATATCAGAGCAATCCATATGTATAACAGATGTTTTGTACTGAATCCCCAACTATAAAGTACAACTTACGCCGAGATATTTTGCACCAGCCTGGATATTTCTTGACAGTTCAGGGTCCTCTTGCGACTGTTTGGCAGCTGTCATCAATCTCACCGTCCAATTATTATATTCTTGTGAATCCTTTGCTTCCGGGCGGGAATTCCATACCCCATGAAATCTTGATAGCGGAACTTCGCCTAGAAATATATAAAATATACATAGTTTGTAAAAGTCAATATTGAAATAGTTTTTCAATGTAATATCCACTTCTGAATACATAAAGTAAACTGGGGAAAAGATTATAAATACCAGTCAAACGCTGGGCAGTACGAACTTATATAGAACATGCTCGTGTTAGTTCGTTAGTTCTGCTAACCATCATTTAAAACTACTGGGCTAAAATCTTGAATAAGGGCGGTCAGGTTGACATTTTTATCTTGGACTTCGAGACAGCTTTCGACACACCCCTCATAGAGTACTTAAATGTTAGCTACATGGCTATGGTATAGATGGTAAGACATTGAAATGGATATATTCTGTTTTCTGTGACAAGCGGCAGCGTGTAAGGAGTTAAATCAATTGGGCCCTCGTTTTGCCAGGTGTGCTCCAGGGAACCGTTCTAGGACCGTTGTTACTCGTGCTGTGCATAAACGATATTACAGAAGATATTAATTCAGAATTACGACTTTCTGCTATCGAATGTCTTTGCTATCGTGAAGTCAGAGATAGTGAGAACACCATGAAACTAGAGGAGGATATAGACCGTTAAGGGTGCTGGTCAAGGAATTTGGGCATGAGATTCCAACCAGTCAAATGCAATCTATTGCAGATTCCAAGGAAACGGATCAAGAAGATCAATGCTTCCTATACCTTAGAGAGAACGGTCGACAATATCGTAGAGAATATCAAGTTCCTTTACATAACCATCACCAATGATTTAAAGTTGAAATATTTGAACAAAGGCTAATAGGACCCTTGGCTTTCTAGGACGTAACTTGGTGCCATGTCCACAGGGCGTTAAAATTAAGCATACAAGGGATTGGTGCATCCAGTACCAGAGTATAGTAGTTCAGTCTGGGACCACGAAAGAATACTTTTTCAAGATGAATTTCAGAAGGTGCTGAAAAGGGCGGCTATATGTGTAACATACAATTGCACCTATGAAACTGCAAGTATGACTGGCATTCTAGAGAAACTGAAGTCAGAATCTCAGAAAAAGAGTAGAAAGATAGCACACTCATAATGTTTAGAAAAGGTCTGAAGGGTGCAGTCAGTATACCAACAAATGACCCTGTTACCCTGTTACCTGAGGTAGGCGTACCAAGAAGTATCAGTATAAGACATAAGTATAAGACATTATCATTAGTATCATACATTGAGGGACCATAGCATCAGTACCGCCTTGGAACGGCTAGTAATTGATAACTTTGGGTTTAAACTAGTTCTCCTGGATCTAAATCCTCGCCATCAGCTTCTGCAGTGGTTCGTAAAATCTAGTTAACTGTTTGGCTGGTCCGCTTGACGGTTTTCTAACCCATCAATGAATCATCACAGGAAACAAAAATATTCATGGATAAGAACTATGATGAATCAAAGATGGGGACTCGACCAAAAAGAATATAATGTGACACCTGGATATCTCTGTGTCAAACAACACCACTGAAATACTGATGCAACCCAACAAAAATCACCAAATGAACCCCGGGTGACTAACCAACAAATGCTTTAAACCGTGATTGCTCGTGATGTCGTAAAGGTGGTGATTTGTGGTAAATAGAAAATCTAAATAAAAACATAAAAAATGAACGTATCTTCCTGAAAGTTTGCATACTTCTTATTTTTGTTGTTCTTTACAGTGTAAATACAGAACAGAGGATCATGCTGTTTCAAAAAGTGATTTTATATGGAAAAAATCAAAGGGTAATTTTGTGCACTGAAATCTAGAAAATTAACTTCATGCTTGAAAATATTCTTAGCTCTGAAGGCGCTTTTATGCATTAAAAAAGCAATCTAGCAATTATTTTTTCCAACTCTTTCTCAAATTGTAAGGTAGACCAGATGAAAACAGTCACTTTTTCTCAAATGTCTGATCATGTATACAGTGAATATACACTGGATGCATTAATTAAATACAGGTAGGGCAGTTATATCATACTCACAGTATAAGTGATTATTGCGACCACGACAGGTATGTAAATGAAATTGTTCAACCTTGAAAATGGACTCTACTGTGTTTTTTGGGGGAATATTTGGACACACAGCACACCATTTTTATCTGGACAGCCTGATAATGTGTGAAAACAATTGGAAAAAATAGTTGCTAGGACGCTCTCCATAATGCTTTAAAGAACCTTTAAATTTTATAACATTTTTAATAACTATGGTTGTTGTTTTTTAGATTTTTGCGCATAAAATTACCCTTTGAACATTTCTTATGTAAAAAATTTAAAGAGTAACTACACTTCAGGAACTGACTGAATCAGATCCCAAACCCTATCCCGAACATCAAAGGGAAAGATTGACAAAGAAATCCCAACAAACAATAAATTACAAGTGATTAGCGGAGTCAGCAGCTCTTTCCCAAATTGGTGGCAACTCAGCTATCTTTACTGAACTAAATAATTTAGACCAACAGAAGGGATACAACAGACTAAACAAATTATACGAAAAACATTTAACAACCATTTTTACCTATTTCCTATTTTTATTATAGAAGGGTGACATTGGGGAGGACTGTATTTATGGGGAGGACCGTAACTATGGAGAGGACCGTAACTAATGTTGAAAGAACTTGTGGTCCGACCCAATTGCTTGACATATTAAGAGGCAATAAAATATGTTTAAACTATAAACTGTTTAAACTATTATAGAAGGGTTAAAATGAGAACACAATAAATTAAACAGCACCGGACATGAAACAAATGCAACCGCAACGAAAGTACCGCCTTTGGACGGTCAGTAATAACTACTGGGGGGGGTTAAACCGGTTTTACTGGGCCCAAACCTTTACCCTCACCCTCCGCCGCGGTGCACACAATTAGTTGGTAGTTCGATTCGTATGGAGGTCCTCTAACTCATCAGAGAGTCATCACGGGCAACAATTAAAATCAAGAAAAGACTGTGATGAAGTACGGATGAGGACTCGACAGCCAAAACGTGTTAACACACCTGGAGATCCCTTGGGCGTCAGCAACACCACTGGATTACTGGAGCAAAAGAAGACCACCAGTTGAACCCCGGTGGCCCAAGAAACAGACAAACATCCGGTCCCAACTAACTCATATAGAGCTTTATGTAGGGGCTATCATAGAGACTGAACCCCGACCCACCGGCGTGCAATTAAAGAGGACAGCAACGTTGTCAACCGTGATTGGGTTAACCACTAAGCATGCAAACTGTCGCATTACATCTATGTTATAGCCAATGCGTTTAAATCGCATGATAATTTTCTTAAATTGGTCAGGAAATTCTGTTTTCCCTAAGTCACCATAAAATTCAGGTTCCGATAGGCCTTGTGGCAAAAGTGACCTTTACCCTGTACTATATTTAGAAACCAATTCAAAGTGTCTACGATAAAATTTAGAAAAAGCTTTCCAAAGTTTATGATACCGATACACCTGCTGTAAGAGCTTGGCAGTCAAACTTTATTACGAGCATTGAAATCAGCCAAATGACTAGACACCCTAGCGAAGAGAATAAGTTGAGAAATGTAAACACTATTAGAAGTGGTGCGGGGAACATCACCATCCAAAAACGGAAAATTAACTATGTCGAAATCAAAATCGTCGCGTTTGTCATAAATTTTAAATGAAACAAATCCGTCTAAAATTGATAAATGTAAATCCAAAAATGGGGCCTCGGTATCAGAAGTATTTGCTTTTTTTAACTGCAATTCAGCAGGATAAATTTGACTAACCATTCCTTCAAAGTAAGGATTCTCAATATTTATAAGATCGTCCAAGTATCTAGACGCTGAGTTGAATGCTTCAATGCCATGAGCTTGAGTATCATCAGAAAGAGACATCATAAAGTCTCTTTCATAGCAAAATAAAAACAAATCTGCTACAAGAGGAGCGCAGTTAGTACCCATCGGAATTCCTACATTTTGTCTGTGTTACTTAGTACCAAATCTGATGAAAATGTTATCTAGAAGATATACTAAAGCATTACAAACATTTTGGAAAGACCACATTTTAAACCTTTTTTGGTTATCGGAAGTAAAAAAAAGCATGTTTATCATTACAAGCAAGATAAAGAGCACCCTCTCTCTGAAAGGTAGGCTCAATTAAATTTATTAGTTTCTTTTTATTAAATAAAACCCTTTTTAACCTCAACAGGTCCTAGTTTTTTTGGATTCTGAATTGTAAGAAACAACATAAAGAAGGCATCTGCTAATTTTGGGGAAGATCTGTTATATTTTCAGCATTTTGTGCAGGATTTTGAATTCGCCCAAAATCAGTGATTATTACCATCTTAAGAAATCAGGCCAAACAATATCCCTGAAGTTACTGCCACAAAGAACATGCTAAGAGGTTTTTTTCTTGCCCTGTGTTGGGACATGACGCGGTCAAGCTGATCCCGAAAGAAAATACATTTCATGAAGCACCGTTTTTAAGAGACAACTCCCCTATGGACTTGAACACCATAATATCACGGTATTTAGTTGTTATTAAAGCTAGAAATAAACAAGAAGACCTTGACTGATTTAACAGAAAATTAGTTATTATCTTTTGCTTATTCCTTTGCAGTGTTGAAAATCTTATCTATTTCCCAATTGTTTAGAAGTAGAATGATGATGTTGCCGGCCTAGACCAGTGGAGAGATACATAATAGCACGGATACAGATTCACAAAGTCATATGACTTCCTTCTGAATACCATTTGTATAACTGAGTATTACCAACCATGTTTTGATATGTTTGTATTGTGATTGTTTATACAAATAAAATACTATTTAAACTAAACTAAACTACTAGCACAGTCTTTATAGAAACCGGTAGAATCAAAATTCTTGAAACTGAATGCAGCTATTACTTATATTTCATGAATATTTTAAATCAGTTTGTACACGATATATCGTGATTTATTCAAACCTGAACAGAAACTTTCATCAAAATGCATTTACAGACGGAATTTCCATAAATTCGATCACTAGCTGGCCCAGGGACAGAATAAATATGTCCTGGTGAATAAACTCTATTATAATAATCAACGAAATATTTATTTTCAAGCTCTAACAGTTACGTACTAATATTTCAAAATCCATCGTAGTCAATAAAGTCTATTAATACTACAAACGCATTAAAGGAACTAAATGTGCTGTGATTTACTCATTTCATATATAAATTCAATTTTTTTGACGTTAGTGATTCCCATAATTTCCAGCAAAAGTTTGGATTGATAAATATGGTAATTCTGAGATTAACGGATTGGGATACCTGATGTGAAATGTCATGGATAAAAATAAAGTTATGTTCACTTTCTATCGCGCGATGGGTTTCCTTATGCCAGTGGATAGAATCGCATTGAGGATATGCTAAACAAAGTTTATACTTGGCAGGGATTAAGACATTGCTTCAAAATATTTTAACAGCACAACAGTTTAAACCTTTGGTTGATGAAGTAATTTTACAGAGAAATGTAAAATTTGAGATCGATTTACACTATTATTCGAGATCATCGTCTTTTATAGTATTTGGATCCTTTTGAAACTTTTCAGTCTTGGAATTGACTGCCCAATTAAAATAAAAAATTTACAGTATGCTTTTTCTGGTTTCGTCACCAGATATTGTCAGGGTCACTGACGAGACTTTATTAGCCGAAACTACGTAGTCTGGCTCATGTTCCTACTTCTGTATGTATTCTCTGCTCTTGAAGGAACTTTTTTAAGATTTTAATTGTCAATACCGAATATGCTGTAAGTTTGTTTAAATACAAGAAGATATGCAATTGCCATGATAGAACCCTTGATATTCTTAGAAACGACTATATGATCA
Organism: Ctena decussata; assembly: GCA_963989385.1. Taxonomy (NCBI): domain Eukaryota; kingdom Metazoa; phylum Mollusca; class Bivalvia; order Lucinida; family Lucinidae; genus Ctena; species Ctena decussata. The sequence continues at coordinate 99,351,523 of OZ022501.1, forward strand.
GATGTTTTATTTTTAAAAATACCTTTGCCCAAATAGTTTTTGAGTATGTTCTAAGCCAGCCAGTACTATATCGCTTTCTGTCTCATGTATAGCCACAACATTGAGTTTGTAAAAATTCCGAGAAACTGTCGAATTGGAGTTTCTTTCTACTTATGTTGTAAACGCACAACTTTCAGACGACTGCAGGGGAAATTATGGGTCAGAATTTTATGATAGAATAAAAATCTCATTTAGCTAAAATTTGTGAGAAATTCTCCATTCTGAATGAGGATTTTATGTACTATCTATTATCAAATTGTATTAAATTCTCCATTCTGAATGAGAATTTTATGTACTATCCTTTATTAAATTATATAACTTACACTCCCATTTGCCATATCTCAGTGAAGTTTTTGGCAAATATTAGAGGAAAATTACTCAAAATCACACCCAAAAATGACCCCTGCCACTGCGAGAAGGCTGTCTGACTGTACCAGTGGCCAACTAAAAGTGTCATGTATACTTCTTTCACTTAATAGGCAAGCTGATTTAGGTCTTTCAAGTTTATTGAGTTTTGAAGACAAAAACATCTCATTCAGCTGAAATTTGTCGTAGAAGTCCGAAAAAATTCTGTCGCTTTGTCCTTTATCATGCTTTCTGTTTTGCAACGGAAAATACGGCACCGCTCTGCTATCAAATCGTGCACTATGCAATTCGGTAAATCAGTTATCTTACCACCAAGCTGATCTTCTATGTCATTCATCCCTTCTATCAGAATATCTTTACATGTATCAGCAGGTCTTGGCTTCAGTGGTATTACTTCTGTAAAAGTGAAGAAAGCCAAAATTGTAATAAATTGCTCTTATGACAGTAGTTTCAATTGTTATCAGAAAGCAACTTTTCTATTTAATAGTTAAACCGTTAACAGTTTTCTATACAGTTAAAACGCATTTTACTCTGTTCGAAAGATATCAAGCCATGATGTTCTCAATGTTCTCTAGCACTTTGTCATAAGGGTCAGTAGTGAAAGTAAGTAGGAAAATTCTCAGGTACTGACACAATTCAATCCAAGATCACACCCAAGACACCACGTGGCAAAAAGAAACCACAAAATTTGCCACCCTGCGGCAGCCATATGAATAGCCTTTTTCCCAGATAGGTGAACACCGGGCTAGCCTTGACATCATAAACACAGTAGGAAACAGAGACAGCAACAAACAACACATTAAACAACCAAGAAGAACCAAGAAGAACCAAAATAGAAGCGCCGCCTTTGGACGGCCAGTAATAAAATTACTGGAGGGGAGGTGTTTAATCGGTTTGTAGCCGACTTTCTCTCGCTCTTGTTTCTGTTTTGATTTATCAGAGACTTGGTCGTTCGGTTTGCATATAGTTGTCCAGCTCATCAGAAACATTGAAATAGCAGCATTGAAAGCTAATGAAAGGGTTGAAATATGCTTCCTTTGTCGGTTTCTGCTGGTGGAAATCTGTTTCCTAGAGCTCTAGAGTCGGTTTGTCTGTCGAGTCCCTATCTTGTTTTGTTATTTATTAGAAAGCCGCCACGCTCACTAAACAAATCTGTTCTCTGATGCCAGAAGCTAGGAAGAGGGCTACAACATCAAAAACCAATAGCAGATAAACGCTCCCTTACTCTACAAGAACACTTGTTTCTGAAGACCTCGATGTGTGGCTTGTTTTGGTCCATCTTTATTATTATTTTGTTCGTTTCCAAAAAAGAAATCCATACTAACAAACAAAACATTATAATAACAGATAGTATATTTAATCGCATTTGAACATAACAGGGCCTAGGGTGAAGACTGCAGCATCTGAAACCAGTCTGTTCCCCCCCCCTTCTTTCCTATCGGTAGCTTATCACTTACCATCCTGAGTGCTTCTGTTATTGTTTATTTTTCCTTGTTTGATTTATTTGCTTTTCTGTTAGTCTTTATTTAACTATTCTGAACGCCAATAGAAACGTCCAGGGGTTTATGTTCTTTTTTCTCGGCACTGTCACTGGAACATTTTAAATTGATCATTGCATAGACTGATTTTCATTCGACCATTAGACACGACGAAGCTCTAATGAATGTAGCCTCTTAAACAATGCATGTCTTTGGAATTTTTAATTTTACCTCACAATGAATGTGTTGGTTCTCACAGTCACCAGACTTTCGTTTTGTAAAAAGAACTCAAGGTTACGTTAACCTTACAAGACAAGAACTAGCAGCAGTTGTCTACTTTCGCACAATTATTATGTAATCGTTGTGGACGTTTCTTTTGACGCTCAGTATATATTTTGGTCGTTTAGCATAGTTTGGTTGCCAAGTATCTGAGAATATGCCCTTCACTTAGCTTGCTACGTATGTTGTCATTCATTTAAAGCCTTAACGTGCTGTGTCTTTTCATGGTCTCTAGATGATGCAGGGGGTCTGTGGAATTTGATTGTATTAGTTCCTGAGTATTTTTAAATGCTTAGCATAAGGCCAGCCTTTGCATGATGCTATGAAGATGGAAATAAAAGTTAAAAGTATGCAAAGACCAGGAACTGAAACAATCAAAATCCAAATCCAGCCCTCAAACCATAGTTGGAAACAACTAAGATTACAAATAATCAAGATACAGAGAACATATGGTCAACCGAGTGAGCAGCTTGTTCCCAAAAGGTGGCCACTCAGCAACCCAAACCGAACCAAAAATAATAAGAACATACATAAGGTAAAACATCACAGAAACTCTGACACCAAAAAACAGGAAACAGAGAACCACAACAGAACTACCGCCTTGGAACGGTCAGTAATGAATTACTGGGGGGCTTAAATCGATTTTATAGGCTCAACCTCACCCTCAGTTTCTGAAGTGGTGTTTAAAGTTGTCACTACTACTGGATTAACCAATTTAAATGCAGGTTGCCCATCATATTTTTAAACTATTTCTGTTAACTTAGATTTATGTTAACCATTCTGTAACATCTACCTTGAACAGTTACTGAGAAAAGTGTAACACAAAATTACCTTAAAAAGACAGAACAAAGGATATATAAAGGATAGAATAAGAGCAATGAGTCATGTTCTCTATCTCAAACTACGACAGCTCATTGTCTATATTTATATCAAGGTTTCAAGAGTCTTGCATCAATAGTTCCTGAGAAAACTAAGAAAATAATTTTCAATGTGGAAAAAATACAGAAAGAAAAATAGATTAAAATAAGAAAAATACGAGCAAAGAACCTGAGTCTCAATTAAAATCTTAAACAGTTCCTTCAAGAGCCGAAAATACATTCAGAAGAAGGAATATGGGCCAGACTACGTAGTTTCGGCTAATAAAGCCTCGTCAGTGACCCTGACAATATCTGGTGACGAAACCAGAGAAAAGCATACTGCAATTTCTTAATTTTAATTGGGCCGTCAATTCAAAGACTGATTAGTATAAAAATGGAACCAAATAATATAAAAGACGATGATCTAGAATAATAGTCTTAATCAATTTCAATTTTTAGGTTTCTCAGAATATATCCTCTGTGCTCAAAAGACGAAAATGAAATATAATCTGCACTATGGATGATGCACGGGGAGACGTTTTACGGCCGCGACACGACAGAACACCAGCTGCAGTGAGGTAAAATTAAAATCTTAAACAGTTTCTTCAAGAGCAGAGAATAAATTAAGAAGAAGGAATATGGGCCAGACTACGTAGTTTCGGCTAATAAAGCCTCGTCAGTGACCCTGACAATATCTGGTGACAAAACCAAAGAAAAGCATACTGCAATTTCTTAATTTTAATTGGCCATTCAATTCAAAGACTGATTAGTATAAAACTGTAACCAAATAATATAAAAGACGATGATCTATAATAATAGTCAAAATCAATTTCAAATTTTAGGTTTCTCAGAATATATCCTCTGTCCTCAAAGGACGAAAATAAAGTATAATCTGCACTTTGGATGATGTACGGGGAGACGTTTTACGCCCGCCACACGGCAAAACACCAGCTGCAGTGAGGTAAAATTAAAATCTTAAACAGTTTCTTCAAGAGCAGAAAATACATTCAGAGGAAGAAATATGGGCCAGACTATGTAGTTTCGGCTAATTTGGCCTCGTCAGTGACCCTGATAACATCTGGTGACGAAACCAAAGAAAAGCATACTGCAATTTCTTAATTTTAATTGGGCAGTCAATTAAAAGACTGATTAGTATAAAAAAGGAACCAAATAATATAAAAGACGATGATCTAGAATAATAGTCTTAATCAATTTCAAATTTTAGGTTTCTCAGAATATATCCTCTGTCCTCAAAGGACGAAAATAAAGTATATCTGCACTTTGGATGATGTACGGGGAGGCGTTTGACGGCCGCCACACGGCACAACACCAGCTGCAGTGAGGTAAAATTAAAATCTTATACAGTTTCTTCAAGAGCAGAGAATACATTCAGAGGAAGGAATATGGGCCAGACTATGTAGTTTCGGCTAATTAGACCTCGTCAGTGACCCTGATAATATCTAGTGACGAAACCAGAGAAAAGCATACTGCAAATAACTTAATTTTAATTGGGCAGTCAATTCAAACACTGATTAGTATAAAAAAGGAACCAAATAATATAAAAGACGATGATCAATAATTATAGTCAAAATCAATCACAAATTTAAGGTTTCTCAGCATATATCCTCCGTCCTCAAAGGACGAAATCCCACAATACAACCATTCATTATCCATATGTATACCATGGTTGAAGATTGTAGCTTGCTCAGTTCCATTGAAAACTGTGACACAAATTTAAAAGCTCATTATCCATATGTATATCATGTTTCAAGATTCCCGCTAAATAGTATCTGAGGAAACTCTGACACAAATTTTAATGTTAGCATGTAAAATAGGAAAAGAAAGAAAAATAGAAAAAAAGAGGAAGAATAATAGCAATATGCCCGAGTCTCAGTCCCACGATACAATCAGCGATTGTCAATGTGTGTACCAATTTTTTGAGGATTCTACCTTCTACGATTACTGAGAAAAGTATAACACTTATTTAAAGACAGAAAAATGGAGAAATAAAGAGAACAATAATGGCAATGAGTCCAATTGTCAATCCCACGATACAATCCCTCATTGTCCATATATATACCATGTTACAAAATTCTAGCTTCAGCAATTCCTGAGAAAATTGGGACACAAAAAGCGTTACGGAATTACGGAGTTACGGACAGATCAAATCCAGTATAGCCACTCTTTTTCAAAGCAGGACTATAACCAGGCGAACATGAAATACCAATTCCGAATAGTTCTTTACTAGGAATGATTTTGTAATGTATATCTGAGAGTAATTGTAAAATACGATATGGCGATTTTGTCCGCAGCCGTATTATAACGTTGGTTTAAACGAATACGTCTTTGTGGTTGAGGCTATATACAAATATCTTTATAACATTTGTTTTTATTCGCCTAATGCAGCTACAGAGCTTTAAATAATTGAGAGAATATTCAGAAAGTTTTTCACATTTAATAAGTATTAATTTAGGAAAGTCATTGAAGAAACGCGCTGTGGCCGTTGCAGTGAACTGGCAACAAAGCTAAAATATCTGACGTTACGCTAATTGTCACCGACATCTGACGTTACATTAGGCATCTAAAACAACGAAGGAAGACTCGGATCAGACCTAACGGATTCGCACACTGAGTTATTATTGTACTCACATGGTAAAGGTTCCTAAACACGCTATCTTTTTCCTAACTATTGGAATATATACACTGCATGATGTGTCACGTATCGCAACACCATTCAAAAACGGAAACTTAACACTTTCGATTTCAAAAATACAAATGAAGATCTCCAAGAAAGACCACAAAATAATTATCCCTTGGTCAGTTTGTATTCTATCATCATCAGGCATGTAGAAATTACTAATTGAGTGTTTTTCAGAACCAATATTCAATATTGGCTATTCCAAGATATTTATGCCTATGTTGGTTATTATCTGAGAAATCAAAATAAATAATTTTTATTACCTTCGGTGGGTATACTGATGTAGTCTTTCATTTCTTCCAAATTTTTGTCTACTGTTGAAATGTTTTTCGCATCGATGTTGGCACAAATACTTAGTACATAATCCATAGCCTCTGTATCATTGTATGCATTTCCAACACCAACGGAAGCCGTCAGTCCGACTATCTACAATATACATGTTAATTTATTCAAATCTTATGTTTCTTTCGTAGTTTTCTTACCTCATGTCAGCAGATGCTATGTCAGTTTATGTATGCTCGGAGGGGGTGTACTTTCTACCAAGATTTGTACATCACCTATTTTCCAAACTTCTCAGGTTTAGTTAAATGAGTTGGAAGGCCTCCATGCGAACTGAACTAAATTTTCGAATAACCACGATGGATATGGAACCTTTCTATTACATTTTATTTCAAACTGCTGGGGTTGATTGAAACTGAAACAGGTAAATACATATATAGGCATATTTCGCACTTAATTTGATGAGATACAAATATACATGAGATCCGTCTCATCATGGCAAATGGTAAATGGCCCAATTTACTGTTAAGATTCTAAATTTATTTATCAGGCAGCTGCTCATGTTATAACTGGAAATTTAAAAACCACTGCAGATTCAAGAATTCGTTACAAAGTTTCTAAGGGTCCTAAATATAGATTTCATTTCCGCATTGTTTTCAAGAAATGTAGAGAAGAAATATCATCTTCATTAAATGAGTTCGGTGGTCGATGGTTTAAACGAGAGTATGTTGAGCCTCATGCCTTAAAGGCATGGAAATTAAGCATCTTCAATATAGTAGATAAACGTATAAAATTTTATTCGCAAAACATTCACCTTTTACCCCCTAAACCTAAATCTACTTTTCGACATCTACAGCGAGGTATCCAAGAATTACATAGAAAGTATGTTTTGGTTCCAGCATAGGGCCGCAAACAACGATGTTGTTGTTTGACGGCTACATTACATTAACACTTTAAACCAGGAACTTGGCGGTACAAGGACCTACAAAGAGACATCTGCAGAAGAGAGTTCTGTAGTTAAAGGACATTGTAGCCATTAACCTCTTAAGGTTTCTTTTAATGTTAAGGAACGCCAAGACAGGCTTCCTACGACGTATTGGTTACCAAAGTTTCATAAAACCGTATATAGCACGATTTATTGCCAATTCTAGTTCTTGTACTACAACTGAACGTTCTAAATTATTAACCTCTTGCCTCACTGCTGTTAAAAATCATGTCATAAGGTACTGTGAAAAAGTTTATGAAAGGTCAGGTAAAAATTTCTTTTGGTCTGTTAAAAATTCTGGTGAGGTAATTAATAAACTGAAGTTGAGAGGGTCCTGTGCGACCAGTTTTTTCAACTTATGATTTTTCTACACTCTATACTACTTTGCCACATAATTTTATCAAAAAAAAAACTTATAGATTTAATAGAGTAGACCTTCCAAAGGGAAGGTTCACCTTTTCTTGCCTGTAACGAAAGAAACGTTTTCTTGAATTCTGAACACTAAACCCGCTATAAACTTTGGTCATGTCAAAATATGTGTGAAGCATTAAGATACCTTTTAGATAATATTTACAGTAGATCTGGTACTAAATTATACAGGCAAATTGTTGGTATACGGATGGTACAAATTGTGCTCCTCTTGTAGCGGATTTATCTGAAATTATTGAATTTTAACTCTACATCTAGATATCTAGATGATATTTTAAATATTGACAATCCTTACTTTGAAGGCAGTGTGAATCAAATTTATCCAACTCAGTTGCAGTTAAACAAAGCTAATGCAGCCGTTACTGAAGCCTCTTTTTTGGATTTACATTTATCTGTTTCAAATGGGTTTGTTTCATCCAAAATTTATGATAAACGCGATGACTTTGATTTAGACATAGTAAATTTTCCATTTTTGGATGGCGATGTTCCCCGTTCTACCTCTTACGGGGATTACATTTCTCAACTTTTTCGATTTGCTAGAGTGTCCAGTTATGTGACTGACTTCAATGCCCGTCATAAAAGTTTAACTGCAAAGCCTCTCCAACACAACAAGGCTATAGATATAACAAACTTCGAAAAGCATTTTCAAAATTCTTTCGCAACACTATGAATTGGTGTCTAAATTCAATGTCGGATTAAAAAGTATTTTGCAACAGGGCCTATCGGAACCAGAATTTAATGGTGACTTAGTCTATAAATTCAAAGAAATATTGTAGATAAATCTGATCTTTCTGATCAGTTCAAGACAATTATCATCCGTTACAAACGTATTGGATATAATATAAATGCAATGCTACAGTCTGCATGTTTAGTGGTTTACCCAATCATGGTTAAAAACTTTGCTTCCCTCTTTAATTGCACGTTGGTTAGGCATCAGACTCAATGATGGGCCCGACATAAAGCTACTTAATATAGTTAGTTGGGGCCGGAGTTTGCCTTGATTCGGAGCTCAACTGATAGTTTTGTTTTGCTCCGGTATTTCAGTGGTGCTGTCTGACTTCCAAGGGGTCTTCTGGTGTCGCAATACGTTCGTTTCGTTGAGTCCACATCTCTGATTCATTATAGGCCTTATCCGTGATTTGTTTGTTTCCGATGATGATTCATTGATGAGTTAGGAAACCTTCATGCGGACCAAACAGCTAACTTAATGTTTCAAACCACTGCAGAAGCAGTGGGCGTAGTTTGGGCCCAGTAATACATGTTTAAGCCCCCCCCCTCTCCCAGTAATCTTTTGCTGACCGTTTCAAGGTGGTACTTCTGTTGCGGTTCCTGGATGTTATATTGTGCTGTGTCCGCTTGTCTATGGTCTCTGGCGGGTTTTTTCGCCTGTATTGCTGCCCAATCTGCCCAAAATAAAAACAAAAGTAAAAATAGATGTTGATGCTGTTATTGGTGTGGCTGAACGACCATCTGCTTGGGAAAGAGCTGCTCATTCGGTTTAATGTGCGTGTCTTTCGTAAACTTGTGTCAATTTCTGTGTGTATGTGCTTCTTTCCCTATTGGTTTTGAGAGCGAAATGTGGGATTTGATTGTATTAATTCCTGATCATTGCCTATCCTTTTACTTTACTGGAAATCTTCGAAACATTTTCGAATCCAAACACTATAGATAACCAGGTAGCGGTTAATGGATATGATTTTATTCGAAAAGGTAGAGTTGATACCCAGGATAAAAATGGTGGCGGAATCATGTTGTATTACAGAATTTTTTAAGTGCGAACGTAGACCTGAACTTTCAAAACACGTGTAACACAGGCTACATCAACAAGAACTGATCATATTTACACCTCCAATCCTGAAAATATTTCGGAATGCTTTGTGTGTTAACGCACGATCAGAGATCATTTTCCAGTTTGGTATTTACGACAAAAGTAATCGTAAATCTCCAAACATAAGCATATAACTACCTCACATTGCTGCTACAAAAAATAATGAGGCTATAACTTCCTTGCTGAGCTCACCAGGGATCTAAACACCTTTCCAACTGATCTCGAAACAGTAGAAGATGATTTGCCTTTATGGTCCTCCTTAATTTGAATGCATCTAAACAGACACGTCCCTATCAAACCTAAGCCTGTTAAAACAAGCGCCTGCCCGACTGATTTACCCCAGAAATCACAACCAGAGGACCAATGGTCCTGTAGCTCACCTGCCACTTGGTCCTGGTGTATATTTTAATGCTTTTATACATGTATATAGCACCAGGGCAGGGGCAGATAACCCCCCTCCGTTGGGGATTAATGTTGAGTCCCAATTCTATATACCAAGCCACAAGGTCACTGGGCCTTTGGTTCTGGACAAAGGTTTCTGAAGGGTTTTTATCATATATGGGCGTGGCGGCCACCATGTTCATGTGACCATGACCATCTGAACAAACTTTGATTCCTTTGACCCAGTATTAAAGTTCCATATGAAATACAATAATTATTTGTAGAAACTATGATATATACATACCGGTACCAAGTTTCAAGGTTATAGGCCTTTCGGTTCTCGAGAAAAAGACGTTTGAAGAGTTTTTACCATATATGGGCATGGTGGCCATCTTGGTCAAGTGACCAAGACCATCTGAACAAAATATGGTTCCTTTAAGCCGGTGAAGCTCCATATGAAATATGGCTTCAATTGACCCTGGTGGCCTCTGAGAAGATGTTTGAAAATGTTGACGGGTGACAGAATCTCAATGACCTTGTACAAAAGTCAAAGAATGACCTTGACCATATCTTCATCTGGTCATTTAATCAACCATATACACCAAATATTGCACCTTAGACTTAAATAGTTTTTGAAAAATCCACTGTTTAAGCATTTTCCCATATAAAAGCCTACATAATGTACCAAAGTTGACAGTGTCATAAATTAGGTCAAGGTCAACGCACGATCATTTGTATAAACTATGATGGGCTTGAGTGCCCAAAGCTACATACCAAGTTTCAAGGTCATACGCCTTTTGGTTCTGGAGAAGAAGATTTTGAAGGGTTTTTAACATATACGTGCTGGCGGCCATCTTGGACAAGACCCCAAGAACAAACTTTTATTCTTCAATCACACTTAGACTCCATATGAAATTTAGCTTCAATCAGACCAGTGGTTTCAGAGGAGAAGATGTTTTGAAAATCATGATGACGGACAGACCGACAAAATGACCTTGACCTTCAGTGACATTATATCTTCATCTGGTCATTTAGTTGACCATATATACCACGTATTGTACCTTAGACTTAAATAGTTTCTGAGAAATCCACTGTATAAGCGTTTTCCCGTATAAGCGCCTAATGTACCAAAGTTGACCATGTCGTAAATTAGGTCAAGGTCAACGCAAGGTCATCATTTATATAAACTTTAATGGGCCCGCATGCCCGATGCTACATACCAAGTTTCAAGGTCATTGGCCTTTTGGTTCTGGAGAAGAAGATTTTCGAAGGGTTTTTACCATATACGGGCATGACGGCCTTCTTGGTCATGTGATCCAGACCCCGGGTATAAACTTTAGTTCCCCTATCCCACTGAGACACCATATGAAATTTGGCTTCAATCTACACAGTGGTTTCAGAGGAGATGTTTGAAAATCTTGATGACGGACAGACCGACAAAATGACCTTGACCTTCAGTGATATAACATCTTAATCTGGTCATTTAGTTGACTATATAAACCACATATTGTACCTTACACTTAAATAGTACCTGAGAAATCCACTGTATAAGTGTTCTCCCATATAAAAGCCTAACATACCAAAAGTGACCATGTTGTAAATAAGGTCAAGGTCAAAGCAAGGTCATCATTTGTATAAACTATGATAAGCCCACATGCCGTAAGCTACATACCAAGTTTCAAGGTCATAGGCCTTTTGGTTCTGGAGAAGACGATTTTTGAAAACAAATTACCATATATGGGCATGGCAGCCATCTTGGTCATGTGACCCAAATCCCGGGTACAAACTTTCGTTCCCCCATCCCACTGAGACTCCATATGAAATTTGGCTTCAATCTCCCCAGTGGTTTCAGATGAGAAGATGTTTGAAAATCTTGACGACGGATGGTCTGACGGAATGACCTTGACCTTTATAGACATGATATCTTCATCTGGTTAGTTGGTCGACCATGTATACAACATATTGTACCTTAGACTTAAATAGATTCTGAGAAATCCACTGTTTAAGCGTTTTTCCATATAAAAGCCTAACGTACCAAAGTTGACCATGCCGTAAATTAGATCAAGGTCAACGCAAGGTCATGATTTGTATAAACTATAATAAGCCGGCCTGCCCGATGCTACATACCAAGTTTCAAGGTCATAGGCCTTTTGGTTCTTGAGAAGAAGAGTTTTGAAGGGTTTTACCATATATGGGCATGGCGGCCACCTTGGTCATGTGACCCAGACCCCGGGTACAAACTTTTGTTCCCCCATCCTACTGAGACTCCATATGAAATTTGGATTCAATCGGCCAAGTGGTTTCAGAGGAGAAGATGTTTGAAAAACTTGACGACGGACGGTCCGATGGAATGACCTTGACCTTTAGTGACATAATATCTTCATCTGGTCATTTAGTCGACCATGTATACCAAGTATTGTAACTTAGACTTAAATAGTTTCTGAGAAATCCACTGTTTAAGCGTTTTCTCATATAAAAGCCTAACGTAACAAAGTTGACCATGCTGTAAATTAGGTCAAGGTCAACCCAAGGTCATGATTTGTACAAACTATGATGGGCCCGCATGCCCGATGCTACATACCAAGTTTCAAGGTCATAGGCCTTTTGGTTCTTGAGAAGATTTTTGAAGGGTTTTTACCATATATGGGCATGTCGGCCATCTTGGTCATGTGACCCAGACCCCGGGTAAAAACTTTCGTTCCACTATCCCACTGAGACTGCATATGAAATTTGGCTTCAATCGGCCCAGTGGTTTCAGAGGAGAAGATGTTTAAATATCTTGACGACGGATGGTCCGACGGAATGACCTTGACCATTAGTGACAAAATATCTTCATCTGGTGATTTAGTCGACCATGTACACCAAGTATTGTGCCTTAGACTTAAATAGTTTCTGAGAAATCCACTGTTTAAGCGTTTTCCCATATAAAAGCCTAACGTTCCAAAGTTGACCATGTCCTAAATTAGGTCAAGGTCAACGCAAGGTCATCATTTGTATAAACTTTAATGGGCCCGCATGCCCGATGCTACATACCAAGTTTCAAGGTCATTGGCCTTTTGGTTCTGGAGAAGAAGATTTTCGAAGGGTTTTTATCATATACGGGCATGGCGGCCTTCTTGGTCATGTGATCCAGACCCCGGGTATAAACTTTAGTTCCCCTATCCCACAGAGACACCATATGAAATTTGGCTTCAATCTCCACAGTGGTTTCAGAGGAGATGTTTGAAAATCTTGATGACGGACAGACCGACAAAATGACCTTGACCTTCAGTGACATAACATCTTAATCTGGTCATTTAGTTGACTATATATACCACATATTGTACCTTACACTTAAATAGTACCTGAGAAATCCACTGTATAAGTGTTTTCCCATATAAAAGCCTAACATACCAAAAGTGACAATGTTGTAAATTAGGTCAAGGTCAAAGCAAGGTCATCATTTGTATAAACTATGATAAGCCCACATGCCCAAAGCTACATACCAAGTTTCAAGGTCATAGGCCTTTTGGTTCTGGAGAAGACGATTTTTGAAAAAAAATTACCATATATGGGCATAACAGCCATCTTGGTCATGTGACCCAAATCCCGGGTACAAACTTTCGTTCCCCCATCCCACTGAGACTCCATATGAAATTTGGCTTCAATCTCCCCAGTGGTTTTAGATGAGAAGATGTTTGAAAATCTTGACGACGGATGGTCTGACGGAATGACCTTCACCTTTATAGACATGATATCTTTAGCTGGTTAATTGGTCGACCATGTATACAACATATTGTACCTTAGACTTGAATAGATTCTGAGAAATCCACTGTTTAAGCGTTTTTCCATATAAAAGCCTAACGTATTAAAGTTGACCATGCCGTAAATTAGATCAAGGTCAAAGCAAGGTCATCATTTGTATAAACTATGATAAGCCGGCCTGCTCAATGCTACATACCAAGTTTCAAGGTCATAGGCTTTTTGGTTCTGGAGAAGAAGAGTTTTGAAGGGTTTTTACCATATATGGGCATGGCGGCCATCTTGGTAATGTGACCCAGACCTCGGGTATAAACTTTTGTTCCCCCATCCTACTGAGACTCCATATGAAATTTGGCTTCAATCGGCCCAGTGGTTTCAGAGGAGAAAATGTTTGAAAAACTTGACGACGGATGGTCCGACGGAATGACCTTGACCTTTAGTGATATAATATCTTCATCTGGTCATTTAGTCAACCATGTATACCAAGTATTGTACCTTAGACTTAAATAGTTTCTGAGAAATCCACTGTTTAAGCGTTTTCTCATATAAAAGCCTAACGTTACAAAGTTGACCATGCCGTAAATTAGGTCAAGGTCAAAGCAAGGTCATGATTTGTACAACTATAATGGGCCCGCATGCCCGATGCTACATACCAAGTTTCAAGGTCATAGGCCTTTTGGTTCTGGAGAAGAAGATTTTTGAAGGGATTTTACCATATATGGGCATGTCGGCCATCTTAGTCATGTGACCCAGACCCCGGGTAAAAACTTTCGTTCCCTCATCCCACTGAGACTCCATATGAAATTTGGCTTCAATCGGCCCAGTGGTTTCAGAGGAGAAGATGTTTAAATATCTTGACGACGGATGGTCCGACGGAATGACCTTGACCATTAGTGACATAATATCTTCATCTGGTTATTTAGTCGACCATGTATACCAAGTATTGTGCCTTAGACTTAAACAGTTTCTGAGAAATCCACTGTTTAAGCGTTTTCCCATATAAAAGCCTAGCGTAACAAGGTTGACCATGCCGTAAATTAGGTCAGGGTCAACGCAAGGTCATGATTTGTACAAGCTATGATGGTCCCGCATGCCCGATGCTACATACCAAGTTTCAAGGTCATAGGCTTTTTGGTTCTGAAGAAGAAGATTTTTGAAGGGTTTTTACCATATATGGGCGTTGCGGCCATCTTGGTCATGTGACCCAGATACCCCGAACAAACTTTCGTTCCCCCAACCCATGGAGGCTCCATACAAAATTTGGCTTTGATCGGCCCAGCGGTTATGGAGAAGAAGACCTTTGAAAATGGTGGACAGACGTACGACGGACGACGGACGGACGGACTACGGAGCATTGCCATACTAAAAGCTCACCTTTGAGCCTTCGGCTCAGGTGAGCTAAAAATGCAGAGATTAAGGGATGATTGCAAACGTTTGAATCAATGGGCGGAAATAACGTAATAAAACCAGACATTTGATAAGAACTGCCAAACGCAAATATTTTATCTGAATCTTTTATCAAACTAAAGAGTCTAAACCTATTTGGGCCTATCTGCGCTCAGTAAATGGTGACTCAGAAGCTTCAGGTAAACACTTGCCTGATAAGATCTTTCAATTGGTAATGAACGCATCACCAAGGCAGAAGAAATTGCTCAGAAACTGAACGTATACTTCTTCTCAATTACGGATATTTCCAGTGAAAGTTATACCGATGCGATTAGACACTGATTGCATATCTAATTACGCCAACGACAAAGTCCCAACTCGTCCGTATTTTTCCATCCTATTTATTACTGTGAAATTAGTTATTTCATATATTGATAAAGTTGAAACGTCCAAAGCAACAGGTCTCGATTGCCTTGGACCAAGACTTCTAAAAGCAACAGCCTCAGTCACTACCCCATCAATCGCTATGTTGATCAATAAAAGTATAAACACAGGTGTATTTCCGACACAGCTAATGCGTGTCCAATCTTTGAAGGCGGTGAGAATTCCGACCCATCCATTTTCAGGCCCATTTCTATCTTAGAGACAGTGTCTAAAACTTTCTAAAAGCATATTCACAAACATTTAATGAGATTTGTAACAAACAAACTTTTGCACAAAAGCTCTCCTTGGATAAATTTAGCCAATCGGCTCTTCAATGGTTTAAATCGTATTTAAGCCATCGCCATCAAGCCATTGAAAGCGAAAAGGGACTTACAGAGTTCTCTTGTGTTATTTCGGGCGTCCCACAAGGGTCTTTTTAGGCCCTACATTATTCCTTATATATTTAAACGATTTACTGCTTCATTTGACCGTTGTTTTTGTGATCTTTATGCCGATGATGCGACGGTCCACACCTATGATAAGAATATAACGAATATTGAGGTAGGCATAGTAAAAATTTTGGCAAAGCTATTGCGCGGATCAAGTCCAATAAAATGCAAGTTCACTTCAGAAAAACAACATGCATACTAGCTGGGGCAAGGCATCGACTAAATATGACCCGTTATTTAAAAAACATGTTGAAAACGAATGCAATCTGAATGTATCCTAGCAATAACTTCTAGGATTTTTTATTGATGCAAATCTGACGTGGTAATCTCATACCGACCAACTTTGTTCACTCGTGTATTCTACAAACCGCATTTCAGACAGTTATCACAGTACGTTGCCATAAAGGTACAGAAAATGTTTTCCATGGATACATTCTTCCGTTTATAGATTATGAATCTCTTACTTGGGGATCAGCGGCAGTTTCTCATATAGAACATCCGTTAAGACTTCAAAAGCTGGCTGCTCGCATAAACCTGCGCGCAGTACTGGTTTAGCTCGCCCCTCTCTTAGTAATTTCTTTTCTGGCCGTCCCAAGCCGGTACTTCTGTTTAGTTTTTTTTATGGTTTCAAGTGTTGGTTGTCGCTTTGACTGTTTTGATATATGCTTTGTTATGTTAAGGCTAGCTCTGACATTAAAAATTGGAAATGGGTAAAATAGATGTTTAATGATTTACGTATAATTTGTTCTGATTGTCAGAGTTGGTGCTTTTTGAAAGTCTGTTGTGCGGGCGGTAGTTGTTTTAGTTGGGTTGAACAACTAAGTATCTGATGAACCAAACAAAGGGCGAGGGTTGCTCGACCACAAACCGGTTAAGCCCTGTAGTATTTTCATTAAGGCTGTCTCAAGGCGGCAGTTCGGTTTGGGTTCTTCTTGGTTGTGTTACTGATAGATTGTGTGTGATGTTAAAGCTAGCCCGTTGACCACCTACATTGGAAATTGCTGTTCACGTGGCTGCCGCTGGTGCTGTCTTTGGTGGTGACTCATTTTGTGTTGTCTCTTTTCCACATGGTGTCTTTGGCTGGATCTGGAACTGAATTGTGTCAGGTCCTGAGAATTTTTCGCCTTATGTTTACATACGCCATCTGCTCACATGTTCGAACAGCTTGGCTGGCTTTCTGTCAAATACAGACTAAAATGCAACAAGGCTGTCCTTACTTACAGAGCACTTATTAATTTGACCCCAGAATGTATTTCAAATTTCTTGTAACCGATGTCCGTAATCCGTCAAACCTGAGATGGTCGGATAATGTTTTATTATATATACCTAAATCCAGAACAGCTGTATTCTATAAATCTTCCTCCTGCTCAGCACCAAAGCTTCGGGATGCTCTTCCTCAGTCTGATAGCAATTCTTCTGATTGTAGACTCGATCGCCACTATAGCTTACAGTAGAAGCAGTTGTATTTTATTGTTGTATGTTTCATGCTCTATGTTGTACATATAAATGCCCTTAAAAGGGTAAGCTTCTTAATGTGGCTGTGGGGATCAACTTAAAGGAGGTCTTATCATACCGGAAGTCCCTCAGCTTTCATGGTTGCGTCTTTGACTCGGTGGTGTGTCTTAGATAATCGGTGCCATCTTCCTTTCGTCAAATGACTGAAGAATGATTACAACTCATTTGACACTCGATGCACGGTCCAAGATTATGAGTGAATAACACCATGACATGATTTTTATGCTTCTCTCGTTTCTCAATTTTAAGAAACAAGAATATTTTACTGTTAACAATTTTTCCATGACAGTGGAGACACCGTTTAGATTATTGAAATTTGAAATTCTTACAATGGTAAACATTTTCTCAAGAAACACTAACACTTAATCAGAGTTCGACAAAAAATGAAAATTATTATTTGTTTCCATTTATGAACAATAATAATTTAGATATTACACAAGTGTGTAAATAAAAATACAGAATAGATAAACAAGGTGTTTTGGCTTCTTTCTTTATGGTCTGTGCAGGCCAACTTGTGACCACTGACTGGGTACGAGCTGTCATTTTGCTATTAACTCTTGTTTTCTTACTCCTTGTATTCTTGCTTTACTTAACTATTCTCGTCTGGTGACGTGGTTGGGATGTGGAATTGGTTGTATTGGATCCTTAACCAGCTGATATGCTCTGTTGCTGTTGTTTTCAATCAGGCAAGTTTCAGTCTCCTCGCACTGAGTATCTATCTAGTCCTCCTTTGCTTTCTTCCTGGGGCTTCTGGACCTCTCGCTAGCTTTGCTGTATTCTTTCGCTCCTTCTGCCTCATACCGCCTCTCTTTCAAATCCCTCCTCTCACAACAGTAGTTGGGAGCAACTTTAGTGACCAGGTTTTTTTTTCCTGCGACGTTCCTTTCCCAGAATTTCTATGGCTATGTCAGTCACGGCTGTATTGTAAGTAGAAATCATGGTATCTATGTCCATGTCATCAACCCTCATACCTATGAGTGGTGAAATTTTCCCAGCTATTTTTGCTAGAAATGTGCTTGCTACATCTGGGTTTCTTAGCTTCTAGTTCAAACCAAAGTCTTGGCTGGGTTGGCTTTTTGGTTTTCTTCAGAAGTACTCGGAAGGTCATCATCACCAAGATATGATCACTTCCTTTGTCTGCAGATTTTGATGCTTCCTATATGAGGCCACGTCCATCAACTGGATGGTAAATGGGGTTCAGTGGTATTTTTCATTACTAGGTTTTAATGGTTTGCAAACTCGAGGAGTTTCAGAACTCTATCATTTTCTCCGTATTGATTTAGGGTCTGTACATGTCTCTCCAGTTTGCCTGTGCTCCCCCTCCAAGTTCCTAGGAGAGGGCGACGTTTGGGCCCAGTATAGCATGTTAAAGCACCACGTAATCTTTTGCTGACCGTTCCAATGCGGTACTTCTGTTGTGGTTCCATGATGCTACATTTTGCTATGTCCACTTGTCTATGCTGCTCTTTGGCGGTTTGGTAACCTGTTTTGCTACTCAATCTGCCTTTTGTTTTGTTCTGTTTTGTAAGTTAAAAATACATGTAAAATAGATAAAAATAGATGTTGATGTTTATTTTTATAATTTTTTTATTAGGGTAGCTGAATGACCACCTGTTTGGGAAAGAGCTGCTCATTCGGTTTACCGTGCGTGTCTTTCGTGAACATGTGTCAATTTTTCCGTGTATGTGTGCTTCTTCTCCTATTGGTTTTGTGGTCGAGATATGGGATTTGATTGTATTAAGTCCCGGTTCTTGCCTATCTTTTTACTTCAGCATTTCAGTCCTATTATAAAACCAGAATGTCCCTCTTAGGTGTTTGTTCTATGATTTCCTGGTCTTGCTAGTTACAGTGATCGACCTCTTTGTCATCGTGTCCAGATGTTGGTGCATAAACCTATTTAATGGTTATATTTAATAGAGCGGCTCTCCAGAGAATTGGGATTAGTCTGTTAGACACTTGGCGGCAACCTACGACCGCACTTACCATGCCCTTATGCATAAGAAATCCAACCTCATACCCATGTCTGTCATTTTCTCTACTGAAACAAACCTTGTGACTTATCTGTTGACATTTCACCAAAGTTGTTCCAGCGCATCTCACCTACATTAGCAAGTCATGCCTTTTCTATCGCTAACAAACAACTATCAATGATTTCCTAAAAAACGGAGATTATGCACGACACATCCGAAGTGTTAGAATCAAATTAATATTTACATTTGCGGCTCCTCAAATAACCCCTCCAAATTCAAAGCAAATATCTTTGCACAGTTTAAGATAGGCAATGATCAGAGACTGATACAATTAGATCCAATATACCGCCCTAAAACCAAAAAGGATGGAAGTGTATACATAAACTGACAGCAGTTCACGAAAGGGCCGCAAGGTAAACCAAAAGAACAGCTGTTTCCAAGATAGTGGTCGTTCAGCTACCCAGACTATTATACCTCTCATACAACAGGTGAACAAAAGCACCGACATGGAAAAATAAAACAACTAACAGCAAGGAACCACAATAGAAGTATCGCCTTGAGACGGTCAACAATAAATTACTGTGAATAGGTGTCTTAAAATGGCTTTACTGGATCCATACTCTTCCACTTAGAAGCTGCAACGGTTAAAAACAGTGCAGTATGAAGTTAGATCCTTAACCAGCTGGTATGCTTTCTTGCTGTTGTTTTTATTCAGGCAAGTTTCAATCTCTTTACACTGACTAGCTATCCCGTCGTCCTTTGCTTTCTTCACTGCCTTTTGAATCCTCTTGTTTGCTTCCTTGTATTCTTCTGCTCCTTCTGCTTCATACCTCTTCTTCTTCAAATTTCTCCTCTCATCACAGAGGTCGAGAACATCTCTGGTGACCCAGGGCTTTTTCCTGTGACGTTCCTTCCCAAGTATCTCACTAGCTGCCTCAGTCATTACTGTATTGTATGGGGTAATCATGGTATCTATGCCCATGTCATCATCCCTCAGACCAATGAGAGGTGCAAATTTCCAACCTATTGTTGCTTGAAAAGTGCATGCCACATCTGGGTCCCTTAATTTCTCAAGATCAAACTTTAGTCTTGGCTGGGTTGGCTTTTTCGCCTTCT
This sequence comes from Ctena decussata, assembly GCA_963989385.1. Classification (NCBI taxonomy): domain Eukaryota; kingdom Metazoa; phylum Mollusca; class Bivalvia; order Lucinida; family Lucinidae; genus Ctena; species Ctena decussata. The sequence continues at coordinate 99,371,742 of OZ022501.1, forward strand.
TCAGACGAACTTGGAAGGTCATCATCACCAGGTCATGGTCGCTTCCTATGTCTGCTCCAGGCAAACTCTTTGTACTATGGATGTTGACTCCTGATCGGAAGCACTTCCTTACCAAGATGTAAAAATCTGATTGTGGTGTTTCCCATCTGGAATGTGCCCTGTTCATCTTCTTGATGGTTTGTGAGGGTCAATGTTGTTTGTCAGTACTAGGCTGTTACAGGCTGCAAACTCTAGAAGTCTGAGACCTCTCTCATTTTTCTCGACATTGCAGTAGGGTCTACAAACGTTTTCCCAGTCTGCCTGTGCATCCTTTCCAACTTTAGCATTCCATTCCCTTGTACAACCAGAATGTCCTTCTTGGGTGTTTGGTTTATGATTTCCTGGAGTTGCTGGTAGAAGTGTTCTATCTCATTGTCGTCATGCCCAGATGTTGGAGCATAAACCTGTATGATGGTGATGTTAAAAGCTGCTCTTAGGCGAATTGAAATCAGTCTGCTGGAGACTGGCATCCCAAGACAATACTCACCATGTCCTCATGCACAAGAAATCCAACCCCATACTCATGTTTGTCTTCTTCTCCACTGAAATAAACTTTGTGTCTGTCATCTGTTGACTTCTCACCAAGGAGAATGGTTCAGAACAACAGCTGGAGTAAGACAAGGATGTCTTCTGTCACCCACCCTCTTTAACATTTCTCTCGAACGGATCATGTCTGATGCTCTGGAAGAACATCACGGAAAGGTTAGCATAGACGGCAGAAACATTACCAATCAGCGGTTTGCCGATGACATAGACGCTCTAGCTGAGGAAGAGCAAGAACTAGAAGCTCTAGTTGAAAGTCTCGTCCAAACCTGCACAAGGTATAAGATGGGGACCAGTGCAGAGAAGACCGAACTGATGACGAACAGCGCAGATGGCATCCATGGGGGGATCAAGGTAAAAGGGCAGAAGCTGGGTACTGTAAAAAGTTTCAAATACCTTGGAGCAGTTTTCTCAGGTGATGGCTCAAAACAGGAGGTTCTCTCAAGGATGGCACAAGCCACATGAGCTCTTACCAAGCTGAAACCAATTTGGAGAGATAACAACACATCTCTTGGATCAAAGGTGAAACTTATGCGCTCCCTTGTCATTTCCATATTTCTGTAGGCCTATGAATCGTGGACCTTGACAACAGAGTTAGAGAAAAGAATGCAGGCCTTTGAGATGAAATGCTACCGAAGGTTACTGAACATTTCGTACAAGGACCATATAACCAATGAGGAGGTTCGCAGGAAGATCCAAGCAGTCATTAGAGAATATGATGAACTCCTGACGCTGGTCAAGAAATGGAAACTAAGGTGTTTTGGCCACGTCTCAAGGTCTTCTGGTTTAGCAAAGACAATTCTTCAGGGCACAGTAAAAGGAACAAGAAGAAGAGGTAGACAGAAGAAGAGGTGGGAAGACAATATCAAGGGGTGGACAGGAATAGATTTTGCCAGCTCAACCAGGGCAGCTGAAGACAGGACAAGGAGGAAAGGTATTGTGGTGCCCCAACGACCTGGTAAGGTTATGGGATAGAATAGAATAGAATATAATAACAGTATGGTTACCTTTTTCCTAGCCTGTCACTGAATCATAACGGGAAACAAAAAAATACGGATTAAAATTATGATGAATCAAAGATGAAGCTTCGACAGAAATAATGTACTGCGAAACGTGGAAATCCCCGGGTTGTCAAACAACACCACTGAAATACAGGGGTAAAAGGAAACCATCAGTTGAGCCCTGAATTGCCAAGCAACAGACAAGAAAAGCTCCAGTTTAACCAACTGAAATAAATAGCATCTATGTAAAAGTAAAAAGTATGCAAAGACCAGGAACTGAAACAATCAAAATCCAAATCCAGCCCTCAAACCATAGTTGGAAACAACTAAGATTACAAATAATCAAGATACAGAGAACATATGGCCAACCGAGTGAGCAGCTTGTTCCCAAAAGGTGGCCACTCAGCAACCCAAACCGAACCAAAAATAATAATAACATACATAAGGTAAAACATCACAGAAACTCTGACACCAAAAACAGGCAACAAAGAACCACAACAGAACTACCGCCTTGGAACGGTCAGTAATGAATTACTGGGGGGCTTAAATCGATTTTACAGGCCCAACCTCACCCTCAGTTTCTGAAGTGGTACAAAACATTTAGTTGGTTGTTCGGTTCGCATGATAACCCTCTAACTCGTCAATGAATCATCACGGTAAACACATAAATCAAATTTCAACACCATGAAGAAGCAAAGACGAGGACTCAACAGATACAACGGGCCGTCTGACAGGTGGAGATCCCTGTCCTGCCAAACAACCCCACTGGAAATCTGAAGCAAAAGAAGGTCACCAGTTGAGCCCCGGTGGACCAAGCAACAGACAAAAAGGCTCCGGTCCCAACCAACTAAAATATATAGCTTTAGGTCGGGGCCATCATAGAGTCTGACGACCGATCCCCCGGTGTGCAATTAAAGAGTGCAGCAAAGCTATCAACCGTGATTTGGTTAATCACTAAGCATGCAGACTGTCGCATAACATTTAAATTATAGCCAATACGTTTGTGACGTATTATTATTTTTCGGAATTGATCAGAAAAATCAGTCCTACCCTTAATCTTTTTGAATTTGTATACTAAGTCACCATAAAATTCTGGTTCCGATAGGCCTTGGTGTAAAAGAAATTTTAATCCGACATCAAATTTTGAAACCAATTCATGGTGTCTGCGATAGAATTTAGAAAAAGCCTTTCTAAGCTTATGATACCGATAGCCCTGTTGAAGAAGTTTAGCAGTTAAACATTTATTACGAGCATTAAAGTCATCTACATGACTACACACTCTAGCAAATCTTATAAGTTGAGAAATATACACTCCATAAGAGGGACGACGTGGAACGTCACCATCCAAAAATGGAAAATTAACTATATCAAAGTCAAAGTCATCACGTTTATCATAAATTTTAGAAGATACAAAACCGTTAGAAATAGATAGATGTAAATCCAAAAAGGGGGCCTCGGTATCTGAAGTATTAGCTTTATTCAATTTAAGTTCAGGTGGGTAAATTTGGTTAACCATGCTTTCAAAATAAGGATTATCAATATTCAGAAGATCGTCTAAATATCTAGAGGTTGAGTTAAATGCCTCAATGATATCAGCTTGATTATCAACAGAAAGAGAAGTCATGAAATCTCTTTCATAACAAAATAAAAACAAATCGGCCACAAGAGGAGCACAATTTGTACCCATCGGAATACCAACAATTTGTCTGTATAACTTATTACCAAATCTGATGTAAATATTATCTAAGAGATATGATAAGGCGTCACATACATTCTGACATGACCAAAGACTATATCCTCTATATATTTTACGGTCAGTAGAAGTGAAAAACGCTTTCTTATCGTTACAGGCAATATAAAGGGTATCTTCATTTTTGGAGAACTTTTTGAAGGCCCTCTCAATCAAATCAACAAGTTTTTCCTTTACTAAATTATGGGGTAATGTGGTATAAAGAGTAGAAAAATCATAAGTGGACAAACTAGTCGCACGGAACCCTCTTGACTTCAGTTTACTAAGTACCTCACCAGAATTTTTTATAGACCAAAACATATTTTTGGTAAGCAACTCCAGGTTAAATCCAATGCCATAATGTAAAACTCTACGTCAAATCTTTCGCTACTGATATTATCGATCAAATTTGAAGAGTAAATACACTTCAAGAACTGACTGAATCAGATCCAAAACCATATCTCCAACATCAAAAGAAAAGACTGACAAAGACATCCCAACAAACAATAAATTACAAGTGAAAAGCCGAGTCAGCAGCTCTTTCCCAGATAGGTGGCAACTCGGCTATCTTTACTGAACTAAATAATCCAGACCAACAGAAGGGTTAAAATGAAAACACAATAAGTTAAACAGCACCGATCATAAAACAAATGCAACTGCAACGAAAGTACCGCCTTGGGACGGTCAGTAATAACTACTGGGGGCTTTAAACCGGTTTTACTGGCCCCAAACCTTCACCCTCACCCTCCGCGTCGGTTCACACAATTAGTTGGTAGTTCGGCTAGCATGGAGGTCCCCTAACTCATCAGTGAGTCATCACGCGCAACAATTAAAACTAGAGCAAGTGAGCAGGGGCTCACGTATACCCCCGGCCAGCGCCACCACCTATAGGAAATAAACTTTGCATGCCCATGTAGGCACATATCACTAGGCTACATCTCAAGATTTCACAATAATCAAAACAATACAAACTTAAAGTTCACTTTTAACACAAATGGTTATATAAATTTCAAAGTCTGTGACCCTGACCTACAATCAGCAGCAGCAGTCAGATGGTGTCAACAAAACTGTCTCAACCTCACAGTAAACCTAGTCACACATCAAAAGGTTCCATTCAAGTATATCAAAAACATCAGCAAACAGATACAGCTCAATACAAACTTTAACACTAATGTTATATAAATTTGTAAGTCTGTGACCTTGCCCTTAGGTACTAATATGTGTCCAACCTGTAGTAATACTAAGCACATCTGAACAAATTTCAATAGAAGCTGTCAAAAAGATAGAGCAAAAGCAAAATCTTGAAACAAAACTTTTAAAACAACTGCTGTAGAAATTTCTAAGTCTGAGACCTTGACCTTAGGCCTGCAGAAGCATCAGGGTGGTGCAAACTGATCAGTATCCATCCTGTAGTACCAATAAGCACATATCAACAAGTTCGAGTAAAGACGTTCATGAAAACAGAGCAAAAGCAGAAACTTAACACAAAACTTTAATGTAACTGTTATATAAATCTCTAAGTCTGTGACCTTGACCTTTGGCCAGCAGCGGCATCAAGGTGATGCACACTGATCAGTATCCGTCCTGTAGTAGCACTAAGCACTTATGAACAAGCTCTGGATAACAGAACCAAAAGAAAAAAACTTAACGCAAAACTTTAACGCAAATTTTATAAGAATTTCTAAGTCTGTGACCTTGACTTTTGGCCAGCAGCAGCATCAAGGTGATGCATACTGATCAGTATCCATCCTGTAGTAACACTAAGCACCTATGAACAAGCTCTGGATAACAGAAGCAAAAGAAAAAAACTTAACGCAAAACTTTAACGCAAATTTTATAAGAATTTCTAAGTCTGTGACCTTGACCTTTGGCCAGCAGCAGCATCAAGGTGATGCATACTGATCAGTATCCATCCTGTAGTAACACTAAGCACTTATGAACAAGCTCTGGATAACAGAAGCAAAAGAAAAAAACCTAACACAAAACTTTAACGCAAATGTTAACTTACGTACGGACGAACGGACGGACGGACGGACGGACGGACGGACGAACAGACGGACGAACGGACGAACGGACGGAAAGACAAAAACTATATACCCCTCGACATACTTCGTATGCCGGGGGTATAATCAAGAAAAGACTGTGATGAAGCAAGGATGAGGACTCGACAGCCAAAACGTGTTGAGACACCTGGAGATCCCTGGGGCGTCAGCAACTCCACTGGAACACTGGAGCAAAAGAAGACTACCAGTTGAACCCCGGTGGGCAAAGTAACAAACAAACATCTGGTCCCAACCAAATAATATATAGCTTTACGTAGGGGCTATCATAGAGTCTGAACCCCGACCCACCGGCGTACAATTAAAGAGGACAGCAAAGTTGTTCACCGTAATTGGGTTAACCACTAAGCATGCAGACTGTCGCATTACATCTATCCTATAGCCAAGGCGTTTAAATCGCATGATAATTTTCTCACATTGATCAGGAAAGTCTGCTTTCCCTACGATTTTGCGTAATTTATATACTAAGTCACCATAAAATTCAGGTTCCGATAGGCCTTGTTGCAAAAGTGACGTTAACCCTGTATTATATTTAGAAAGCAATTCAAAGTGTCTGCGATAACATTTAGAAAAAGCTTTCCGAAATTTATGATACCTCTACCCCTGCTGTAACAGCTTCGCAGTCAAACTTTTATTACGAGCATTGAAATCAGCCAAATGACTAGACACCCTAGCGAAGCGAATAAGTTGAGAAATGTAAACACCATAAGAAGTGATGCGGGGAACATCACCATCCAAAAACGGAAAATTAACAACGTCGAAATCAAAATCATCGCGTTTGTCATAAATTTTAGATGAAACAAATCCGTCTAAAATTGATAAAGGTAAATCCAAAAATGGGGCCTCGATATCAGAAGTATTTGCTTTATTTAACTGCAATTCGGCAGGATAAATTTGACTAACCATTCCTTCAAAATAAGGATTGTCAATTTTCAAAAGGTCGTCCAAGTATCTAGACGTTGAGTTGAATGCTTCAATGACATAAGCTTGAGTATCATCAGAAAGAGACATCATAAAGTCTCTTTTACAGCAACCTAAAAACAAATCCGCTACGAGAGGAGCGCAGTTAGTACCCATCGGAATTCCTACAATTGTTTTGTCTCTCTATCTTAGTACCAAATCTGATGAAAATGTTATCTAGAAGATATACTAAAGCATCACAAACATTTTGGCAAGACCAAATTTTAAACTTTTTTTGGTCATCGGAAGTAAAGTTTCTTTACGATGACATCAGGAATGTAAGCCAAACTGTGTTAATGTCAAAACAGTCCAGTTGCTTAATGTACTGTAATTTTAGTTACTTTCAGGAGTTGAGGTTGGTCGATGGGGGACGCCTGCGCTTGCGAGTTCAAACGTAGGTGCCTCTTACCTGATGCAGCTAATGTGTCCCGCAGAATGTGACAATAAGTGTGGCTCGGAGAGGTATGTTCTGTTCTGTTTATTAATTTTAAATATAAAATAGGTACATGTAAAAAGGCAAAAATAGATGTTATTATTGTTTTCAATTAGGGTAATTGAATAACCATCTGTCTGTGAAAGAGCTGCTCATTCGGTTTGATGTGCGTGTCTTTTGTGAACGGTTGTCAATGACTGTATATACTTCTTTCCTTGTGTTTTTAGGGCGGAATGTGGGATCTGACTGTATTGGTTTTGATTATTGCCTATCTTTTTTCTTTCCATTGACACAGATTTTAATTTTCACCCTCCCGTCGTGCTGATATTACTGAAATACACATATAGTTAAAAATGACGTAAAATTGCAAGTCATCTATCCATTCAGCCAGCCAGCCACTATTAATGCACAAACACTAAAAATTATCTATACTGCTCAAAATAAGTACGAGATATTAAGACATTAAAGAAAACAGAATGAAGAAAAATAAGTAGATAATTTCAAACTGTTATAATTCATAAAAAATATTCATAGAGGCCTTCGATGTGAATATTGGTAGGTTTAAGCTTGTCACGTGACCTAGAGTAAATTGGAAGAAGACAAAGGGTCGACACTCCAATTTCGCACGAATCCAGCAAAGCACTAACTAATCAAAATGTATAAAGACAGACGCCTGATGCCTCCTTTAGCAAGTAATAGATATTTTGTCCATGCAGTTTTATCACAGGACAGAATGGTAAGCATTGTGTGGTAAATTTTCTCACCGATGGTGATTTTTACAAGGGCCCTACACCTTAAATGATACAATAAAGTCCACCATAGTGGACGTTTTCAGTTTGGAAAATTATGCAGAATTTATATATTAAAGAATCTGAGGTTTCAAAAGTCTTTGAATCGACTGCCCAATTAAAATTAAGAGAAATTACAGTATGCTTTTTTCTGGTTTCGTCACTAGATATTGTCAGGGTCACTGACGAGGCTTTATTAGCCGAAACTACGTAGTCTGGCCCATGTTCCTACTTCTGTTTGTATTCTCTGCTCTTGAAGGAACTTTTTAAGATTTTAATTTTTCGCCGATGCGAAAAGGAAGTGTCGACCCCATAGTCCTTCATGTGTTGTTCTAGGTCACGTGAACGGCTGTGACTGTTTCGGTTTTAACTGAATATTGTAACTTGAAAAGTGCTCCATTAATAAATAATAATGATCTTACCAGTTATTATCATTATTTTTGTACTCGCTTCTACTCATAATATCTCCTACATTTTATGAGCAGTATATGTATGAAATTTTCAATGAATACTACAAAAATGATTTCTTACAAACCTGGGGTAGAGTCTCTCTAGACTCTGATTTTGAAGGAATCAGTTTCTTCTCTATATATAATCTCATGAGTTTGTTGTAGGCTTCCTCTTTCTTTGTATGATGACATTCATCGAGAATGAACAGTGAGAAATCATACAGCCCCAAAAACTGTTTGCTATTCTCTAGGTTATTCAGCAAAATCTGAGGTGTCATGAACAACATTTCATAGCCTTCCATTAGATGAGGAAGTAAGTTTGAATTCTCGTTCTCTCCAGTTAATAGGACACTCTAGAAAAAAAGTAAGACATTAAGGTGAATGGGTATATTATCTGAAGAAACGACTCCACCATTTTCTTCTTCCTTTTCAATAAAGGTAACCTATAAAAGGAGAGAGTTTGCTTTTCTAGCTGCAAATTCGAATCTTTTAACAAATACCCCGCGTTTGAATGGTTATGTCCAGGTAAACAAACAAAAAGTGAAGAAACGTGTTCCTGACAGCATCGCCATTGTTCCGTACAGCGTATCAAAGCCATTACCACATGATTCCTCTCGGTAAAAATACATAAAGCATGCGTATACAGTAATAATGGGCGCTCTCATTACATTCCGTGTAAGTATTACACAATTTTAGCATCTCAAACATCACTTTTCTTTTTCATTCCCGACATGCCAGTCCAGTAGCCTTTGCAAGCAGTGGAGATCTAGATGAGACAATCCTAACTGACCAGCTATTTTTGTATGTGTGTGCGTGTGTATGTTACAAATACCCCTTTCATGTCTATATTTAAATACTGGGTACGTAGAGATCAAATTCAGAGCTTTTGTGGAGAACGATATTATACGGCTATCACTTACCTCGTGCAAAGGCAACTGTTCTTTAAATTTGTCATATTGTTGTTTTACCAATGTGCTTTGGCGTGCCATAAATACCACTTTCCCTGTAGAAATAAAGGTGTGTTTTATGGCATGTGTGAACAGAACAAATACAGAGTCCGTTGTTACAAAACTTGAATATAATCTCAAACCCAAAGTAAAGCACACCTGTTGGCCACTTCCGAGCATGTGCCTTCCAAGCATGTGCTCGGAAGCAGCCAATTATTGGCTGCAAAAGCAGCCAATCAGTGTGCTTTATTTTGAGTTGAGATTGTACTCAAGTTTTAAAACCTCCGATCCTGAGAACACTACATCTTAAGCTGAATTGGTTCACTTTGGAATCAGCTCTGCCATTTTCATTTTCGTCCTTTCTAAGAGGCGTCCAGCACTTAACACAGACTACTGTTGAAGGAAAGAATTCGCTCGTAAAGGAGCATTCCTTCAAAAGTAAGCTCGCCTTGAGAAGGGATTCGTAACCCAGGGACGCAAGCAAGAAATCACAAAATTTTCTCTTTTAAGAAAGATGACAAAATCCATGGAGGTGTACTCATTCACCTAAACAATTTTGATGGCCATACTGAAAACTCAGAATTCAAAGACTGTTGATACAAACTGCGAACTCGGATAAGATCAGGGCGATAGGAAGGTTGGTCTAGGTATCTGATGTTCGCAAATATAGTACTACCACATCATAAATAGCAAAGAGTCGCTTCTCTATCTATTCTTTATTCTTCAAGTAATTTCGTTCCAAGATAAAAAGATAAGCAATGATCAGGAATTTATGCAATCAAATCCCACATTCCGCTGTCAAAACCATAGAGAAAGGAGCACATACACACAGTTATTGACACAAGGATACGAAAGACACGCACGGTAAACCGAATGAGCAACTCTTTCCCAAACAGATGTTCATTCAGCTACCCCAGTAACAGCAACAACATCTATTTTTACTTATTTTTCATTTTAAATACAAAACAAAACAAACAGAAGGCAGATTGGGCAGCAATACAGGTGAACCATAGACAAGCGGACACAGAACAATATAATTTGAAGGAACCGCAACAGAAGTACCGCCAACAGTGGTCCCTAACTGTTACTTGTTCTTATGTACACTTGCCTGTGGACTTCTAGCAATGTTTGTCACTTTGCTTCCTGTTTTGTTTTAATTAAAATAGACTAGAAATATATCCATAAAACATAGATGCCCCGACTAGTGCCTTGAGTAAGATGGCGCGTTGATTAAGGTACTGGCAACTGTTGAATATATAGATTCATAGAGGCAGACATATATAATTTTAATATACAAAGGAAAACCGAGGGACCATGAAATATAGATACAGCGGTCGAAGAACCAGAGTCATAAGTCTACACTCATATAATCCAGCCAAGCATTGATAAATCCGATATAGTTAGATATACAGACATGGACCCCCACAAAGGAAGAGTGATCAGATTCTCGCGAGTAGCAAGCATCACCTGCCTATTGTAATACACCCGCCATGTCTATCTATCTGAATGAAAAGTCAGTGAAAATGAAAGTCCAGAAATTGAAAGCCATACTATGTTTCGGCCGTGGCAGCCACAGCCACGCTGCAGGGATCCACGAGATCTTGGTGTCTCCCATATATTGTTTTAAGAGTCGACACAAGTTTCGTTCAATGATAACCTTGTGACAACAATTTGCTGGTGAGTAGCTATTGATATTTGAAACAGGTTCTAGCATAGCGGACTGAGAGACATAAATTCAGCATGCAGGTGCTGAATGAATATTGTTACTCAGAAATGAAAAGTTAACTATGAGAAAATTGAAGTCGTCCCTCTCGTCATAAAAATCTAAGAAAGTTCCTTCAAGAAGAAGGAACACATTTTAAAGAAGGTAAATGGGCCATACTTCGAAGTTTCGGCTAATTAAGCCTCATCAGTGACGCTGACCTGATTTGTCGACGAAAGCCAGAGAAAACAAAACCTGCAATAACTTTTAATTTTTAATGGAGCAATCAATTCAAAGACTGATTAGTTGTCAAAAAGGGTCAAAATGAAGAAAAATTGACGATCTAGAATATAAGAATATTAAAATCTAAGAGGGTCTTTTCCTTCAAGGTAGTCGTTTCAAAGACTGACAAGTCTGGAAAAAGGGTCCAAATGAAATAAAAGAGATGATTTAGAATATGAGTCTAAACCAATAGATTTTTGCTCAAAGCCTTGTAACAAGCTTTCCATTGTCAATATAGCAATAAAATCTAGGTATGCGTAAAAAGACAGGCAATGATCAGGAATAAATACAATCAAATCCCACATTCTGCTATCAAAACCAATAGGGAAAGAAGCACATACAAACAGAAATCGACACAAGTTTACGAAAGACGCGCATAATAAACCGAATGAGCAGCTATTTCCCAAACAGGTGGTCATTCAGCTACCCCAAAAACAGCATCAACATCTATTTTTACTTATTCTTTTATTTTAATTACAAAACAAAACAGAAAGCAGAAGGCAGATTTTGCAGCAATACAGGCGACCAAACCGCCACAGACCATAGACAAGCGGACACAGCACAATATAACATCAAGGAAACGCAAAAGAAGTACCGCCTTGGAGCGGTCAGCAAAAGATTACGGGGGGGGGGCTTATATATCCTTTACTGGGCCCAAACCCCGCCCTCTGCTTCTGCAGGCAGATGAACTGGATTCTGACGTATACTTTATTTCAAGATAACATGGGTAGATAATATCAATAAACTCTAAAATCTTTTAAAAGAAAGAACATCATCTATGTACTTGTATATGAAGTTGAATTAATGTGCAAGGCGTTTTTACCTGCTTTTAAGAGCTTTTAAGAGCCCCTGTATGAACCGCGCCTCATACCCGTAAAGGAATATATCGGCAAGTAAAGGGGCGCAGTTATTGTCCATTGGAATGCCAACTGTCTGATGAAAAACTTAACCCGCTGAAATGCACGTAAATATTGTCAATGAGGAATTCCACCATTTTAATGACATCAATTTCAGAATTTTTTGTACATGTATGAACATCACAGTGGTCCTGAACGACGTATGTATCTTGATACCCATGAACAATGTGCTTATACCGGCGATTTCCGTTTTTGTGAAAGAAACAATTGTTTAAAATATCTTTTGGTTTCTGGTTTTAATTTGTCATTTGAGAGTGTAGTAAAAAATCTTGCAAAATCAAAGGTATTAATGTTATCTACTTCAAAACGTGCTTGGCCTTTTAAAGTTCTATAGAATATTCTAAAATTCACCTCTGATTAACGACCCTTCTGGCGTATGATAAAACACAATTTGTCTGAAGCCCATTCTAACTGCCGTAAGAATCTGAGAGAGGCTTGGTGGAATATTTAGCGGAAGCCGCATTATATCGTTGCTACTATGTATCTTCATGTTCCTTTGGGAAGGCAAGATCTTTTTTGTTGTGCAAATTCCAAAACAAAACAGAACCGTCTTGTGGTTTTTAAGAATTTTCTCCTTTGTCAACGAAATGCATGTTTCCCTGCACCCAGTTCAAACCAAGCTCCTCTCTCAAGCAGTTGATGAAGTGTGTTTTGCAAACAAACACAATATTGTTACAGGAATGTCAAAAGCTGAAACCAATCGGGTTGACATGGTCGTGCTTAAGATAGAAATACGTCAAAGTGACTTACATTTATTCCGCAGTCAAATCTCAGACACGAATATGACATGAATATGTTTTTATTATAACCTATTCACGTAGTTTATGTGCAAACTGTGACCCTGAATTTTAAGCTAATGGCACATTCTTTTCGCAAAACAAATCGTCCTGCCAAATAATTTTGTAATTTCATTATGGAGGACAAAGTATTGAGCCGGATACGAACAGATTTTTACTGTAGCCTTTCCACAAATGGATTGACCTTGAGCGTCAAGCTAGCAACTGGGCTCTCGCATGCAACATAGCGTCTTATCATTATAATTGATTATGCCAAATAATTCTAAAACCCCACCATGCAGAAGATATGGGCCGGACACGAACATGTTTTCATTATAGCCTATGCACAAAGCTTACGTGCATAGTGTGACCTTGACCTTCAAGCTAGCGACATGATTCTTTTATGGATCATATTGCCTTGTCATGATGATAATTTACGCCAAAATAATTTTAAATCCAACCATGCAGGACAAAGTTATGGGCCGGACACGAACATGTTTTCACTTTAGCCTATGCACAAAGTTTACGTCACAGTGTGACCTTGACCATTAAGCTAGTGACAAAGATTTTGGTACGCGACACATTTTCTTGTCATGACGATAATTTGTGCTACATTATTTTTAAATCCCACTTTGCAGGACACAGTTATGGGCCAGACACAATTCTGGTAACACACAAACACACTAACAGACAAACAAACAAATACACACATCGACATGCTGGGGCATACAAATAGTTATAAAAGATGTTTTACGTGTTTTGTTCTTATTGCCCGTGTTGATGCTTTTGCTTCATTCGTCCGTTGTGTAAATTTAAAGAGTAACTACACTTCAGGAACTGACTGAATCAGATCCCAAACCCCTATCCCCAACATCAAAGGGAAAGATTGACAAAGACATCCCAACAAACAATAAATTACAAGTGATAAGCCGAGTCAGAAGCTCTTTCCAAAATAGATGGCAACTCAGCTATCTTTATTGAACTAAATAATTTAGACCAACAGACGGGTTACAACGGACTAAGCAAATTATATGAAAAACATTTAACAATTATTTTTACCTATTTTCTATTTTTATGATAGAAGGATTAAACTGAGAACACAATAAATTAAACAGCACCGAACATAAAACAAATGCAACCGCAACGGAAGTACCGCCTTGGGACGGTCAGTAATAACTACTGGGGGGTTTAAACCGGTTTTACTGGGCCCAAACCTTCACCCTCACCCTCCGCTGCGGTGCACACAATTAGTTGGTAGTTCGGTTCGTATGGAGGTCCCCTAACTCATCAGAGAGTCATCACGGTCAACAATTAAGATCAAGAAAAGACTGTGATGAAGCAAGGATGAGGACTCGACAGCCAATACGTGTTGAGACACCCGGAGATCCCTGGGGCGTCAGCAACACCACTGGAGTAATGGAGCAAAAGAAGACTACCAGTTGAACCCCTGTGGGCCAAGAAACAGACAAACATCCGGCCCCAACCAACTAATATATAGCTTTATGTAGGGGCTATCATAGAGTCTGAACCCCGACCCACCGGCGTGCAATTAAAGAGGACAGCAAAGTTGTCAACCGTGATTGGGTTAACCACTAAGCATGCAGACTGTCACATTACATCTATGTTATAGCCAATGCGTTTAAATCGTATGATAATTTTCTTAAATTGATCGGGAAATTCTGTTTTCCCTACGATTATGCGTACTTTATATACTAAGTCACCATAAAATGCAGGTTCCGATAGGCCTTGTTGCAAAAGTGACCTCAACCCTATATTATATTTAGAAACCAATTCAAAGTGTCTACGATAAAATTTAGAAAAAGCTTTCCGAAGTTTATGATACCGATACCCCTGCTGTAAAAGCTTGGCAGTCAAACTTTTATTACGAGCATTGAAGTCAGCCAGATGACTAGACACCCTAGCGAAGCGAATAAGCTGAGAAATGTAAACACCATTAGAAGTGGTGCGGGCAACATCACCATCCAAAAACGGAAAATTTACAATGTCGAAATCAAAATCATCGCGTTTGTCATAAATTTTAGATGAAACAAATCCATCTAAAATAGATAAATGTAAATCCAAAAATGGGGCCTCGGTATCAGAAGTATTTGCTTTGTTTAACTGCAATTCAGCATGATAAATTTGACTAACCATTTCTTCAAAATAAGGGTTGTCAATATTTAAAAGGTCGTCCAAGTATCTAGACGTTGAGTTGAATGCTTCAATGACATGAGCTTGAGTATCATCAGAAAGAGACATCATAAGGTCTCTTTCATAGCAAAATAGAAACAAATCTGCTACAAGAGGAGCGCAATTAGTACCCATCGGAATTCCTATAATTTGTCTGTGTAACTTAGTACCGAATCTGATGAAAATGTTATCTAGAAGATATACTAAAGCATCACAAACATTTTGGCAAGACCACATTTTAAACCTTTTTTGGTCATCGGAAGTAAAAACAGCATGTTTATCATTGCAAGCAAGGTAAAGAGCACCATCTCTCTGAAAAGTAGTCTCAATTAAATTTATTAGTTTCTTTTTTATTAAATTATGGGGCAAAGTTGTATAGAGTGTAGAAAAATCGTATGTAGACAAACTAGACGCGCGATATCCTCTAGACTTCAGTTTATCAAGAACCTCAGTAGAATTTTTAATTGACCAAAACAATTTTTTTCCTGACCGTTCGTAAACTTTTTCACAGTACTTAATTACATGAATTTTGATAGTGGTAAGGCAAGAAGTTAATAATTTGGAAAGTTCAGTAGTGTAAGTCGCATTTTTTTGGAGGAGGGATCATTGCAAAAGCTAAGGGAAACACTTAATTTGGCTTAGTTGACAAATTAATAAGGTGTTCAAGATATATTTTTTAAGTATAGCACTAAGGTCATCAGTAACATTTCACGGTCAGATGTTCTATCTACATACTAAAACTTCGATGAATCTCATAACAGAGCTAGCAACCCAAATAAAATAAGGGTTCTACGACTCCCCAGCGCATTTCTCAATAGGTGGAACCGGCCTACTTCTCAGTTTAGTATGACACCAAATATCTGGATGTCTTAAACTCCTTTGAGGGCAGATTCTTTCCTTTGGGAGTTTTGAGGGAGAGAGTTTACCCCTGCAGAAGCAAATTCCCCTCAGTTTGCTCCTGCAGGCGCGGATTTCTCTCCGTTAAGAGTAAACCCAAACTCAGAGAGGTACCTCATCCAGGGAAGTAAACAGGAATGCATATCAGTCAATATAATTTTTTTCCAAAAAGAGAGTCAGGGCATTTGTAGGGATTGATATGGTAGACGGTTAAGATTGTCTTATGTGCAGTAGTGTGGTATTCTTGTGAACGCATATATGAATTAACTTTGGGCACTTTCGTTATAGTGGCTTGGGCTAGTCAGGGATTTGTATGCATACATGGATATGTATGCATATTTGTCTTTGGGTGGCCCAGGGTCTCTATTTCAGGGCTGCAGGTGGGAGGAGTGACGGGGATGATTGGGGGATTTTTTTCTCTCTCAGATTTCTCAGTGGAAACATATTTTGTGGTCCCTCATTGGAACCGTCTCAACAGGACGTTTCTGATGAGGGGTCACAATATGTGTGGAAACATGTGTTGTGGTCCCTCATTTGAACCCTCTTAACAAGGTGGTTCTAGTGAGGGGTCACAATATATGTGTTTAGCTTCCAGGGTGTTGAGGTTTGTCACAGAGTTGTCCCTGTTACTTTTCCTTATCTAGAGCAATGTAGTATTGCTCATGCTTATCCGAATGAAAAGGCGAATGCGCTTCTTATTGTCTGGCTTTATGGGCAATAACTGGAACAGTAAACGGAAAATGGCTTTGCTTAGGTTGTCTCCCTTAAAACTGGTATTGACTTGTTCACACTTCTTTTCATAATTCTTCTTGTTTCTGTCGTTTCGAATTATACCTTGCTAACAGAGGTTTTCAAAAATAAAATAAATTTGAATTTGAATTTGAATTTGAATTTAAACTTCAAACTCGTTTATCTCGAAACTTGTTCTATGGGGACTGAGCACTATAGCTGTCAGTTGACGATACAATACGTTAAATAAAAATCTTGACACTGCCACTAACGTAAATGATAAGTTCAAATAATGTAAACAGGCAATGATCATTTTGT